>OU343224.1:211159660-211265048 GCA_910596185.1 Chrysanthemum makinoi
AAATAATACATATTTATAAAAATAATAAAATAATAATAATAAAAAGAATAATAAATAATAATAATAATAATAATAATAATAATAATAATAATAGTAATAATAATATAATAATATAATACTAATAATAAATAATTTTCTATCGTGTGCCCCATCGGGGCACAATTAGCAATACCAGAAGTTACAATGGGGCCCACGAAATAACCATGCAAGGTTTAATAAAGTTAAATCCTTCCGTTTAAATTAAAGTCAAATCCTGTTCCTAACCAAAAATGTATACAAAATATTAACCGGTATTAATACATGATGAAAAACTTATTTAAAAACTCGTGAGGGCATGCGTATTACGGTTTTTTTTTCTACTGCGCCCTAGGGGCACAAGTTAAGCAAACCAAAAATACTAAAAAAAGTACCACAAGGACCCACATTTAAAAATACATTGTATGTACTGGTTTTATGGAAATCATGTGTGCTTTTTCGTGGGACACAGTTACTTTAACTGTGCCCCTAGGGCACAAGTTAGAAAAATTATTATTATTATTGTTATTATTGTTATTATTGTTATTATTATTATTATTATTATTATTATTATTATAATAAAGGGTAAAAAAATCCACTATTGATCCACTATATAGTCGTTTGAACACCTTTTTTCTAAAATGGTCATGCTCGACTGCTCAACTGCTCGACTTCGTCCAATTTTTGACACGTGTCATTCCTTTGTACTCTTTATGGTATATATGTACCAGAAAAAGTACAAAAGAATGAAACGTGTAAAAAACTTGATGGAGTTGAGTAGTTGGCAGTCAGCATGATAAAATGTATACTCTTGTACCACAAAAAGTACAAATGATTGACACGTGTCAAAAACTAGGCGGAGATGGTCGAGCAGTGGAGCAGTCTTGCATGACATTTTAAAAAAAAAAGTGTTGAAAATGACTATATAGTGGATCAATGGTGATTTTTGTACCCTTTTGGTAATTTTCTATTAATTTTTTATTATTATTTTTTTTATTAAACATCACTTTATTCTAAATTATTAGGATTTACAAGAAATTTGGGGAAGCGAGATACTATCTAGGCCCCACTCCTCTATTAGAAATTAATAGAATTTATAGAAAATTAGTGGGAAGTTCGAGTACTATTGAGCTCTCACTCTCTAGCTATAGCAAATTAATCCTACTAAGACATGGAGTAGCAACACGTGCCCCAATGTCTTAAGTCACATAGAACTTTCAGATTCACTTCATTAAGGTCACTGCATCCTTCTCAAGTTCTCCCAAAGAAGAGAATTAGAAAGGGAGAAACCTAATTTTAATATTCGCACACTTAGCCTCATACGTGACTCGTTTATATTGTGCGACCTCAATCACTACCGCAGACAGGCAGTAAAATTGACCATACTAGTTTGCGTCTAGGGCGATTACCTTGTCAGATCGACACATTTATCAAGCCCTCCATCCCAAAAGTAGAACAACATATCAGCTGGACGTAAGGGTGTGTCTCTTTCTTCACTAAGCCCGATATCGACTTCTTTACGAGCTGAAATCCCCGAACAAGAACAAATTTCAACCACGGTATTGCGCACCATGTTATGCTAATGTTTAATACCAATAATACCAGCGCACAATACAACATGATCGCCATAAATATCCCCCGTAAAGACCTTGGAATAAGCTAAGCACGACATCTGAACAAAAATAGTTGGACACCTAGTCGATAGCATAACACACCCGGTAGGTTCAAGTGTAGTCCTCCATTTGAGATTTTCACAACGCCCTCTATTGAGCAGATAAGAAAAAGTGGATCCACCCGTTTGGGTAACATGTGTGAAATATACATCTGTCTGTTTCTTAATGAGTTTAGGGGCAACGATCTCACTTTGATTACTCAAAAGGTCAATCTTCATTTTTGCATTATTATTATTATTATTATTATTATTATTATTATTATTATTATTATTATTATTATTATTATTATTATTATTATTATTATTATTATTATTATTATTATTTTATTATAAACATTACTTTCATTAGAAACAAAAACCATAGGATTACAAGAAATTAGTGGGGAGCCTTGAAACAATCTGGGCTCCCACACCTTTAGCAATAGCAAAACTAATCCTACTGAAGATATGAGAAGCAACACGCGCCCCAATGTCTTGAGTTATCGAGAACTTTTGGATCCGCTTAAGTAAGGTCACCGCATATGCCTCAAGTTCCCCCAAGGAGGAAAATGAGAAAGGAGTGAACCCATATCCAATATCCGCACATTTAGCTCCGTACTTGACGCGCTTACGTTTTGCGGCATCAATCACCACACGACCTGGCACAAAATCAATTATACTAGTTTGCGTGAGGGGAGACGACCCTGTCAAATCAACACATACGTCCTGCCCTCCATCCCAGGAATAGAGCAAGATATCTGCTGGCCGTAAGACTTGCTCCCTTTCTCTACCTAACCCGATATCGACTTCTTTACGAGCTGAGAACCCAGATCGATAACATATATCAACCAAGGTGTCACGCACCATGTTGTGTCGATGTTTAATACCAATAGTGCCAATGCACGATACAGCATGGTCCCCATAAATATCTCCCGTGAAAACCTTGGAGCAAGCTGAGCACGGCATCTGAACAGAGAAAAGGGGAACGCCTAGCCGATAACATAATACGCACCTGTAGGTTCTGGCATTCATAGTATGTCCCAACCCAGATATCGGAACCACCCTAAGCTAGTCCGAAGTGTAGTCCTCCTTTTGCGACCTCCAGAGTGCCATTTGTCGGGGAGATAGGCAAAATGTGGATTCAACCATTTGGGTAACACGTGTGAAATATATATCTGCCATTTTTTATGAGTTTGGGGGCAGCGATCTCATCCGGGTTACACAGAAGGTCAATCTCCATTTTTGAATTAAAGATGTTAAGGGCCTCTTCGAAGGAAGGTCCAGAAGTTACAATATCAGAATGTCTGAGGAGCTTAGTCTGTAGTTTGGCAGATTGAAGTCTAGACGCAAGGAAAGCATAATTCAAGGCATCCTCTGCTGAATATACGCCAAGCCCCCCAAATGTAATTGGCAGGGTGGCCAGCCTCCATTGCCAATCACCATATCCAGGCCCAGAGGCAGTAACAATGCGTTCTAGAGAAGAACGCAGTGCCGCATCAAATGCAATGTGAGCACGCTCGAAGACCCTAGGAGAACATGTGCGCATAGAAAAATATAACTTTGAAATGCCTGCACAAGCGAGAAGGAGCAACAACTCACATTAGGGATCCTTAAGCTTAGCAACGGCATCCATGAGCTCAATAGTTTTAGCCACCCTTTTCATAACAAGCTCACTACTAAACTCAAAGTCTATGCTAGCCGGCCCACCCAATAATTTGACACCATGCAGCGGTCTAGAAATATTAGGCGGGAAAATGCCCACAAGCGTGCCTCTAGGGTCTTCCTTTGGCAAAAAAACCTCAGTTTTATCAACATTGAGGTGTAGGCCGCGCCGTGGTCCATCCAACATAATAAGCTCTAAAGCCTTCCCCACCACCAAGGTATCTCCAATAATAGTACCATCGTCTAGATACCAAGCTTGAAGGGAAAGACTAAAGGAGTCTCTAATCTTACATATCAAGGGATGTAACACAAGAGCAAAGAGAAGAGGTCCGAGTGGATCACCTTGGTGTACTCCCTGGTGCGACCATAACGTGTGTTCTCCATAATATAATCTAGCTGGGCTAGAGTAACAAAATTCCACCCAACGTGAGATGGTAGGGCAACGCAGACGAATCTCCTGTAGCATGACCTCACGGTCCACCAAGTTGAAAGCGTTTTTGAAATCCACCAATAACATCGAAAGAACTTCCTCGTCGCCTCGGTCCTCAGTGAATCTATTCACGGCATGAAAAATAGCCTCCCCCCCTCCAGGGACCCCAACACCAAACTGGAGATCATTTAAATAACCATCTAAAGAGTGACCAATCATAGAAGCACCAACCTTGGAGACTAGATGCCTCCAAACAGTCCCCACAGCAATGGGACGGATACCACCTCTAGGCTTGATCAGTGGTGTGAGCGGGGCACTAGCAATATACTCACCCAACGCCCTTGAGCATTTACCATCAAGAAAAATATTCACCACACGGGTGATAGAATCAATTAACTCATCAGAAATAGCCACAGCAGCCCCGCTAAAACAATCCAAAAGGTGTTGGGCGCGCAAACCGTCTCGACCACAAGATTTACCACGGGGGAAGCTCTTGATCATGTCAAGGACCACAGCAGGAGATGCAATGAGGTTATGATGATCAATACGTATATCAGGCAGGGAAGGCGCAGACTTGAAGGGGTGCTTAACTTTTAAGTCCTCGAGAGTAGTATCATTATAAGGAGCAACACCCGAAGAAGAAAGAACTCTGACAGCCGCAGTATAATGGCCATCACAGATCTTCCTCTTACATTGCTTGATATTACGTTCACCAAAGTCCAGGTTTTCTTCATCAATATTAGACCATGCGGGGGATGGTTCAGCTAAAACCTCTTTGACAAGCTGTAAAATCCCCCCAGACGTACCCCAAGAGTGAATGGCGTTAGCGATATATTCTTCTTGTCGTTGGCGTTTAATGGCAGACCTACACTCCATGTTACTCCTCGGGCGAAAGGTTCTAAGGAGACAAAGAGGCAAGACTAGCAGGCTAAGCCAATAAGAAATGTCCCCAGGTGTGCAGATCACCTTATCAAGAGCTCCTTTCAAAACGTGAGAGAATCCCAAACGACACTTTGAAGGGATAGATTTGACAGTTTGCAACCCTTTAGAAAATAAGGTGTTAAGTAGGTGTAGATCAAAACCATAATGCTCCTCCAAAACTTGGTCATCAACACGAGCAATAGAAGAAGGAACTTGTGGCTTGGCGAGCTCAAACAACACGAATCTAACAACACCGTCACCACAATCAGGGGGGAAATAAAATCAGGGCCATGCCTACACTTCGAGCGGAGAGTGTGCGTCTTAAAACAAACCCCACATAGCCAGAGGCCCATACGTTTCAACGTAACTTCAGCTGCTTCATAAACAACAAGATTAGTGGCCAAAGAATGTTTGGTCATAGCTAGCGCATCCTCATTGAAATGACGATCACGAAGATGAGAGATCAACGAGGTCTTGGTAAGCCCGTTTCCACTACCATCTTGACAACCACTTAGCCCTGCGAAAGGACAATGAAAACACATGATCGCCATGATAAATGGTAACAAAGTACCACAAGACAAGCCCCCCCCCCCTTTTTTTTTTAATCTAAGCGCAAGTCCTTTTTTTTTCTTTTTCTTTTTTTTAACAAAACGCAACAAATAACATCCAAAAATCAAGGTAGTACGCAGCTATGACAAACTAAGACAAAATGCATGCAATTAAGGCCGGACCCACCTATGACAAAAACCAACTATGACAAACCGCATACAATTAAGTCATGCATGCAAAAGGTCCACCAAACTTGAGATTATCCAAAGGCCAAACGTCAAAACGCATGGTAGGACCCACTCAACAAGGTTTAACAAACCGCAAGAGGATGACTCAAAAACAAAATGCAGTCAACCGATGACCCCACATAAGAAATCAAAACTCAATAGTTTTAACTTCACAAGGACAAAACACATACACTAGACAAGACGCAATAGTTTGACTGGTCCCCCACCTAGATATCCAAAGTGCTATTAACCCACTGGACAAAACGCAAACAATCGTCAACTTCTCCAAACCAAACCAAGGACAAATCGCAATCAATAAGACTGCCCCCTATACCCAAACTACCAAATAAAGAAAACCAACAAGGAAGCTAATTGCAACCAAGGAGGAACCCAACTAAAAAGAACAGTCAAACGTAAAACTGCAGCAAGTAAATGGAACCCAGCAAAAATGACGAAACAAAAGGGAACCCAAAAAAAAACCACGATGGAGATGGAGATGGAGAAACAACCAAGATGGTTGGATTGATAGGGGAGAAACAATCAAACGAGCGAACCGTGGGAAGAAGATCAAGAAGATCATCCATCGCCAC
This sequence comes from Chrysanthemum makinoi, assembly GCA_910596185.1. Lineage (NCBI taxonomy): Eukaryota > Viridiplantae > Streptophyta > Magnoliopsida > Asterales > Asteraceae > Chrysanthemum > Chrysanthemum makinoi. The sequence goes on from OU343224.1 coordinate 211,165,706, forward strand.
CCATCGCCCACACAAATGTCTTTAACGTTAAAAATATTATTACTATTACTATTATTATTATTATTATTATTATTATTATTATTATTATTATTATTATTATTATTATTATTATTATTATTATTATTTTAAAACATCACTTCATTAGAAAATCATAGGAAATTACAAGAAATTGGTGGGGAGCCGAGAAACTAACTGGGCTCCCACTCCTCTAGCAATAGCAAAACAAACCATACTAAAAATATAGTTGGCACCACGCGCGCCAATATCTTGAGTGACCGAGAACTTTCGGATTCGCTTCAGCTGGGTCACCGCCTCCTTCTCGAGTTCACCAAAAGAATAGAAATAGACGGGGATGAACCCATATCCAATATCAGTCTATTTGGTTTCGTACTTGACACGTTTGCGTTGTGCAGCTTCAATCACGGCACGCCCCTGCCACAAAGTCGTATACCAGTTTGCGTCAAGGGTGATGACCCAGTAAGATCAACACATACATCAAGGCCTCTCTCCCATGAGTAAAGTAACAAGTCGGTTGGGGTAAGTGTTTGTCCCTCTCCAGAGCCCGATACACTTCTTTACGCCGAAACCCTACCGGAGCAAATATCAGCGAGAGTATCACGCACCACATTATGTCAATGTTTGATACCAATAATACCTGCGCATGATACGGCGTGATCCCCATAGATATCACCCGTAAAAACCTTGGAACAAGCAGAGCATGGCATCTGAGTGGAGAAAAGGGGAACACCTAGACGATAGCATAACACACACCGGTAGGTTTTAGCATTCATAGTCTGCCCCAGCCCAACTATCGGGACTACTCTGAGACAGTCTGAAGTATGGTCTTCCATTTGCGATCTCCATAGGGCCATCTGTCTAGCAGATAGGAAGAAGGTGGATTCAGCCTCTTTTGTGACACGTGTGAAATATAAATCTGCCAATTTCTTCATGAGTTTGGGGGCAGCAATTTCACAAGAGCTACCCAAAAGGTCGGTCTCCATTTTCTCGTTAAAAACATGCAGGGAATCATCAAAGGAAGATCCAGATGCACCAACACCAGACTGCCGCATGTTGTTATTATTATTATTATTATTATTATTATTATTATTATTATTATTATTATTATTATTACACTAGATTGTAAATATAGCAACGACGCATGTAGTTACTTTTTAAAGTTTAAATAAAGATATTTACTGTTATTATTATTATTATTATTATTATTATTATTATTTTCCTTTTAATATTATTATTATTATTATTATTATTATTATTTTTATTTATTTATTTATTTTTTTTATAGAAACAACACTTTTATTAAAAACTCATAGGATTACAAGAAATTAATGGGAAGCCGAGAAACCAACTGGGCCCCCACACCTCTAGCAATGGCAAAACCAATCCTATTGAAAATATGAACTGCTGCACGCGCTCCAATATCTTGAGTCGTAGAGAATCGTCGAATGCGCTTAAGTAAGGCAACTGCATCCTTCTCAAGTTCTCCAAAAGAAGAAAAGGAGAAGGGGAGAAACCTATAACCAATATCCGCACATTTCGCTTCATACTTGACACGTTTACGGTATGCAGCATCAATGGTCGCCCGCCCTGGTATAAAATCAGTCATTCCCGATTGCGTCAAGGGTGACGATCCCGTAAGATCGACACATACATCACGCCCACTATCCCAAGAGTAAAGTAATATATCAGCCGGTCGTAAGGATCTATCCCCATCTATAGAAAGCCCAATATCCACCTCCTTACGTGCAGAAATTCCGGACCGGGAGCATATATCAACAAGAACATCACGCACAAGGTGATGCCGATGTTTAATGCCAACAATACCCGCACATGAAACAGCGTGATCCCCATAAATATCTCCAGAAAATACCTTAGAATAAGCTGAACACGGTACCTGAACAGTAAAGATCACTTCATTAGAAAAGCTAAGGGATTTTACAAGAAATTGGTGGGAAGTCGAGACACTAGTTGGGCTCCCACTCCTTTCTGAATACAAAAGCTTAGTATATGAAAGATAAAAGCCCCACTCTTGACATTATTCGAGTTGCTAATAGCAACAGTCTTGATACGTGAAAGTGTATCCAAGGCTTCCGCGTCAAGCTCCCCGAATGTAGAAAAAGCAAATGGAATGAACTTGTAGCCATTTTCTTCACATTTGGACACATATTTATTTTTCTTCTTCTCCACAGCGTTATGTAAGGCTACACCTGGAGCCCACAAATTTGCATCAAAACCCGCAAAAGGAGAGATCACAGTCACATCCAAACACACGTCCTTACCTTGGATCCAGTTAAATAATAGCAAGTCTGCTGGACGTAACTCTTTCCCATCCCTCGAAAGAAACCCCATTGGGGCCTCCTTTTTCACCATAATCCCAACCTTGGAACATATGTCGACAAGAATATCACGCACCAGGTTATGTCTAAATTTCACCCCCACTTCACTGGAACAGTGAACTGCATGGTCTCCCCATTGGTCCATACGATGCTTGCAGCTCGGACAAGGACTACCTTCAGAAAACATAGGTATGGTAAGCCTATAACACAATACCGACCGGAATTGGCGATGGTTCATCCTTTAGCCTAACCCATCAATAGGTATGGTGAATAGGAAATCTTGTGCATGTGGAGCCCGGGTACAGCTGAGAATAGCCACTTGCCTTGGACTTAACGAATACTTTAAGACAAGATCTTTCTCGATGACACCGAAGTAACACTTTTCTAAGGTTTTCACCATATGGGGGTAGGAGCGTCAGAGGCGACAGAGAACGTGTCTGTGTTACAAGCACTGTTAAAAGTATCGAGAGCATGCTGAAACGAAAGACCATGAGAATTAATGCCCGTTTTTACCAAAATCCGGTCCTGCATATCACTAGTTTGCAAACGAGAGGCAAGGAAAGCATATTGGATGATGTCACTCGCCGCATGGATGCCCAACCCACCCATCTTGATTGGGAGGGTGGCAAGCCGCCACTGCCAGTCACCAAATCCTGGTCCGAAAGCTGTAATAATCTTCTCCAAGGAAGCACGTAACATCTGATCAAACCGGACTTGGGCCACTCGCATGTACAACGGGAACATGTCCTCAAAGCGTAAGATAATTTTGCAAACCCGGCACAATTACGAAGAAGAAGGAGCTCATATTGGGGGTCATTAATTTTAAGAATAGCTTCCATTTGCAAGATAGTTTTAGAGTCCCTTTTCAAAGCCAGTTCCTGACAAAAGCTTTCATCCAAACTAACGGAACCACCAAGTAGTTTGACACCATCAGCTGGACGAGGGATATTTATAGGAAAAACACCCTCCACCCTGCTTCTGGGGTCCTCCATAGGCCAGAAGAGTTTAGTCTTATCGACATTCAAAAACAAACCCCTAGCCGGGCCATCCGTCATAATAATGTCGAGCGCCTTGGCAACCATAAGAGTATCTCCCATGATAGTACCATCGTCAGATAGTAAGACTTGAGAGTGAGCTCACAGGACCTATTAATAGCATGGACTAGGGGGTGTAAAACGAGGGCGAACAACAAAGGACCTAGCGGATCCCCTTGTTGCACCCCTTGACAGGACCAAAGGATAGAATCATCGTAATAAAGTCTAGCAGGTATGGCATAGAAAAAATCAACCCAAGAAGCAATAGAAGGGCATCTAATCCTGATCTCCTGGAAAAGGACACTCCTATCAACCAGATTGAAAGCGTTATGAAAATCCACCAGCAACATGGAAAGCCCAACATTGTGACCCTTAGCCTCAATAAGTCGATTCACCGAATGAAGAACAGCCTCACAACCACCCAGAACGCCAACCCCAAATTAAAAGTCCTGCAAATAGGTATTCATAGAGTTGCCAATTGAAGAAGAAGCAACCTTCAACACGAGCCTACTCCAAACCATGCCGACAGCAATAGGGCGTATGCCTCCCCGGCTTAACCAAAGGAGTCAAGGGGGCACTAGCAATATATACCCCTAATTTAGCAGGGCACTTTCCATCGAGAAACAGGTTGACAACCCCAGTGATGAAACCTAGCAGGTCATCAGCAATAGCGGACGCAGCCCCTCCTAAAATATCCATTAAATGTTGTGCTCTAAGCCCATCTCGACCACATGATGTCCCTTTTGGGAAACTGCGGATCCTATTCAACACCAAGTCCTTATCCACAATAAGTACATCTTCACCTGAAGGAGACGATGACAAAATTGGAGGTGGGACACGGGGATGTTTGGCCTCTAGCTAATACAGGGTGTCAGATGTAGAGGGGGCGACACCAGAGGACGTAAACACCTTAATGGCAGCGGTAAAGTGTCCGTCCCCAAGTTTACGCTACATTGAACAGGTTAGCGCATCAAGATCTTTGGTTTTCGTCATTCCACCGAGGGATGAAGTGACCCCAGATAAACGTTCCATTACCAATGTGAACCTGTCTGCAGGATCCTTCCATCGGAGAATAGCCCGAGAGATACATTCAAGTTGGCTCCGTTCTCGCTCTCCCGAACGTTGTTGGGCTCTATTGGCTGGTGCGAAGGTGGTCAAAACACAACATGGCAGGATGAGGAGTTGCACCCATACCGATAGATCCCCCGGGCACGCAAGGACCTTATCTAGTGCATTACGAAAAATCTTGGCGAACCCGAGGCGTAGCCTAGGGGGATGCATTTAACCGTACGTAACTTCTTCAAGAACACTCAGCCCAGTAAGTTGATATCAAAATGACCCACTCTCACGAGAAGTTACCACAAGATCGACCCTCCACCAATACCACCATCGGTAATAACCGATGCAACGATAGCACCATTCACTGCATCTAATATCTTGGTGTGGAGGCGCTTGAGTGATGCCATAGATTGCAACTTCATGAAAACCAGGTGCTAGGACCACTTCCCCGTCTGCATCCTTACAATTTTTACTAAAAATGTGGGTGCAAAAACACACCCCACAAAGCCAGACACCCCGCCGCATGAAGTGCCTGGTCAAGCGCGGAGAATAAGGAAAAATCCTTCGTAACCCGATCCTTGTATGAAGCTTTTAGAACATCCGTTTTAAAATGGCGTGTATTCAAATGGTCAATAAAGTATTTCTTAGTGAGCCCTTTACTATTTCCCCCACTACACCTTTCACAACCTTGTAACGGACAAGAGATTCGATATGCCTCACGATTAGCCATGAAAAGTAAGCCAAACCGTAAATTGATTGAATCATTTTTTTTTTCTTTTTCTTTTTTTTTTTTGTTTTTGTTTTGGTTTTTATTTTATTTTATTTTATTTTTGTCCAACTCTCAAATTAAAAAAACATATACTAAATTAAATCAAAAGCATATGTGACTCGGACCTACCACATGAGCAACACATAAACTATAGCTAAAAAGGACAAAACGCATCAAGGATGTACTGGGCCCCACCAATAAAAACAAATCGTAAACCATGTTGGATCATCAAAACGCATACATTATATATTGGTCAAACCGCTTCCTGAAAAAGGCTATCAAGCAAAACGCTTCCTGAAATAGGCTACCGAATAACGTAAGATGAACCAAACCGCATCAAACTAGGGGTCCACTAGTCAAATCGCATGGCTCCAGAAACCCAATACCAAACACCACCTCCTGTCACAAGGAGGAATCCGGCAAGGTCACCACACCCGCGATAACCAACAGACAGGACGTGAAACACGATAACCAGCAGGAATAACACAAGAAAATATAGAACAAAATATATAAGAGAATATAGCCAAACCGCACCCTGAAAATATTGAGAAGAAAAGAGAAGAACACAAAAAAAGAAGAAGGGTAACTCACGCACACCCACGAACCATGGCGAGATCAAGATGATCTAGTGGAAGATGATCGAGGAGATCAACTGGGGAAAGCCCCAAATCGCCCACAGTTACACCAATGGCTTATTATTATTATTATTATTATTATTATTATTATTATTATTATTATTATTATTATTATTATTATTATTATTATTATTATTATTATTATTATTATTATTATTATTATTATTATTTTATATATATTTTTTAATAAAACAACACTTTATTATTATAAAAACTCATAGGATTACAAAAAATTAGTGGGAAGCCTCGAAACCAATTGGGCCCCCACACCTCTAGCAATGGCAAAACCAATCCTATTAAAAATATGAACTGATGCACGCGCTCCAATGTCCTGAGTCATAGAGAATCGTCGAATACGCTTAAGTAAGGTAACTGCATCTTTCTCAAGTTCTCCAAAAGAAGAAAAAGAAAAGGGGAGAAACCCATATCCAATATCCGCACATTTCGCATCGTACTTGACACGTTTACGGTGCGCAACATCAATGATCGCACGCCCTGGTATAAAATCAGTCATCCCAGATTGCGTCAAGGGCGACGGTCCCGTAAGATCAACACACACATCACGCCCACTATCCTACGAGTAAAGTAATATATCAGCCGGTCGCAAGGATCTGTCCCCATCTCCAGAAAGCCCAATATTCACCTCCTTACGAGCAGAAATTTCGGAGGGCATATATCAACAAGAACATCACGCACAAGGTTATGCCGATGTTTAATGCCAACAATACCGCGCCGCGAAACAACATGATCCCCGTAAATATCTCCAAAATACCTTAGAACAATGTCAAACACGGTACTGAACAAGTGAAAGAGGAACACCAACCGATAGCATAGCACACAACGATAAGCCACCGGCATTCATAGTTTGCCCCATCGGATATTGGAGCCACCCTAAGCCAATCCGAAGTATGATCCTCCTTTAGTGAATTCCATAACGCCATCAGCCCGAGGAGAAAGATGGAATGTAGACTCAACAGTTTGGGTAACCCGATCGAAATATATACCTGCCAATTTCTTCATAATTTTGGGTTTGGGGGCAGCGACCTCGCTAGGGTTACTCAAAAGGTCAATATCCATATTCACATTAAAAGTACGTAGGGCATCATCAAAAGAGGGACCAGCAGTAACAATACCAGAACTAAGGAGAAGCTTAGACTGTAAGCTAGCAGATTGAAGTCTAGAAGCAAGGAAGGTATAATTCAAGACGTCACCTGCAGAATATAAACCAAGCCCCCCAAAAGCAAAGGGTAAGGTGGCGAGTCTCCACTGCCAATCACCAAACCCGGGCCCAGAAGCAGTGACAATACGCTCCAAGGAAGAACGAAGTGCCGCATCAAAAGAAACCTGAGCACACTCAAAGACCCGAGGAGAACATGTGTGCATAGAAAAATATAACTTAGAAATACCAGCACATGTACGGAGAAGCAACAACTCGCATTGAGGGTCATTGAGTTTGGCAACTGCCTCGATAAGTTCAATAGTTTTAGCAACCCTTTTCAGGACCAACTTACTACCAAACTCAAAATCCACACTAACAGGTCCACCCAATAATTTAACAGCATGAGAGGGGCGAGAAATATTGGGGGGAAAAACACCGACATACCTGCTTCTGGGGTCCTCCTGTGGCAAAAAAACTTCAGTTTTATCAACATTGAGGTGTAAGCCCCGACAAGGTCCATCCGCCATAATAAACTCCAAAACCTTACCCACAACCAAGGTATCACCAATAATAGTGCCATCATCCAGATACCAAGCTTGAAAGGAAAGGTCAAAAGAATCTCTAATCTTACATGCCAAGGGATGTAACACTAAAGCAAAAAGAAGAGGCCCAAGCGGATCACCTTGTTGCACACCTTGATGAGACCAAAGAGTGTGCTCACCATAATATAATCTAGCGGGACTAGAGTAACAGAATTCAACCCACCGTGAAATAGCCGGGAAATGAAGTCGAACCTCTCGTAACATAACAGCCCGATCCACCATGTTGAAAGCGTTTTTAAAGTCAACCAACAACATAGACAGACCAACATCATCCCCCTGGTCCTCAACCAACCGATTCACAGCGTGAAGAATAGCCTCCCCTCCACCAGACACACCAACTCCAAATTGCAAATCATCTAAATAACTATCTGAAGAGTGGCCAATCATAGAAGCACAAACCTTGGAAACTAAACGCCTCCAAATAGTCCCAACAACAATAGGGCGAATAACCCCTCCTGGTTTGACTAAGGGTGTGAGGGGAGCACTAGCAATGTACTCACCCAGTGCCCTCGGGCATTTACCAGCAAGGAAAAGGTTCACCACTTGGGTAATAGAAGCGACCAACTCATCAGAAATAGCCACAGCAGGACCATTTAAACAATCCAAAAGGTGTTGGGCACGTAACCCATCCCGCCCACAAGAAGTGCCACGAGGAAAACTCTTGATCATGTCAAGAACCGTAGAAGGAGATGCGGTAAGGTGATGATGATCAATGGGTATATCAGGTAAAAGAGGAGCAGACTGAAAGGGGTGCTTAGCTTTTAAGTCCTCAAGAGAAGAAACATCATAAGGTGCAATACCAGAAGACGAAAGAACTCTGACCGTTGTTGTATAATGACCATCACAAATCTTCCTCTTACATTGCTTGACATTGCGGTCACCCAAATCCAAGCTATCATCATCAATATTGGACCATAATGGAGAAGGTTCAGCTAAAAACGCAACACCCGCACAACTGCAAAACTGCCACCAGGGGTGCCCCATGCATGAATAGCATTAACAATATACTCTTCCTGGCGTTGACGCTTAGTGACCGACCTCCATTCTTGACTACTCCTAGGGCAAAAGGTTTTACGTAGACAAATAGGCAGGACTAACAAACCAACCCAACAAGAAATGTCATCAGGCGTGCAGATCACCTTATCAAGAGCTCTTTTCAAAGCACGAGAGAACTCCAAACGACATTTGGGAGGGATAGATTTAACAGTCCGCAACCCCTTAGAGAATAAAGCATCAAGAAGAGGTAAATCAAAACCACCAGGCTCGTCCAAAGGCAAATCCTCAACAAGGGCTACATGGGAGGAAACCTGTGGTTTGGTGAGATCATATAACATGAACTGAACAACACCATCACCACAATCAGGAGGAGACACAAAATCAGACCCCGTACCATGACGACACTTAGTCCAGAAGGTATGCGTTTTGAAACAACCACCACACAACCACAAACCCATACGCTTAAGAATGACTTCAGCCCTTTCTAAAATAGCCAAATTTGACAAAAGAGACTGCCTAGTGATAGCTTGAGCATCAACATTAAAGTGCCGATCGCGGAAATGCGTGATCAAAGAGGTTTTAGTGAGACCATTTCCACCACCATCCCGACATCCATTAAGGCCAACAAAAGGACAGTGAAATCTTGCAGCAGGCATGGGATCAAAACAAAACCACAACACCTTGTAACCAACCCTCAAGAAAAGAAACACCAAAAGGGAAAACCAAAAATGACCAACAATATCAACCATGCAAATAAAGGCTTCCAACAGTAAAGAAACCTAACAGCAGCAACCAACCACTATGAGTAGACCAAAACGTATCCAAATAAACCTCCAAGCAACCAAACCTCGAAACTCAGATAGGAAAAGCCAAAGCAAAAACTCGAAGCAAAGGAACCAAACAACCCCTCCAAAGCACGTGACCCAAACCACGTGGCTCCATATGATCACAACAAAACCCTACAAACTGTGTTTAAGAAAACGTAACCACAACAGCAACATTCAAAAGCCTTGATATTTAACCCCTGAAAAAGCCTCGATGTAAGGTAACCTGGTAGCGTTTGGGAGGACCAGTAATGGTGTGGCAGAACTGAAGGGAACCCAACAATCACAAGCCAATAGCAGTGAAACCACGAAGATAGTACAAGGGTTTCAAGAACGAAACCCTAAAAAAAAGGAAGAGCGATCTGAACGAATAAACCCTAAAGAATATGTACAAAAATCCTATCACAAGAACATGATAAGATCACAAAACAAACCAATTCAAACGAGGGTGTTGAATGGACGATCTTAAAGCCCAGAAGATCAAGCCGATCTGAAGAAGGCAAATCGCCCCTAGTACATGACACTATTATTATTATTATTATTATTATTATTATTATTATTATTATTATTATTATTATTATTATTATTATTATTATTATTATTATTATTATTATTATTATTATTATTTTTTTAATTTTATTTTTTATTTTTTATAAAACATCACTTCATTAAAAAATCATAAGATTTACAAGAAATTAGTGGGGAGTCGAAAAACTAATTGGGCCTCCACTCCTCTAGCTACAACAAAGCTAATCCTACTAAAAATATGGTCAGCAGCACGTGCGCCAATCTCCTGAGTTAACGAGAAACTTCGGATGCGCTTTAGTAGAGTTACCGCATCCTTCTCAAGCTCTCCAAAAGAAGAGAATGAGAAAGGGACAAACTTATATCCAATGTCCGCACATTTAGCCTCGTACTTGACACGCTTACGTTGCACAGCTTCGACCACCGCACCACCCGGTGTGAAGTCAACCATATTAGTTTGTGTCAAGGGATACGACCTTGTCAAATCGACACATGCATCTTGCCTCCTATCCCAAGAGTAGATCAATATATCAGTCGAATGTAAGGATTTGTCCGTATCACCGCACAGCCCAATATCAACCTTTTTACGAGCCAAAATCCCAGATTAAGAGCATATGTCAGCAAGGGTATCACGCACCACATTGTGCCGATATTTAATACCAATGATACCGGCATATGATACCGCGTGATCCCCATAAATGTCTCTAGCAAATACCTTGGAACAAGCTAAGCATGGCATCTGAGAAGAAAAGAGGGGGACACCTAACCGGTAACATAACACACATCGGTAACTTCTAGAATTCATGGTATGTCCCATCCCGGATATCATAACCATCCTAAGCCAGTTAGAAGTGTGGTCTTCTTTTTGCGATCTCCATAAAGCCATCTGTCGAGTATATAAGCAAAAGGTGGATTCGGCCATTTTGGTAACACGTGTGAAATATATATATATGCCAATTTCTTCATGAGTTTGGGGGCAGCGATCTCATATGGGTTGGCCAAAAGGTCGGTCTCCATTTTCGCATTAAAAGTATATAGGGCATCATCAAAGGAAGATCCAGAAGTTATATTATTATTATTATTATTATTATTTTAATGAAATATCACTTTATTAGAAACTCATAGGATTTACAAAAATTAGTGAGAAGCCAAGATATTATCTGTGCCCCCACTCCTTTAGCTATAGCAAAACTAATCCTACTAAATATATGAGTAGTTGCACGTGCCCCAATATCTTGAGTCACAGAATACTTTCGGATTCGCTTCAATAAGGTTACCACATCATTTTTTAGTTCTCCAAAAAAAAAAGAATGTGAAGGGGAGAAACCCGTATCCAATATTCGCGCACTTAGTCTCATACTTGACGCGTTTACGTTGTGCGGTTTCAATCACCACACGACCAGGTACAAAATCAACCATACCAAATTGTGATCATAATAATAAACAGTAAACCCTTCGTAAATGTATGTGTTATAAATATCAAGCTGGGACAAGGGTTATTGTGTGTATCCACAGGATTACTTATAACATGTATAAACACTCCGTAATATTAAATGCTAAAAACTTTGTAAATATACAGGTTATAAATAAAAAGCTGAAGCACGTGTTATTGAGTGTATGCACGTGTTATTGAGTGTATGCACGTGTTTGATTATAACATATATGTATAAACACTTATAATAAAATTTAGCTACTTATACAACAAAAAAAAAATTGATAATACTCCGTACTTTTAAACCCAAATAAATATAGTTGGAATATATTTAATCTTACTTTTATGTGCAGATGAATTCAATTAGAATTAATATATTGACTTATTCATTTTTTTTCCTTTCAAATCAATGATTGGAACAGAGTGTATTGAATGGCATCTGATATCATCCAGCGCAACACACGACCACAACCGATCCTTACCATTTGGCTAATGATTTGTACATTCCAATTTTTTATTTGTACACTCAAATCTGTGCATTAAGCAGTTGTACATTTATTATATGCAGCTTTATCGGTTTCTACATTTGAGTGTACAAATAACAAATGAGAGTGTACCAATTAATACCCTTACCATTTTAGATGCTAGCTTCCTTTAATTTTGCCTATGTGTTTTATGGACTCTTTATTTTTTTTAATGCAGTATTTAGTTATTTATTCGATATATGAGTTTTCAAATAATTTTATGGAGAAGTCATGCATGCTTTTTCAAGCACGTAATTTTTATTTATTTATTTATTTATTGTTTTTAATAAATTTAAATTTTTTTACATTTAACCCTTTCATTTAATCATACATAAGTGTTCTCCCCTTCTTTTACAAAGAAAAGTAGACAATTAATTGCATGCTTGAAAAATCATACATCATTTCCCCTAATTCTATTCCTAATAAAAGCCTTGATTTAGTGATACAGATTAAGTAATGTATATATGTTGTATACACTATGCGAGTATTCATGCATAGCAACGAGATTTTATAATGATAAATAATTATAATACGATATTAGGATTGAAATACAAATTAGGATTGAGTTTATTGGTATATGCTTACATCATATTTTAAATAATATACGACTCAAAATAAGTGAGCCTATGAGGGCACACACATATACACCGAGGGAATATTTTTATAATGTAATTAATATATTTATAATAAGTATATTATTTATATTAGTTAATAATTCACGAAATGACTAACGGTTGTTAATTAAACCGTTAGACGCTTTAATTAATCAATGGACTAAACACTTGACGTGTAATGAACCAGTTAATTGGTTAAAAGTCCAAACGAAAGGGAACCCCACAAGGGGGCCCTTGTTCGGCCGATTAGGTGTTTAGGAAAGGAATTAGAGTCCAACTTTGCCAAAGCCTTTATAATAAATTTCATAATTCAATAGGCTGAGCAAAGCGGATCGAAAACCAAACCAAACTGGAAAACCGAGCCGACCAAAACCGAACTGACAATATTCGGTATGATTTTCGGTTCTATATATTTATGGTTTTTGGTTTTGGGTTGGTTCGGTTCAAGCCAAAACCGAAAACCATATAAACCGAACCGAACCGAATGAACCTACACATGCCGAACCGAACCGGGTCACTTCAGTTCGGTTCTTGGTTCCCCTTTTATACAAAAATATGTTTTTGGTTCGGTTTGGTTTTAGTCGGTTTGATGCGGTTTTGGTCAGTTTGGTTCGGTTTTGAGCCAATGCTCAGCCCTAATTCATTATTAGTGATCTTTGGAGAACCTAGAAAACAAAGAAAACTCTCATCTCCCCTAAAACCACCAAACAGATCGGCATAACCCTTTTCTAAGGGATTGTCGACTTTGATCAACTAAAACAAGAAATCGTCTGTTTCGTTTTTTAGTTCGGGAATTGCAAGAACTAGCATTCAAGTGTTCTACAATGACGTGTATTGTGTACGAAGGTAGAGACTACTTATTTTAGTAGCTTATGGGTTTCACGAGAATCAAGTAGAAGATCAAGATCCATTGTTTGATTCGTTGATCATCCTATTCAAATCAAGAAGTTAGTAAACATACGTGTTTATTTACGTGTTAATTCATGTAAATCAAAAGGATCCCTATGGGACATCTAATTCATTGCGGACTCGTAATAATAAGCGTTATTTCGTAATAAAATCCCAATAGTGACATCAGAAGCCTTCGTATGATGTTATGGGTTACACTAGTATACGTAAAATTGACCTAAAACACTTTTTCCGCAAGTTTTCTTTAACTTAATTTTAATATGCCCTTAGGGCGTTTTTCACATGTTAAAATCGAAGCTGAGAATGACTTAAAATCAGTTCTAGAAAACCCTAGGTCATGTGTTTTTGTGTAAAAAGTAGTTTGTGGGGGGGGGGGGAGTTTCTACGTGTTATAAGTCTGTTGTTTATTTGGCTTATTTGATGTGTTAATTGTTTTTAACTGTAATCCATGGCAACTACATGCATACTTGTCATGGATGATAAGCCAACCTCTTTTATTAATCATATAATTGATGGGTTAGTTGGTTAGATGGACTAAATCGATAAATAACCTAATTTAAAACACTTGTGTGATTTATTTTTGTTTGTTGTTTAATTGACCTTGTTGCACTAAAAAATCAATTATCGTCATTCTAAAACGAATTGACATTGCAATTATTTTTTGGAGTCCTTGACTCAGTATATTACAACTTTCTAGTTTACTCCAAAAGTTGGGGAATTATCCTTCATGCAGTTTTCGAGCCCTAAAGTGACCAAAAATCTAAAATCAACAAGTTATGTTTTTTATTACTTTATTTTATTTATCTTTTTATAAGAGTATATCTTGTGCTTCTTCCACATTTTGTCTATTTTATTTGCATTATATTTTGTTTTCCTCATGACTGGTCTATTAGGCAAAATATTTTTTAAATTAAATGGACATAAAGATATCGAAATATGATTTAATAAAACTCATTTCTTGCAAGTTTTGAACGCATTGGGTTGGGTTTACACAGTTATATTCTCTCACGAAAAACCTGCATGTTGCATTGATTTAATAAAACTTTAAATATATGTGGAATCCCAAACTGTAGATCGATTCTCTAACTTATAAAGAGTATGTTGCTTTGGATAAATCCAAGACAACAATGGTAGAAACTTTGTTAATGCAAAGAAGTATGCGGAATCTACTCAATAATACTTAGAAGAATTTCAATGAAACAGTAACAACAATATCACCAAAAGCTTCAATATTATTAATCTTAATAATACGAGTACTCTGACTTGGTACTAGGATTTACAACCTTGAAGCTATATAAAACTCTATGCAACTATTGATAACTATATTAAATGTATACCCTAGGATCTTTTTTATACACTAAGGATTCCTTTACAAGATAACTACGTATCTTCTATACTGTTACAAAATATACGTATCTTCTAAATACATAAGATATATTCTAAATATCTTGACACATATTTCTTCACACGTCTTTATCCAATGGCAGTTTTTGTCTTTCATCCAGTAGTATAAACATCTTCAGCAGTCTTAAGTTAGTCTGGCAATACCAACTTTGCTCTAGCAGTACTAACTGAAATTAGTAGTGGTAGTATAAACTGAATCTGTCTTGGCAGTACTAAGTATGTAGACCTTTAATTCCCAACAATCCTCCCTTAAACTTGTAATTTACCTCCAAATTACAATTTTCTGAATTATACCATGTCTTCTAAGATGATTCTTCCAAACACTTATCTTCTAGGTCTGTCTGCTTGAATGCAAATCTTTTGAAGTAATGCTCTTGCCATCTCATTCTCCTCTTCTACTTGAAGCTTTTCACTTATCATCAATAACAGAGTTGTTTTATCCAAAGGATAATCATTCTCTACTAGCATGTAAATATCAGCTCCATACATTGTAGACACATGGTGTACTCCACATGAGTCATACAATTTCCATGTTAAATTATGTGGACCGGTCTGAAATTTCTATAATGTGTCAGCTTCATCTGGTGCAAACAATCTCTTCAACTCTACCCACAACACCTCTCCTTATCATCTGTAGGTTCTGCTGAAGTGAACTTCTCTTTCACTAAACTCCATAGCTTCTCCAAGTCATCTATGTCAAATACCTTTAACATGCCTTCAAAGAACTGATATGCTTTAGTTTTGTTTCCAACTCTAATAATCTTCCAGTATTTCCTTGTGTCTTCAGTGTAGATGATAAGGATTTAAAACATACATTTTAAGGGGTCATTTAAGCCCTAAATCGTTACATTTTATATCCGTTACTGCTTAAAATCGTTCCTTTTCACATTTGAGGTATTTTGGAAGCAAGTTGCTAGAATGAAGCATATTTGGATGAAAAGGAGCAAAAACATAAAGAAAACGACAAATTCAAGAAAACAAGGTTTTTTCCCAAGCCTGACGTCGTCCCAACTCTAAGGGCGATGCCGTCGCTCACAAGGTCTTCTAAAATATCTCAAGCGACGGCTCATAACTTATTTGGTTCTAAACTCCTGACGGCGTCACGCCAAAATACTGAAGGGTGTCACTCTTCCTTTTTCACCAGACGACCAAGATCCCTTCCAAGACGACTTCCATAATCAAGCAATACGCGCGTCACTATTTCCTACCTGACGCCGTCCCAACGATGACTTGTCCAAAATGAAACCTTAATGACAGCGATCAGACGGCATCACCATCAAAAAGCAACGCCATCGCGAGTGTAAAATCTATATATAGACTTTGAATTTTCTGTATTTGGTGTGCATTATTTTGGAGATCAAACCCTAGTTCATTTGAGGTCCGACTTGGACAGTCTTTTAGGGTTCCAAAACCTCTTGTATACTGAAAGATAAGTTTGTTTATTCAATCTATCATCATGTTTCATCTATGTTCAATTGTTTGTTTATATTCTTGCTTCTCTATCATGCGTAACTAAATTAATTAAGTGTTTGCTTAGATCCAATAAAACCTAGTTGTTGATTATTGTTAGGTTGTCTCTTGTTCTAATTGGTAAACGCTAGAGTAAGGAAAACTGGCTTCTTCTTTAATTGTTGCGAGCTGAAACATCCTAAATAGCAAAAAGCTTGAGAGTGCATTTAGGCCATCGTTGTGTTTATTGTGTGAGTTATAGCTTAAGGATAATAGGGTATTTGAGGGAGATACTTCGGTACTTGGCAATCCCAGATGTTATAGAGGGAGAGTTACGATTCATAAGAATTAGGGAATTAGGCACCCCCTTATGACTAACACGAAATACAACACACCAATTAGAATGAGAATGTGACAATTCAACCGACCAATAAAAGATAACTAAGGAGTGAGAAAATCTAAGTGAACACATTTTTTAATTATCATAAGAAACACATTCAATCGATCCATAACTTTTACCTTTCATTAGTTTAATTAGTTTGTAATTTAAATTGTTAAGTAGTTTAAATTGGTAGAATTACCAACCCCCACTCTTCAAACCCCGAGATTTTACTTGCTTTCAAAAAAAATATAAAAAGATAAAAAAAGAATCTTCCTCACCTCACCTTTTCGTCATACATCTCTACTAGGATCTTTATTTCCCTAGAGAACGATCAACCCCCTGGGCTTGCCCATACTACATTGTAATGATTAGGTACACTGCCTAGTGGGTTGTAAAGCTTGCTCATTGAAAAGGAAGTCTTTCGACCCCGAACCACGCATCAAGTTTTTGGCGCCGCTGCTGGGGAATAGAATAGCTAGTTAGGTTTCAATATCGATTAGGTTTACTCACTTGATTTCTATCAAGTGGGCTTTTTTCTTTTTTATTATATTTCTTGTAGTGTATCCCCCTTCTTTATGTCTTTGTTCGTAATCTTGTCACTTTTCATCATGGAAGGTGATAATCCACCCAACAATGATCCACCACACAATCCACTACCACCACCAAGTCCACCACTACAAGACCCACCAAGAGGCCGCACTCTTGGTGAATACTCTAGACCGAACCATCAAGGCTATATGAACACCATTAAGCTTCCCCGTTTAGCTCAGACTTTGACCATGCGATCCGACACCATCTGGTTGGTGCAAAACGGATGTACATTCCATGGACTTCGTTTCGAAGATCCTAATCAGCATCTCAAAAATTTCCTAAAAATCGTTGATTTAATTGGCCTTGATGCTACCAATCCGGAGACCACGCGATTGCATCTCTTCTAATTCTCTCTACGGGACCAAGCTAGTAATTGGCTTGAGCATCTTCATGTAGGATCCATCTCAAGTTGGGATGATCTCACCACCTGTTTCCTCGCCCTATTTTTCCCACCGGGGAGAACCACTAAGCTTAGGAATGATATCTTGATGTTCCAACAACGTCAAGGTGACACCCTTTATGAGGCGTGGACTCGATTCAAGGACTTACTCCAAAATGTCCCTCACCATGGCATTGATCTTTGGCTCCAAGTCCAAATTTTCTATGATCATGTCAATCTTCCCACAAAGTAAACCATTGACCAAGGGGCCGGTGGTAAGCTTAGTGAATTAATCGCGGAAGAATCGTGGGGCACTATAGAGGAACTTGTCCTCTATGACAACAAATGTTGGAATGACCCCCATGAGTTACCCAAAACCGTCAAGGAAATATCCTTGCCTTAAATCGACTCACAACCTTCCAATCGTAGGATTCTCGAACTTGAAGATTAAGTCAAATTCCTCATGAGTTCCTACGAAGCTCCTAAACCTTCACGCCAATAGAACAAAATCACTTCCACGTGTGAGTTATGCAGTGGTCCCCATGACACCCGTAATTGCACAAGACTCCCCGAACAAGCTTCCGTGGACTACGCATCTACGCGCACTAACAGAGCGAGATGAAGGTTCCCTATAACCCTCAAACCTAAGACTTTCAATGAAGCCCGAGAGGCATGGAAGGGCAAACTCGACTATAATTGGAGTCAAACCAAATATTTCACTTCTAACGACTCCCCTTGGTCCCAACAATATGATTCAAGCCCTCATGATACTAATCAACGTAACTTGGAAGGGATGATGCGTGTTAGGATTTAGTAAATCCAGGTATTAAAGTGTCGGTCACCTCAAGTATATGTAATCGTTAGAAAGATCGTAGTCATAGTTATTTAATGTTAAGTAGTATTTAGTTAAGTAACACCGTGGAGGACGGACGGGTCTTTACCCACTGTATTCCTGATCCACAACCCGTTAGGTGGCGTTTTATTGTAAGACTATAAATACTCTCTACCTCCCAAGGTAGAGAGTTGGAGCTCATAATAAGATTTTTCTTTCTCTTACTAAAGTTCCCAAACCTCTAACTTTCTCTCTCTAAAACTCATCTTATACGCCTACTTTATTTAGTGATTTGATGTGTATGTGAAATCCAATATGTTACAAATGGTATCAAGAGCCATGGTTCGATCATCTCTTACATATCCTTGGATTTCTAGTGGTTTTTAAATGGTTTTTGAGTTTGAAAAAGTGTAGTAGTTTTTGCATCATTTGGTTCATTTCTAGTGTTAAAGTTTGAATTTTTGGTGTACTTTTGTGTTTAGTATCATTGTATGTGCTTGGGTTTTGATTTGGTAAGCTTGAATCACTTTGGTTGAGCTTGTTTTGGATTGAAAAGTATGTTTTTGTAGTTTTTCTTGGTAGCCACTTGGCTCTCGGAGTGAATTTCTACTTAGCGACTTGCTTTAGTAAAAGGTAGCGAGTTGTAGTGTTGTTTGGTGGCGAGTTAGTCCTAGCGACTTGTCTTTTGAGACAAGCCGACAAACAGTACACTTAGTGGATTCTCCACTACGGGTAGCGACTTGGTAAGGTAGCGACTTGCTTTCAATTTTGATAGCGACTTGTTCTTTAAGTTTCTTAGCGACTTGGTGTTAGCGATTTGGACTTTAGGGAGTTGCTATTTAGCGACTTGACGTCTTAGCGACTTGGTGCATAGCGACTTGCTGTCAAAATTCGTAGCGATTTGGAACTTAGCGACTTGTCTTCTTATTACTTAGCAACTTGGTGCTTAGCGACTTGGTTCAAGGTTTCTTAGCGACTTGGTTGAACTTTTCTTTGTAATACGGTTTTCTCTTGATTTAGTAAAATCCCGTGAAAGAATCTATTTCCCGGTTTAATCATTGAGTTATAACATCCCGTGTAATCATTAAACATGTCTTCCAAAGTACCTACAATTATCTCCACAGTTGCCGAGGATGTTCAAGCAGCTGGTTCAGATACTCGTCCACCCATGCTTGATAGAACTGACTACGACTCTTGGGCTCAACGAATCAGTTATACTTGTCTTGGAAAGGAAAATGGGGTCAACATTCTCAAATCCATTGATGAAGGACCTTATCAAATTGAGACTACTAAAGACTTAATTGATACAGCTGCAGATGGAACAATGATCTATGGAATAGACATACCAAAGACGTATGATGAACTCAATGATAAGGAGAAAAAGAGATTTGATGCTGATATCAAGGCTTCTAACATTATACTTCAGGGTCTTCCAAAAGATATCTACAAGCTTATCAATCACAACACCAAAGCCAAGGCAGTGTGGGATAATGTCAAGATGCTTCTCTCAGGGTCTGAATTGACTATAGAAGACAAAGAATCACAACTGTATGATGAATTTGAACACTTCAAGATGAAACCAGATGAGAGTGTCTATGAGTACTACGTGAGATTCCATAAGCTTGTGAATGACATGAGTAACATCAAAATGACCATGCCAAACATTCAGCTGAACTCAAAATTTGTGAACAACATGAATCCTGAATGGCACAAATTTGTCACCTCTGTGAAGATAACAAAAGGATTGAAGAATACAAACTATGAACAACTATATGCATTCCTTCTTCAGAATAAGAGGCATGCTATGTTTGAAAAAAGGATTTTTGATTAGTTCAAAACCAACCAGGGAGAGTCAAGCTAGTCAAATGATTCAACTGCTTTCTACACAAATGTGGGAGTTACCACCAAAGCTTCACAAGTTATACCCATGGGTAATGGTAATCACAAACTCATTTCCGATCCAATGTTCAAACAAGCTGATGCTGATGCAGCCGTTGGAAACTTCATTAATCAACTGGCTCTCATGATTAGTCAAAACATGAACTCTCTCCCACACACCAACAACAACCTCATAACAACATCCAATCCACACAATCAAGCCGTGTCGAGAGATGGGAAGGTTATGGTGCAGCCAGTTCAAGAAAGGCAAGATGCGAACAAGGAAGAGGTGGAGTTGGTAGAGGATATGTGGGAAATCAGAATCGGGGAAGGATTGGAAATCAAGGACAAGCAAAGCCAATCAAATGCAACAACTGTGGTGGTGAGGGACATATTGTTAGGGACTGCACATCGCCAAAACGCCCTTAGAATGTAGAGTACTTCAGGGATAAGATGTTGCTTGTGCAAGCTCAGGATAATGGAGCAACTTTGGATGAAGAAGAGTTATTGTTTCTTGTTGAAGGGAATGCCAAGACATATGATGCAGATGTGGATGAGCAACCAATTTAGGAAATAGGTCACAATCATCAGAATGCTTTTCAAGTAGCTGACTATGATGCACTTGACTCTGATGTCGATGATGAACCTACTGCCCAGACAATCTTCATGGCTAGCATCTCACCTATGGTTTCTCCAAAGATCTCTCCACCACAACAAGCTGGTCCATCCAAAGACAAAATCATTTCAGAGATCGTTCAAATCGTTCTGTGGTACCTGGACTCAGGCTGTTCCAAGCATATGACTGGAGACCGGTCGCGGCTTATGAACTTCGTGAGTAAATTCATCGGGACTGTTAGATTCGGGAACGACCATTTTGGAGCAATTATGGGTTATGGTGATTATGTAGTTAGTAAAAGTGTAATCTCCAGGGTATATTATGTGGAAGGTCTTGGTCATAATTTGTTCTCTGTTGGTCAATTCTATGATTCCGATCTAGAAGTGGCCTTTAGAAAACATACTTGCTTCGTTAGAGAACTTGATGGTGTGGAATTATTAAGAGGTACTCGTGGTTCTAACCTATACACCATCTCTATCGAAGACATGATGAAGTCTTCTCCAATCTGCTTGCTGTCAAAGGCTTCAAAAACAAAGTCATGGTTATGGCATCATCGTCTCAATCATTTGAACTTCGACACCATTAATAACCTTTCCAAAAGGATCTTGTCGAGGCTTACTCAGATTGAAATATGAAAAGATCATCTTTGTTCACTTGCCAATTGGGTAAAAGCACGAAATATGCCCACAAACCAAAACCCACAAACTCGATACGAAGTTCTTCATACCCTTCATATGGATCTGTGCGGACCAATGAGAGTGCAAACAATAAATGGGAAGAAGTACATTCTAGTAATTGTTGATGACTACTCTCGATTTACTTGGGTAAAGTTTTTGAGGACAAAGGATGAAACTCTAGATGTCGTCATCAAACTAATCAAACGACTTCAGTTCGACTCAACAATACGGTAATTATTCGAACTGACAATGGCACACGAGTTTGTTAACAAAGACTTAATTCAGTTTTATGAAAGTGTTGGAATCAGTCATCAAAGAAGTGTTCCACGAACTCCTCAACAGAACGGTGTAGTTGAAAGATGAAATCAAACTCTTGTGGAAGCCGCAAGAACAATGCTAATTTATTCGAAGGTTCCAATGTTTCTATGGGCTGAAGCCATTGCCACCGCTTGCTACACCCAAAATCGTTCCCTTATTCATACCTCTCATGGAAAAACTCCATATGAACTTGTTCATAAACGAAAACCTGATCTCTCTTACCTTCGTGTGTTTGGTGCTTTGTGCTATCCAACGAATGATGGTCAAGACTTAGGTAAATTAAGAGCAAAGGCAGATATTGGAGTTTTTGTTGGTTATGCACCAAACAAGAAGGGTTACCGAATCTACAACAAGAGAACCCGAAATATCATGGAAACAATTCACGTTACGTTCGATGAGCTGACCGGTCAAATGGCTCCTAGACAATCCAGTTCTGGACCCGCACTTCAAAATAGTCCTGTTGGTTCATCCCTTGTACCAAACTCCTCTCAAGCAACTCCATATGTACCTCCATCTAAAGATGATGTGAAGAAATTGTTTGATCCAATGTTTGATGAACATTATGAGCCAAATGCTAATGATCTGTCAATCCCATCATTAGAGGCTGCTTCTATCCCTGTCAATGAAGTCTATCCTTCAGTTTCTATGTCATTAAGTCAGGAATCGCCTGCTGCTGATCAATCCGTCTCATCAACAAACCTTCAATCACCGAGTGTACATCATGGAATTGCTTCTGATTCTCAAGATGAAGTTAATCCCTTTGCTACTCCCGAAGATGCTCCTTTTGAAAATATAGTTGCTCCTGAATCATCATCTGAACCATTTTCATCAGGAGACATCGACTCTGCTACTTCAGTTCCACAACAACAACCACATGAACACCTTAGAAAATGGACATATGATCACCCATTGGATAACATCATTGGAAACCCTTCCGTCGGTATCCACTCGTAAAAAACTTGCTACTGATGCATTATGGTGCTTCTTCAAATCCGTACTCTCTAAGATCGAACCTAAAGACGTTAAAAATGCTATGAATGAAGACAGCTGGTTCAATGCCATGCAAGAAGAAATTCATGAGTTTGATCAATTAGATGTATGGGAATTAGTACCTGCTCCAGACTGTGCTATGATCATTGCTCTAAAGTGGGTCTTCAAAGTGAAGCTTGATGAGCATGGTGATGTGTTGAAAAATAAGGCTAGGTTAGTGGCTAAAGGATATCGTCAAGAAGAAGGTATTGACTTTGAGGAATCGTTTGCTCCTGTTGCTCGTATCGAAGCTATCAGAATCTTCTTGGCTAATGCGGTTAGTAAAAACATGGTTGTATATCAGATGGATGTGAAAACCGCCTTTCTTAATGGTGATTTGAAATAGGTGGTTTACGTCGGCCGCCGAGAGGGTTTTGTAAATCCAGAGCATCCTACTCATGTCTATCGCTTGAAAAAGGTCCTTTACGGTTTGAAGCAAGCTCCTAGAGCATGGTATGATACGCTATCAAAGTTTCTTCTATCTACTGGATTCAGCAAGTGAGCAGTTGATCCGACATTGTTCACCAGAAAGTCAGGAAAAGATTTAATTCACGTTTAAATTTATGTTGATGATATTATCTTTGCCTCGACTGACCCCAATGAATGTGATCGTTTTTCAAATGAAATGGGTTCCAAATTTCAAATGTCAATGATGGGACAAATGTCATTTTTCTTGGGATTACAAATTTCACAAAGTCCCGGAGGCATTTTTATAAATCAATCTAAATATGCAAATGAGATTTTAAAGAAATTTGGATTTGGTTCTTGTGACACCGTTGACACTCCCATGATTGAACGTACTGAGCTCGATGAGGACCACTTAGGGATCATGTTAGATCAAACGAAATATCGTAGTATGATTGGATCCCTGATGTACCTCACAGCTAGTAGACCAGACATCTTGTTCGCTGTGTGCATGTGTGCTAGATATCAGGCTAAGCCTACTAAAAAGCACCTTGAAGCGGTTAAACGGGTCTTTCGGTATCTCCAAGGAACCATCAATATGGGACTATGGTACCCGAAGGACACCGGTATGTCATTAACAGCCTATGCAGATGCGATCATGCGAGGATGTCAAGATACACGTCGAAGTACATCAGGAGGTGCTCAGTTTTTGTGTGATAAGCTTGTGAGTTGGTCTTCAAAGAAGCAAATGAGTACTTCTATTTCCTCTACAGAGGCTGAATACATAGCCATGTCATCTTGTTGTGCTCAAATCCTATGGATGAGATCCCAATTATCTTACTATAGCTTTGAATTCAACAAAATCCCTCTGTACTGTGATAATAAAAGTGCTATTGCCCTCTCATGCAACAACGTTCAACACTCAATAGCAAAGAACATCGACATTAGACATCATTTCATCAGGGAACAAGTGGAAAACGGTGTGGTGGAACTTTATTTTGTGAAGTCAGAATACCAGTTAGCAGACATCTTCACAAAAGCTCTTCCAAGAGAATGTTTTGAGTTTATTCTTCCACGACTTGGCTTGAAAAGCCTTCAACCAGAAACACTCAAACGTCTTCAGGAGGAAGACGAGTAGTAAAGGTTAATGACTCTATCATCTACTTGTAAATATCTATTCGAAAAACAAAATACAAAATTACAAAACCTTCAAAAAGCAAATAGAAAAATAGAAAACTTTCAAAAATCTATAAAAATTTGAAAAATCTTGAAAAAATTTCAAAAAAAAATAATAAAAAAAAATACTGTCATTTTGTCATGTTTTTCTCAATTCGAAAATATCTACGGTCTTTGTGTTGTCATTCAAAGAATGACACGGGACTTTAGATATTGTTCGAATATTTTTTTTTTAAAGAAAAAAAATTTGAGAGAAATTGAAACAATGGTTTATTGTCATCTCAGGCAGTAACCCGCTTTTCAAAGAAATAACAGAGTCATGCTTTATCTTGTCTTTTAAATCTCATGCTCTGATTCTATAATCAATTACTTACAATCTAATGAAAACTAATTGCCTTGAAAAATAACTCGGACTCTATTTTTGAAAATCATCTAGACTTAACTTTTGTCAAAATATCTATCTCTCAATCAACAACTTATGTCATTGATTGAGAGAGAGAATGATTTCAATTAAATCAAAAGGTTATTTGTCATACAATTGTTTTCAAAAGATAATTATGCATGTTTAATCAATGGAGTTTAAAGTCTCAAAATCCGATCCTTATCAGTTAAAACGTTTTCATAATCAAGTCACAATTCTCCTTAAAAGCTTTCAATATCAATTTAAATCTATAGAGATCACAAATCTCAAATGATTTGATAATTGTGATCGGGGGAGAAGTTGTGATTTAAATTGGATTTAAACTGATAATTCGGTAAATGGTTTTATAAGGATGTACAAGTTTTCCTCCCCGCATGTGACAAACGATTTCAAATTTTTCATGCACATGTTGAGGGGGAGCATCTATCTTAAACCACAAACATGATCAATTTGTTTCAATGTGCAGTCTTTTCCTAATATGTACAAAACATTTTCAAATATCTATGCACATATTGAGGGGGAGCAACTATTTTGAAAACCACATTCTTTAAATAACTACTCTTAGATGCAAACCAACCCCTCAAAGATGAAAATTATTTCTATTACAAAATGATGCTTGATACAAATGTTGAGGGGGAGCTCTTGTTCTAAAAATATCAAAAACAACTCAGGTACAAAATGCTTTGATAATACATCACAAGTATCTAGATTGATTTTTAAATGGTTTTCAATTGGTTCTAATGACAGATGAACAATACCAATAAGACCGACCAATTTTACTTTATGTATGGTGATATAAGGATGATAAGGTTAGGTATTTGTTCCCATGATCCGCCAGAACCGAAAGGATCTACCCAGGGACCATCCACTAGTTAGTGTAGAAGTCCTTAGGAATGATGATAAAAGGAGAAAAATGAGATATGGGAAGAGTGCGGACTGAGACTGAGCTAGTACTGGAATAAACCCAACAAGGTTCTAGTTATGAAGTCTCGATAAGCACTGAAGGGGTTGAAGAATGAAAAAGAATTGAATGTGAAAAAGGGTGAAAAGAAATAGCCCTACAATAATTCAACCTTAGGGCAGTAACCGGGTTCAATACATATGCTACTGTTTGTTACCAAGGTAACACTGGTATTGAAGATAAGACGTCATGGACCCAGTAACAAACTGCACTAAACTTCCCAAGCTACTCAAGTTCCTCTTAAAAGGACTTTTTTCATTCTCACGGGGAACCGACATTATCTATCGACTTTCTCTTAGAGTCTGTTGATATTGAAGAAGGAGACCCTCTCCCTAGTCTCCGGCATAGGAACCAAATATGCATAATTGAGTCTAGAGCCACGAGATCATCAATAAATCTCATTAGGACACTCTCAATGAAGACTCTCTGTTTCACACAATGTGGAAAGAGAGAATATACTTTTAGAGTCCTACGCATTATCCTTGTGGTATTGCCAGAACATCTGAGTGATATGCAAACATATTCACAATGAAGATGGAAAGCCTTCTAGAGCCAACATCAAACAAGCTCTTGGTAGGTGGCATGTGAGATCTGTCCAATAGATCAACCATGTGACAACTGAACAGAAACAATGGGGCGATTCAATCTTTTGAATCAATCCTGGTTCAGGTTATGGATTGACGGATACCTTTGAAAACCGGTCGTTGTGCTTAAAACTCTTTTCTCTAGCACATCGATTGTGTACAAATATTTAAAAATAAAAGGTGTTTATGATTGATAATTGATTTTCATTAAAACCTTCGTTGTATTGCAAAAACAATGTCTATTGTGCAATACACGATTGTTTTTCAAATCTCTTTTTTATCAATCAGTGAATCTCAATTCGCTGGTTCACTCACTCCGTGTTGTCTTCTTTGAGACGCTTCGGTTTGAGAACAGCTAGAGCAGCTGCGAAACCCTGTCAAGGAAATTCTTTGGAATTCTACCTGATCACAGGCAGTACTTGTACTGATCAACGGGGAACCGTGGGTCGTGTACCTCAATTCAACGAAAGTGATCAAAGACACTTTCATATGCTTTATTGCTAACTGTTGTATGCAGGTACACCCGACGTTGCAAATGATCGAATGAAGCGGTCAATCCATAGCCGCATGCTCACACAACACATTCATATCTAAAGAAATCATGATTAGTGCATCAATGACTCGGATATTTTCACTCCATGCTTCGCTACGCTGCCGCCAATATCATAAATCAACGAAAGCTTCCGCTACTCTGATAAGTATATGTCATGATCCAGAATGTGAGCATGTCGGTCCAAATGTCACAACACCACAAAGGATGAGTGAGAGATTAATGTGGCTGATGATCTTAAAGATGACTCAAAAACTATGTATCACGTGGATCAGTTAAAGACCTCCACTCAGATTATCCAAACATGCAAAAATGAAGAATCAAAGACTACGAGCTACAGAACAAAGAACATGAACAAGAATCCAAGAACAATCTCAATGTAACATCTGATTGTATTCTATGTAATTTTAACGTGTGTTTGAGGTGACCTCCCTTAGGGGGAGATTGTTAGGATTTAGTAAATCCAGGTATTAAAGTGTCGGTCACCTCAAGTATATGTAATCGTTAGAAAGCTCGTAGTCATAGTTATTTAATGTTAAGTAGTATTTAGTTAAGTAACACCGTGGAGGATGGACGGGTCTTTACCCACTGTATGCTGATCCACAGCCCGTTAGGTGGCGTTTTATTATAAGACTATAAATTCTCTCTACCTCCCAAGGTAGAGAGTTGGAGCTCATAATAAGATTTTTCTTTCTCTCACTAAAGTTCCCAAGCCTCTAACTTTCTCTCTCTAAAACTCATCTTATACGCCTACTTTATTTAGTGATTTGATGTGTATGTGAAATCCAATATGTTACAATGTGAAACTTCGCAACATCCCAAGAAGCCCAAATAGCCAAGCTTTCAGATCATTTTAACCAACAACAAGCCGAGATGGATATAAATATTGATAACCTCTTAAAGGCCATTTACAATCATGTTGATAAGACGACAACTGAGAAGGTCAATGCCATTTCGACTCACTCCCCCGTTAAAGAAGACCCGAGCAAATTCTTCGCCCACTCGCAAAAAGGCAAGGAGAATAGGGACCCGTTTTCATCGAAACACGTTTACTTTGTCAATGTTATCACCCTAGTGAGACCAAATAGGAATAATGATGAAGAGAACCATAAGACGGTGCTTGAGGATAGTAAGATTCCTAAGGGTGAAACATCTAAAGAAGTAGATGGAGTTGGTGACGAATACTTCAACAAGTTTCCAATGGAAGAGGAACTTTCATAGCACCCACATCTAGTACGCGACCTTTGTCCCTTTTATGCTATGAGACCCCCACACATCACCATTGGAAATCCTAGGAATCTCAACTTTCCATGTTGCATAGGACATCTCTTCATGGCAAAAGCCTACATCGACTGCAAGTCCCCAATAAACATCATGACTAGCACATACTATAATTGGGTGATGAAAAAACCTATCCCAAGTAGGAAAGATCCCGATGATCCTAGAATAAGATGTAACTTCCTTGGTAGAGTTAAGGGATTGCCCATTTATATAGGAAGCTTCACGTACCTAACGGATTTCGTGATTGCCGAGGATATTAGTACGGTTATAGATCCTAGCTTATCCCATGTAGTTCTAGAAAAGCCATTCGTAGAAAGCTCTAGAATAACTTATGACCCATCATTAGGGACAGTTAGATTCAAGGATGAGACTGATGAGATTGCCTACCAAATGTCATTCAGGATTGAGCAATTCTCGTCACTGTCCAATGATGAGAAAGAACTTAAGTTATCGGTCTACTTTAGGAATGATGAGGATAAAAGGAGAGGAGTAGACTATGTGATGAGTAAGATATTTGGATTCTATAAGGAATGCGTGAAACTAGGACCGGAATATAGAACCGAATGGGGGCATAATGATTTCCTAGAGAGATGCAAGATCGGACATAAGTATGCTATGGAAAATCCCCATAGAAATCATCATGAGGGAGAAGATGATGATAATGAAGTCACGTAGTGATAGGGATTCGAGTCTAGCTACAAGACTCATAGATGATGATAATGAAGTCACGTAGTGATAATGAAGTCACGTAGTGATATTGATTGTTTGTTTTTCATTCTTATTTGTGTGTTTTATATATCTTTTTCATTATTGGTTAATTCTCATGTTTATATTATTTTGTGAAAATGCTTTATTTTGTTTTTAACTTCGTCTTAAATGCATATAAAGTTATTTTATAAAAAGATAAGTGTAGGGAAGATCACAAGTGTTTTTAGAACTATTATGAACATGAAATTAACAATTGTTGGAATTGTATATATTTGTGTGTTTTTTAGAGTCAAATGCTTGTATCGAGTCACAATGAATGTTTTGCAGGAATTTTTCCAGGTCTTTAAAGAAATAATTTTTCCAAAATTTTACCGGAAAACGCATTGGACCCTTTCTGTCAGGACAACCTGACGGCGTCGGGATTAACACCCGACGGCCAGTTATCACATCATGATCTGTAGTCTTGTTACGGCGTAACTCTACTTAATGGTTACGCCGTATTCTTTGTGAAGTTGATTACGGCGTAACTTCGTCACTTAGTTATGCCGTGGTCTTCAGTAAATATGAGAGAAAACCATCTTTGAGCTCAGAAATGTCCAAATACCGCTTCTTCATAGTAAATAGTTCCTAAAATGAAATAAGAAGGAATAAGGATGATTCTAATAGAATTTTAAACATAATATGATGATAAAGGGGGAAATTAACACTTAGAATATCAGGTTACTTTGATGTTATCAAATATCCCCCCACTTGAACTCTACTTGCCCTCAAGTAGACTTTTTGTAAAAGATGATACATCCCTAGAATAGACAAAGGAATGTGCAGTTTAAGAGTTCCATACTAGAATAATTATAAGATCTTAACACCTCACGAAATGGGGACGAAAACACTCTCACGCTCATCCTAATCTAAGTGTTATATTTTGGGTGATTACTCAATTGCAAAGACATAGCAAGTATTCTATCATAAGCTTGGAAATTACACACGTCTCCACCACTAGAGATAAGGTCAAGACAATCTTTAGAAGGCAATGTTGGTTTTATAGTGATTCAAAGGTTTAGGGGTAGTGTCATTACTAACGTGTCACGGCGAAGTGGACAAAATCAATTATACATGACCAAATCCATGGCCAAGACATTAAGGATTGCTCGCTTCATCACCTATACACACTTCATGACAAAAAGGGTAAGGTAAGGCATGGGATATTTTAATGGGTGTAAAGAAAAAGAAAACAAATAGTCTTAGTTTAAAACCATGTTTCCATCACCCCACCGTTCATTCAAGGTTCAACTTCAAAGTACGGAAATTGGATCATGATGTGTCAGGGGAATGCACCATTAGTAAATACATTTCCTTCTCCGAGAACTGTTGGTACCTTGACCAACTCCAATCTTTGAATGTGATCGAGGTGGTTTCCTCAAATCTAATATCTTATAACCACATAGTGCCATAACAATTTGCATTTTTATCAACAAGAACTAATCACACATTTTTTTATCCATAGTACAATGATATCTTTATCCCCCCACTTGAGATGAACATATGGTGAATATTGCGGGATCTTCAATGATCTTCAATAGGATGACTTCGATTTAGCGTGATTTTTGAAACTTTTACTCAAACCTTGAATTAGGGAGATTCTAGAACATAAAATAAGACTACACGGTAGGTTAAGGTGTAAAGGTGTAACGAAATAAGGTTTAGAAAATGAAAGGATAGGCTCAAATGGGTGAAACTAGGGGTATCTTGCACTAATGATGAGTGCAACAAAAAGGGTTATCACGGAGGTCGAAAAGTCAATGTGACTAATCGATAAACGCGCACAAGTGAACACGTATGGGCTATTTGGGTTAATCCTAAAACATTTGCCTCTTCGAATTGCCTTTTCCAAGTGAAGCAAGTTAACTTGATACACTACTCGTCTATGGTCTCAAAGTGATGTAAGAGCCAAGTTTTAAAGTCTACAATACTATCGGTACACTCAATTTTTGGTAGATTTGGATAAAATAGGGGAAACAGAAAGGCTAAATCTCACCAATGACATTAAGGGTAATAGTGTGCTCGGCTGTATGCAATTCTAGATTGGTTAAAAATATGACAAAATTTTTCAAAAGAGCTTAATTTTTTTTAAACCAACTATAAAATTAGGGCAAGTATGTTAAGTCATCAAATACTTCATTTCTATTCCTATCCCCCCACTTGAAGTGAATAAAGTCCCTTTTGTATGAAAATGAAAAGGAAAAGAAAATAGAAATGAAAAAGAACTGAGAAAGAAATAAACTCCCCTCTCAAATGCTTGCCCAAGATGTCTCACTAAGGGTTAGAAGGCTGCTATGGCGTAACTTATCCGGGTGACTACGCCTTAACTAAATTGCCCTCAAATTTTTCTCTCAGAAAAGGGTTACGGAGTAACTCAAATATATGGTTACGCCGTAATTGTCTCACAGAGCCACAAACTGCACAAAAACACTTAGGGAAAATTTGTACCATAATGGCACAAACGATTAATACCAACACAAATATCCTAATAGTAAAGTTATTAAAACAGAAATATCCTAATGGTTTGGTCCCATTCTACATCTCGCTTAGTGTACAGCCCCATTCTAACCATAAACTGTTTCAAAGTCAACTCTCTTCTTTCCCCTCCAAGCTGAAACCATAATGATGTTTGATCATCGTTGTCAATTTCATCTCTGAACTCAACGGATGCCAAGAGTTCTCTGACATACTCGGGAATGACTGGCTCTTTGATCTTGAAGAGCCTAAGCCACGCATTGCAGGTAAACAAACCAGTTCATTCCGCGTACTTGATCTTGCAAAATTTCCTCAATTTCCTACTAGCAGCCCCTTCATTAACTTCCTCAAAATCATCAAAGTCAAGAGCTTCAGGGGTATCAATCTCCTTCCTTTCTAGCTTCACATAGTCGTCCCTACATAACTTCCTTATTTCTTCGTCGTAGGACAAAAACCTTACCCATTGGGTGGTATTGTTGTTGTTTCCTGAGAGAAAAAGAAACATAGATCAATATTGTTGCAGAATGAGATTCAATTACGGCGTAATTGAAGGCAAATAATACGCCGTAACATGGATTATAGCGTAACACACACACACAACCTATTATGACGTAATCCAAACACAGGACCAAACCACGGCGTAACCAAAACTACTAGCTACGTCGTAATTAAATCACATAACGTAGTTACGGCGTAATCTTACCCGCTGATTACGCCGTAATTCCCCCAAAAACTCAGCACAGTCACATGTTTACGACCAGCAATATATTACATCGTAACCATCAATTTTATCACAAAGGTAAAAAGAACTATAAGTTTTTAACCTAATGTAGTGCTGAAGGACCGTGCCAAGACCATTATATTAACGTTTGACCAAAACCCAATTAAAAATTTGATCAAAACGACCCAAACAACCAATAATGATACGAAACGAATCAATAGAACAAAGGGAATCATTCTAAATCATAAATTAATCAGGTCAATAGCAATAATTATTGTGAAAGAAGCAAGATCCCAAATTATGAACACATAAACCCTAATTGAATAATAATAATTATAAGAGAATCATAAAGAGTAGACATAGATCTTACCAGCCATTGATTGATTGAAAGAATCAGATAATCTTCACGAAAATTTTTGGGAAAATTTTTACTATAGCTAGGGCGGTGAAAAGATGATATATTAAAAAAATTTATTATTATTTAATGGTTACACCGTAACTTTTAATAGAAGTTACGCCGTAACTAATAGCTTCAAAAAGAAAATATGGAAGTGTAATAGAAAATTGCAATACGAGAGACTGAGATACGTACCTTATGTGGCATTGAAAGTAATCACGTCCCTTATCTTAGGTCAATATTATAATTCATACCTTAGATCTTTCATTAACTGCTCCCCGGCAGCGGCGCCAAAAAGCTGATGTGCTATTTCATCCTGCTTTTTGTAGGATCTTAAATATTATTGTGTTTGATGATTCGGGTGGTCTTGGATGATGGAAATACATGTTAGACATTTAGAGAGAGAAACTAGAGAGATGGGTGTTTCTTGCTAGAGACTTGCTTTGTAAATTATGAAAGGTTAGATTGAAAAGCACCACCTTTTCCATGGATGGAAGGGGTATTTATAGTTACAAAATATACGACCTCCTGACGGCCTGTGGATCAGGTATACAGTGGGTAAAGACCCGTCCTTCCTCCACGGTGTTACACTACACTAAACTACGCTACAAACTAACTAATTAACTACAACATAACGTAAATAATTACAAGTCTACGAGCTAAAATATGCTAGACCGTTATTGGGGTGACCGACACTTTAATATGGAATTTCCAATTCCTAACAATCTCCCCCTAAGGGAGGTCACCCCATGAAATACATTTTGCATCCTAGCATTCTATCTTTGCCTTTAGTTCCAAGCTCGTAGACTTCAATTCTTCAAATTCCGCATTCTTTGTGCTTGTGTAGCGATTCTTCAAAATCCGCATAATTTTGTACTTTTAGTGGAGGCCTTTAACTGATCCACATCTTTGATGATCTTTGAGCTTTCATTGAGATCATCAGCCACAGTAAATCTCTGGATCACCCTTTGTTGTGTTGCCATCATGTAATGTTGTGACTTTCGAACCGACATGCTCACACTTTCTGGATCATGACATCTTTTCATCAGAGTAGTGGAAGCTTTACTGGCTCATGATATTTGAAGTGGCGTAGCGGAAACATAGTATAAAAATATCAGAGCCAGGTTCTGTGGATATGCACAAGTCAGGATTTCTTCAATTAAGTGTGGATGCTTTGAGCATGCGGCTTTGGATTGACTCCTCAATTCTGATCAGCTGCACTCGTCGGGGTGTACCTGCATACGACAGTTAGAAATAAAGCGCACAAAAGTGTCTTTGATCACTTTCGTTGAATTGAGGTACACGGCCCACGGTTCCCCGTTGATCAGTAAAAGTACTGCCTGTGATCAGGTATAATTCTGAAGAATCTCCTTGACAGGGTTTCGCAGCTGCTCTAGCTGTTCTCAAATCAGAACGTCTCAAAGAAGACAACACGGATTGAGTGAACCAGCGAATTGAGATTCACTGATTGATGAAAAATTGATTTGAAAAACAATCGCGTATTGCTTAGAAGAAAGAGTTTTGCAATACGACGAAGGTTTTATGAGAAAGATCAATTTTCAATCATTAATACTTTTTGTATTTGAAAAGAGTACACATTCGATGTGCTAGAGAAAAGAAGAGATTTACACATCGAACGGTTTTTCTAAAAGTATTTTTCAATCAGAGATACTTTTTGTGTTTGAAAATGAATACACATTCGATGCGCTAGAGAAAAGAAGATTTGCACATCGAACGGTTTTTCCAAAAGTATTCGTCAATTCATTTCCTGGACCAAGGTTGATTCAATAATGAATCGCCCCATTGTTTCTATCCAGTTGTCCCAAGCTTGATCTTTTGCAAGATCTCACATGTCACCCACCAAGAGCTTGTTTGATGTTGGCTCTAGAAGGATTTCCATATTCATCGTGAATACTTTACATATCACTCAGATGTTCTGCCTATACCACAAGGATAATGCGTAGGACTCTCAATATATACTTACTTTCCACATTGTGTGAAACAGCAAGTCTTCATTAATTATGTGTCCTAATGAGATATTGTGGATGATCTCTTGGCTCTAGACTCAATTGTGCACATTTGGTTCCTATGCCGGAGACTAGGGAGAGGGTCTCCTTCTTCAATATCAACAATCTCTAAGAGAAAGTCGATAGATTATGTCGGTTCCCCGTGAGAATGAAACAAGTCCTTTTAAGAGGAACTTGAGTAGCTTGGGAAGTTTAGTGCAGTGCGTCACTGGGTCCATGACGTCTTGTCTTCAATACCAGTGTTACCTTAGTAACCACCAGTAGCATATGTATTGAACCCGGTTTCTGCCCTAAGGTTGAATTATTGGAGGGATATTTATTTTCACCCTTTTCTCATTTCATTTCTTTTTCATTCTTCAACCCCTTCAGTGCTTACCAAGACTTCATAACTAGAACCTTGTTGGGTTTATTCCAGTTCTAACTCTATCTCAGTCCGCACTCTTCCCATATCTCACTTTTCTCCTTTTTTCATCATACCTAAGGACTCTACACTATCTAGTGGATTGTCTCTGGGTAGATCCCTCCGGCTCTGGTGAATCGTGGGAACGAATACCTAACCTAACCATCCTTATAACACCATGCATAAAGTAAAAAAGGTCGGTCTTTTGGTACAGTTCATTCTTCCGTGAAACCAATTGAAAAATCATTTGAAAATCAATCAAGGTACTTGTGATATAATATCAAAGCATTTTGTACCTTAATTGTTTTGATCATTTAGAAATGCTCCCCACAACATGTGCATATGATATTGAAATTGTTTGGCACATGGAGGCAAGAGTTCTTAGAAATAATTTCTTTGAAATAATTTCTTGATCACAATTTCCTTAGAAAAAGCCATTTGAATTTCTTTGGTAAATTCTCCCCCTCAATATGTGCGTAGGATACTTTAAAACATTTTATCACATAGAGGAAAGAGTTCTTCTGAAGTACATCTACGATCACACAAGCCATTAAGAAACCATTCGCTCCCCCTCAATATGTGCATCAATATATAAAAGAGTTTAGCACATATTAGAGAGAGCCAGCACATAGAATCAAATGATCACCTTTTATCAAATTTCATATTAAATCACAAATTCTCCCCCGATCAAAAATATCAAACCCTTTGAGATTTTGGATCCCAAGTGATTTAATAAGGTTTAGAAAACATGGGAGAATATATGGCCAGGTTTAAATACTCATCTTGTTTTTGGATAAATCCTCCTCCTCAACATGTGCATTGTGTATTTGAAATCGTTTGGCACATGGAGGCAGGAGTGCCTTTAAAGGACTAAAACAGATTTGAGATTTAAATCACGATCTCTCCCCCGATCAAAAATTTCAAACCAACTAAGATTTTGGATCCCGATTGATTTAAATCATTTGGAAAATTTTAGAGGAAAGACGTGGCAAGATTTAATTTTGAAAAATGATAGATGAGGCCAATAACAGACATTAAAGATTGTTAGTGTCAGGTATGATAATTTTTAGGAGATCTTTAAGTAAAATAAAACAATTTCACAATCAAACAAGAACAGAAAAAATTTCATTTTGAAAGATCTTGATTCTTAAAGAAAAATCATACCATGACGTAACATTAAATCTTTAGATCACCACTTATTTTGTACAATCCGGACTTTTATGAAGAAATATTGTTTGAAAATAATTTATTTTAAATCACTCTCCCCCTCAATCGATGACCGTAGTCGATGATTGAGTGACTTATAGTTTTGATAAAATGAAGTCCGGTGATTTTCAAAATTTAGAATCCGATTTATTTTCAAAACAATATTTTTCCATTTTCAAAACAATATTTTTCAAAATTGGTTAAAAATGGTATCCTGCACAAAGATACGTTATGTGGTTGAGAAGCTTCTGTTGATGCTGTAGGGCTTGGAAGAAAACCGTCTGCTGATGCAATGAGACTTCTTACATTGCATTTTAATGCCAACTGAGGTCAAATTAAGCTTCGTTTCTTCATTTTCTGATGAAGAAAACCATCTGCTGATGCAGTGAGACCTCTTACGTTGCATTTTTCCACGCCAACTCTCCATAGAAGTCCAATTAAGCTCCGTTTCTTCATTTGTCAACCCAAGATATAGTTACCCTTTCCTTTCGGCATCCAATCATCTTCTATTGTGGGATCCGGATCGGGAACATTCTTATAACCAATATACATGCATACGTTAGTGAACACACATACAGATATATGGTGGTCGACATCACCCAAACAGCAATCGACTAATAAAAGTCAATTCAACATATCAATCAGATCATAAAAGGTATGGGAATTATGTGTTTATCAAACTCTAATCATCTAAACCTAACAATCATATCCTAGGCACCTAGTCCTTCAACGTAGGTTAACATCATTTTTCAGTTAAGCATGTAGGATAATTAAGAAAGTCCGTTAGATGATATAAATTTGAAAACATTCTCCCCCTCAATCAATGACTTATTTTCTAAAAAGGTTAAAAGCGCTGAAGTCATTGATTGAGTTTTCAATTTATAAAAACACGAATCGATTGTTTTAAAGCAACTCATTTACCACCATTTTTTTGAAAACAACAAATATTTTTCTGAAAAATTTTAGAAGAAAAAACATTTGTGTAGGAACAGCAGTCCTTCGACATACTTTCCTCAAATAGTTTTAGGATAAGTGCACGAAATATTTGAAAATTGGTTTAGCGCAGCACTTTCCTTCCATGAAGAGCGGGTTGCTATCAGAAATAATAGCAAACCATTGTTTAAGCACGGGTCACAGTCTGAAATAACTGCAAGCCATAAATTTTTGACATGTTTTGAAAAAGAATATTTACACCTCCTGCTCGAACTTCATCTATGGTCCCGTGCCATTATTGAATGACATTTCTAAGACCGCATATGTTATCGATACCAGAAGACATGTCTAGAGAAAACATATTTTTGGTATTTTTCAAATTTTCTGATTTTTAAGGGTTTTTGTTGGTTTTATATTTTTCTATTTTGTTTTGCTGGTTTTATATTTTTGTATTTTTCTTTTTAATAAATATTTACACAGATAGAGTAGATGATATAGAATAAGAAGATGATGATACGAGTACCGAGATAAGGATATCGAGCAGCACGTCGTAGAAGATAGAATTCGTCATCTCTAAAACTTCCACCACCAAAGCTTCCGAGGCTCCAGAATAGAAGATTGAACATGAGCCTCTGAGAAAGTGAGACTTTGGCAGCTTCCCCCCAAATCGAAGATCCATTAGATGAGCAGATTCGAAGCTCTATTTCAAGCTTGCCTTAGCCAGGTGCATAAAGAAGCACACCATTATCATAAATCCAGCTGCTCCTTTTAAGAACGATAATCGAGATTCTTCGTTCGGGGTTATATCATCAACAAGAACAACAACGTATCATCCCACTCTTTAAAATTTCTTCTCATATTTCATTACCATGAAGTTCAAGCAATCCATACCACAAGTTGTCAAGAAACCACTTCCCCCAAGTAGACGAATTGATGCAGTCAGTCTCTTTGTATAATGCTCAAGAACTCTCCGAATACACATCATGAGGGTAATGAAGAACACCTCCCCAATGTTCACATCTTTCGTCCCTGATGATTGTGTATGAAGCTCAAGAACCCAAAGTACACAAATATCCAAGAACTCTCCCGAATACACATCATGCCCAGAGAGAAAACACCTCCCCAATGTTTGTGGTAAACAATGGCTTTCTTCCCTGATGATCGTGTATGAAGCTCAAGGACCCAAAGTACACACATTCCCCAAAGAGAGAACAACCGATAACATTGAAGAAGCAGGCCGAATCACTGATTATCTCTTCGGATGACAATCTCTGCGGATGTCAACTCCGGAATAAGTGATTATATCTCTGAATCACTGATTAAGCCCTCAAGTGAGACAGCTGAGCGCCCCCAATGTACATAATTCTCTCTCCCCTGATGATTGTGATAACATCGATATCATCACACACTTGTGTACCTCTTTTATCACCAGAAACTAACTCTTCCATCTCTTCCCCCACATAGTTGGAATAAGAACACTAAACGTCATGAGATAAACATTGAGTTTCTCTGCGGTAATGACCTTCGTCTTCCCGAGATATCTTCAATCACTTAGAAGTATTAATTTCATCAAGTTTACTCGTGTTTAGATGCTTGTCTCCTTCCCCCTTGCTGGTTTTGACACTTCAGAATTAGCAACATCTTATCAGCCCAAATACTTGAAATCTCTTTTAGAAGACCACTTTTAATCTTTGTGAGAGTCAAATTGCTAAAGAATATGAGCAAGTCTAATTGGGGATTAAATTAGACATTTCACCCTCCCCTAATTAGTGCTCTCCCCTAAACCGGCAATCTTTATAATGAATGCTTGAATAAAGAAGAAGTCTTTAGATCTTAAATGCAACTCGTCTTTAGTCTTCTAACATGTAGCAGAAAATGTAGAACAGACTGTAGACTCGACCTTCTTCAAGATTGTCCAGTTGTGGAAAAGAAAGTCAACATCTTCAACTCACCAAATGCATTCCCGTTAACATACAAATAGCAAATCTCCTTAACTAAAATCCCTCCCAATCAAACAAGAACAGAAAGATGTTCATCAAAGAAATCAGCCCAGCAACTAGAAGCACTTTGTCATTTAATCATATCAGCCCGTGAAGATGTCAACCAACGGCTCTAAGAAGAAACGCCATGTAGAAATGACCAGATAAGAAGAAGCTCGGTTCTTACATGAGTTTGGAGCCGTTTGACCATTTATTCTCTAATAACAATCAACCATGCAGAATTATCATACTTCTTCTCCCCCTCAAGAATTGCATACGGAGATGCCATTCTTGATTGAATAAGTGAAATCATCCAAATGTAATCTATTCACACTTCTCCTCCGCAAAATTAGCACATGATGTCGCCATCGTCATTATAGTTGAGCAAGTGGAATAAGAAAACAATCAACAGTAGCCCGGTTCACTTGATGACTGAAGCACATGGAAAAAGCATGAAGCATGTTGATGAGAATGGTCATTAGTGACAAGATTTCTCTTCTTCATAAGATAAAATGCACTGACACGTACACTTTTCTTTTCTTTAGATTACGAGGCATGAACTGTTGTGTTCATACGTCATAAATCTCTCTCTTTTCAGCTCTCTTGGCAAGACATGTAATCAACCCCATTATCATTCAGTAGGCTCTTTGTCGTGACAGCTGATGGAGAAAACCCAATATGATGAATTTGACCCTGAAGTAAAACAACCTGAACTCGTGACTTAAACTTGCACATATGTAACAAAGAGTGGTGTCGAGATTTCATGCCCATTTGAATCTCTGAGTACTCTATATTCTTCAACCAACCAACCATCAAGTAATAGATGTACATCACCTCTTGAAAATCCACAATTGAATGTGACACTGAGCACTACAACGTAACTCCTTAAAGTGATAGTTATTTTGAGATGATAAGAGCCCAATTCCCCCAAGTGGTAAAAAGAAAAAAGTAAAAGACACCCAACAATAACTAGATTTCCAAATCTTCGTTTTTGATAATAAGCTTGAACAAGGATCTTGAAGAATCTTCATACAACCATCCCCGATACCTTCAGATACAAAGTACACTCGCCCGTGATATTTCACTTCAACCTCAAATAAATAATACTGAATTGACCCCGTTGTCACATCTTCTAGTTAGAAGCTCAAATCTAGCCTCCTTTGACGTTTTTAGTGAACTCTGATAAATGGTTTTCATCTGACCATGGTTTAATGAGCATATCCCCGTGAAACTTTGAAGTAACCAAACCGTCATGAAGAAAATTTAAACACACATCCAATTCAAGAAGTACACCCTTTTATCCTTTCTTCGAAGCAGAAACCGTAGCACCAGCATCAAATGAGATCCCGAAATACACTTTCCTTTCTCTTGGATGGTTCCATCATTACGGGATTTTATAACTCTATGGTTTAAACCGAGAAATAGTTTCTTTCGCGGGATTTTACAAGAACCAAGAATAAACCGTAATATAGATCCGGAAATGCACCTTACAATTATCAGGATGTTTCCATTGTTACGGGATTTTACAAGTCTATGATTTAAACCGAGAAATAGGTTCTTTCGCGGGATTTTACAAAACCGTAAACAATGTCAGCTTAAATATGTTATGACAACTTTGGTTTCGGTGAATGTCTGTTTTAGGGGAACATGTAGCGGTTCATCAGCGATTCATTATCCAACATCAACAATAACATCAACCATCCAATAAACACTTTGGTAAACTCATCATTCACGCATTCTGACGGCTGTTGCTGTGACCACATGGTGAAGTAAATCCGATATGTCAAACTTGATCATGAAGTGAACTTCTCCAGATTTGTTACTTAAACTTGTACTAATCCTTATGATGAAGAAACGGTGTACCCAATGTACAAAACCTCTTGACGTATCCTCAACTGCGTGAGACACCAAAGTGATAGTTACGTTATGGGTAAATCGAGAAAGAATCACAACCGTACCTAAATAGCCAAGTCTTTATCACACTCTATAAATGCCCAAACAAGTCATCTTCGCGAAAGGATAGGAAGAAAGAAGGCGAAATAAGTAAACGTGCCCAGAAAAACCTCACTTCAAATTCAAATGAGAAATACCGACCAAACAACCCCGTAGACAGTTTAGTTCAACAACCAATTTAAGTCGAGACATAATATATTCCGTGAGAGTGCATA
The DNA here is from genome assembly GCA_910596185.1 of Chrysanthemum makinoi. NCBI lineage: Eukaryota > Viridiplantae > Streptophyta > Magnoliopsida > Asterales > Asteraceae > Chrysanthemum > Chrysanthemum makinoi. Next base: position 211,207,128 of record OU343224.1, read on the forward strand.
AACCAAAGTATCAATCCGCATAACACATCGAATCACATAGCACAACAAAACTCATCATCAAAACTCATATTCAAACCTCATAGCACAACAAATTTCATCCTCAAATCAAAATCATCACACAACTCAGTGTTAAATCTCTTCAGCAAATCTTATCGACAATTCTCATGAAAACAATCCAAATTTTTGAGAAGCCCATTTATTGTCATCGAAATCCAAACTGTCACACAAATTACTGAAACTCGTTCCAATAACAAAAATTGCGCCCGATCCAACCCAAGTAGTTGGTCCAATTCAAGTTTCACATAGCATTGGGTCCAATAATATCCAGATCACATGACACACAAATTGCCTCGACACCATCAAACGTACCACTTCCCAATGAGGTACTCAGATATATATCACATTTTTATCAAAATTTGATTTAGCATAAACCATTGAGATAAAATTATTGTATGTGATAAACTTTGAACCAATCTTGTGATTAAAACGTTTAGATATCATAACCAAAAATCCATGAGACCCCATACACTCGCTTGGCCCAAGTGAATATATCATCAAACTCTTGTGAGGGCCCAAGTCAGCGAGTAGCAACAAGCAGTTAGGCCCATGAATGCAATCTGAAACTTATCCAAAAATACGGTGTATAAAACACTACTTATCTCATACTTGCCCTAAAAATATTTACCTCGTCAAAACCTAATTACACAATACCTCCGCCCCATCTCAATTAACCACTCACCAAGATCCAGTAGTCCAAGTCACACTCAAATATATCACATAAACAAGAAGGCTTAAAGTAGCACGATCCTAAGACGGCTCACAAGCTTGAAAGATTTAATCTTTCATGACTTAACAACCTCAGAATGAGGGTGCCACAGGGATGGCATGGACATATGAGTCAGCTTCAAGGACATATTCCAGGTAGGTTTAATCTTTTTCATTTGTTGTCATAAAGTCATAAACGAGCCAAACAAATGATATAACAATATTGTTAAGATCATTTGTTTACTTCGTATATTAACACCAATTAGATCAATGAAGAGGTTTGTTTCTCTCAAGTGTTTGGCCCCTTGATGTCCCTTGAAGATATGAGAAATGAATCTGAGATCACAACAAAACGTAACTCATTCAAATGAGATCTTAATATTCCATGTGATTTTTTCATCTTTTAACGAATTAAGGAGTTGGGTTAGCAACAATATTGTTAACTTTACTACTTTCATTTCGGATATATGACAAAGTTAATTAGATCTATGATGACATGTTCTTTTGTGTATAGATCATAAAGGATCTAAGATTTTGATGAACCACAAACTGAGATCAAATCTTGTATTATTTTCTATTTTGAGTCTTTGAAATATTTGAATAGTAGTTGAGGAGATGAAGGATATGGTGAGTGATGATGTAGATAACATGAGGCTGAGGTCGTTGAGTCTTTGTAGTATTTGGTATGGTTGTGTGGTCAATGTGCATATTTGGTTCATCAGCTACCTTTCTTCTTCTCATCACACAAGTCGCTAGACTCAATAATCAAAGCGGATTAGTCAAGTCGCTACCTTTTCTGTCACAAGTCGCTAGTCTTATAAACACATCAAGTCGCTAGCAAATTTAACCAAGTCGCTATAACAGCTACAAGGCACAACTCGCTAAGACTTGTAAATACAATTCGCTAGGCAGATTTTTTATACAACTCGCCACACCAAGTCGCTAAAAATAAGGTACAATGTATTTGGACACTTAGACAAGTCGCTATGAAGAACTCGACCAAGTCTCTACCATGAACAACATACGCTGCAGTTTGCAAAACCAGTAATAACCCACTTTTTGACTATAAAACAGCATAGAACAGACACAAGTCGCTATTAAGAAGCTTGGCTCACAAACCGTATAACACATAAATCATAAAAAACAGCTCACAAGCTTTTTTGACCATATAAAATGTTAGGACCAGTACATATAAAAGAAGGCTTGAAAAACAGTTTTAACCATGTTTGGATTTAAACAAGACCATGTCAACAAACATACAACATATCAACCTTGAAAGCATATCAACAAATATCAAACCGCCTCATAGAAACGAGCAAACCGCATACACCAACGAGTACAACTACCAAACAAATCATCAAAACACAAAAACCTGGCTCTGATACCAATTGTAGGATCTTAAATATTATTATGTTTGATGATTCGGGTGGTCTTGGATGATGGAAATACATGTTAGACATTTAGAGAGAGAAACTAGAGAGATGGGTGTTTCTTGCTAGAGACTTGCTTTGTAAATTATGAAAGGTTAGATTGAAAAGCACCACCCATTCCATGGATGGAAGGGGTATTTATAGTTACAAAATACACGACCTCCTGACGGCCTGTGGATCAGGTATACAGTGGGTAAAGACCCGTCCTTCCTCCACTGTGTTACACTACGCTACAAACTAACTAATTAACTACAACATAACGTAAATAACTACAAGTCTACGAGCTAAAATATGCTAGACCGTTATTGGGGTGACCGACACTTTAATATGGAATTTCCAATTCCTAACACTTTTAATATTTATAAAATTGAGATAAACTAGGATAAACACATGCTAACTGGCAGAGAACTCGATCAGATGAAGTAAAGCCTTAGGTAAATCCGAGTATCGTCCCAAGAGAGCTGTGACCTTGAAAGAACTAAGATGATTAGAAGTAACATAATTTGATATTGATATTATAATGTAGATAAAATTATTCTAATTACACAGACATAAGAGTCTAGGATAAAGAGATAGAAAAGTGAAGCTTAATCAAGATTACAGATAAGAATTAATTCTCAATATAAAGGTTCAATATAGTGGTTAATTATCGCTAGACTCCTTTGGTCAGTTCATCATGGCCTATGGTTCATAGATTCCTCACCGAGATGAACAGGTCATCCGGGATCATTCGGTAACCTAATAGCAGTCATTAAGAGCCAAATCTACTAGATCTAGTCTATGGAAACCCGGCCGTTAGGAACTTAGGTTTCCCCCAGCTTCTTAAATAACTCCACTTGATAGGTGATCATTTGGTCAGTTCGCACACGAAGAACGGTTGTACTATGGCCAATTCCTTCCATACTTTGCAACCTATTATGCTGAGGTCAGTTGGTCAATTCTCCTAACCCTTTAAATACTAACAAGCTTATAATATTACCGAGACTAGTGTTCTATGAAAAGAATAAGTAGAAGTATGATGTGCTATTTCATCTTACTTTTAATATTTATAAAACTAAGATAACTTAGGATAAACACATACTAACGGGCAGAGAACCCGATCAGATGTAGTAAAGCCTTAGGTAAATCCGAGTATCGTCCCAAGAGAGATGTGACCTTGAAAGAACTAAGATGATTAGAAATGATATTGATAATAGATTGGTATAATTCATCGATATGCTATTATTCCATACACACAGACACCAAAAATTTAGGGTAAAGAGATAGATAAACGAAGCTTAACGAAGAATACAAGTATGAATTGATTCTCGATATAAAGGTTCAATATAGTGGTTAATTATCACCAGACTCCTTTGGTCAATTCTTCATGGCCTATGGTTCTTAGATTCCTCACCAAGATGAACAGGTCACCTGGGATCATTTAGCAACCTAATAGTAGTCATTAAGGGCCAAATCTACTAGATCAAGCCTGAGGATACCCGGCAGTTAGGAACTTAGATTTCCCCTAACCTCTTAAATACCTCCACTTGATAGGTGATCATTTGGTCAGTTCGCACATGAAGAGTAGTTGTACTATGGCCAATTCCTCCCATACTTCGCAATCTATCAGACTGAGGTCAGTTGGTCATATCTCCCAGCCCTTAAAATACTGCCAAGCTTATAATATTACCAAGACTAGCGATCTATGATAAGACTAGCAAATGTCTATAAAGAATTTAAGAGAATATCAATAACACAAATGCAAACTTCAATTAATAACATGAATTCATAGTATAAGTCCTCGAAAAATATAAAAGGAATTCAAACTCGAATACAATGGAAATCGTAGACGAGAACTTCATTATTCGATGCTCCCAAGCCATGCTTCTTCTTCTGTTGTTTGATCTCCTCAAACCCTAGAAGGTTTGGGAAAGGAGAGATAATTAAAACTGGTGAAATCTTCGACTATTTATAGGCTCTGAAACTAGTTACGGCGTAACATTTATTAAGTTGTTACGCCATAACTCTTCAAATCTTGTGCTTATCCATGATTACGGCGTAACCTGAGCTGGGGGTTACGCCGTAGACTTTGTAAATCATATGAATTTATTCATTATGGCGTAACCTGAGCCGTAGTCTTCGTAATTTTGATGTTTATCCGTTGTTACGGCGTAACCTAAGCTGAGGGTTACGCCGTATCTCTTGTCAAGTAAGCTGCATAATGTTTAGTAGTATGTTACGGCCTAATTATATTCCATGGTTACGCCGTAATCTTCATAATCTTAGTTACGCCATAATCTTCATCACTTGGTTACGCCATAGTTGAGAGACAACTCATCCTTTGGGCTTGAAAACGTCCAATTACTGCTTCCATGCATAAAATAGGTCCTGAAATGAAATAATAAGGAATAAGGATGTTTTCGCTACTATTTTACTCATAATGTGATGATAAATGGGGGAAATTAATGCTTACAATATCATGACTATTTGATGTGATCAAATAATTTCCTACTTAAACTCTACTTGCCCTCAAGTCGACCAATTTAGACTGCAAAAGATACATCCATAAAGAATGCGCAGTTAAGATTTCCATACTAGAATATTTATAAGAGCCGAACACCTCACGAAATGGGAACGAAAACACTCTCACACTCATCCTAATCTAAGTGTTAATTTCGGGGTGATCACTCAATTGCACGGACATAGCAAGTATCCTATCATAAGCTTGGCAATTACACACAACTCCACCACTAGAGCTAAGGTTAAGACAAATTTTAGACAGCAATGTTGGGTGATAGTGAATCAAAGGCTATGGGGTAGTGTCATTACTAACGTGTCATGGAAAAGTGGACAAAATCAATGATACATGACCAAATCCATGGCCAAGACATCAAGGATTGCTCGCTGCATCATCTAGACACGCTTCACGACAAAAAGGGTAAGGTAAGGCATGGGATATTTTCATGGTCGAAAAGAAAAAGAAAACAAATAGTCTTAGCTTAACACCGACTTGCCATCGCCCCACCATTTATTCGAGATTTATCATCAGATGATCTATATATGTCACGGGAATCCACCATTATTCTTTCTCGAACTATCTTCCATCCTTCGAATGTGATTGCGAAGTTTATTATCAATGCCAATTTCATTCATATAGTTCTTACAATATTGCGCACTTTCCACTGTACCGCAAAATTATTATTATTATTATTTATTTTTTTTAAACACAATTAACACGTCCCACTTGAACTGAGCATAAGGAGATAATTTGGGGGTCTTTAATGATCTTTAATAAGATGTAGCAGATTTGGTACGCCTTCTGAAACTTTTATTCAAACCTCGAACTAGGGCGAACAATGACTTCAAGATCAAAAGGTAAGACTACACGGTAGGCTAATGTGAAAGGGTGTAACGAAAATAAGGGTTAGAAAATGAAAGGATAGGCTCAAAAAGGGTGTAACTAGGGGTATCTTGAACTAAAGGAGAGTGCAACAAAAAGGGTTAACATGGAGGTCGAAAAGTCAATGTGACTAGTCGATAAACACACACAAGTAAACACATATGGGCTATTTGGGTTTAATCCTAAAACATTTACTTTTTTCAAATCGCCTTTTCCAAATGCACCAAGCTAACTTGATACACTACTCGTCTATGGTCTTGAAGTGATGTAAAAGCCAAGTTCTAAAGTTTACAATACTATCGGCACACTCAATATTTGGTAGATTTGGGTAAAATGGGGAAAACGGAAAGGCTAAATCTCACCAATGACAATAAGGGTTATAGTGTGCTCGGCTATATGTAATTCTAGATTGGTTAAAAATATGACAAAAATTTTTAAAATGAGCTTACAATTTTAAAACCAACTAGAAAATTAGGGCAAGAAGGCTAAGTAATCATACACTTCATTTCTATTCCTATCCCCCAACATGAAGTGTACAAAGTCCCATATGTATGAAAAAAAAGAAAAAGAAAATAGAAATGAAAAAAAACCGAGAAAGAAATAAACTCCCCTCTCTAATGCTTGCCCAAGATGTCTCACTAAAAGTTGAAGGTGGGTCACGAGGTTGCTAATGCGTATCTGATAAGGTTTTAAAATATTCCTTTTTGAGGGGGTCGTTTAAGCCCTTATTTGATCACTTTTGTATCCGTTATTACTTAATATCGTTCCTTTTCACTTTTTAGGTATCTTGAAGGCAAATTGCTAGAATGACACTTATTCGGACGAAAAGGCGCGAATATACGAAGAAAATTGCCAAAGTCAAGAATCGACACCAAAGTTGCCGAACCGCGGGCGCAAGGCCAGTTCTACAAGTGACGGCGCCGTGTTCTACTAGGACGCCGACAAATTTTGTGACGACTCGAGCAAATTACTCATTTACAAGTGACGGCCAGTGTTTTAAAGGAGGGGCATTGCACTCGACGCCTAGATTTGATCCGCAGACGACGCCGAGACTAAGAGACGGCGTCACAAGCATAAGGTGATGCTGTTGCAATGCTAATGTGGCCAAGACGAAACCCTAATAACGGCGACCCAACGGCGTCACAAACTAATGGGTGACGCCGTCGCATTTGTAATCTTATATATATAATCCAAATTTTCAGTTTTCGTGTAGTCTTTGGAGTAAAACCCTAAACCGAAACAAGGTGTCTTGTACAAGTATTTTAGGGTTCCATACCCTATCTTACATCAAGATAAGTGTTTTACTTCATTAATTTAATTATGTCTTCAATTGATTGTGTGTATGCTTGCATGTTCCCCATGTCTGGCTAATTTACTTGTGTGTTTGCTTAGGTAATATGAAACTTAGTTATTGAATATTGATTGGTTGTCTCTTATCTTAATTGTGATTGACCTAGTATTGTGATAGGTCATTCGTTGTGCTAATAATGCTTGATTAATATTTGTTGAACCTTAGTTTATAATCACCTATAGTAATTGTAGGCTATACATCCAAAGAATACCTTAGACTTAAAGTTTATAAATCCTAGAGATTTTGTAGTCATTAACCTTTGGTAGTTTCAAAGAGTTAGGAATAAACGCATACCCTACGACCTTAGAGACACAACGCGATTAAGATTAAGGACGTGACAATTCAACCACATATAGGAGATAACTATGGAGTAATAAAGCCTAAGCAAATACATTTTTAACTATCATACGAGCACACAACAATAGACATAGACTACCCTCACCTTAGTTTAGATAATTAGATAAGTAAAAGTAATCGGTAGAAATACCAACCCCCAAATCCAAACCCCGAGATTCGTACCTTTTCATTTCCTAAAAAAACATAAAATGGTAAAAAATAATCTTCCTCAACCCCAACCTTAGCGTAGTAACTTCTCACTAGCATTCCTATTCACCTAGAGAACGATATCAATTCCCGTGGCTTACCCTAATACTACACTACAACGATTAGGTTCACTGCCTAGGGTGTTGAAAAACTTGCTCGACGAAAAGGATGTTTCCTTTGACCCCAATGCATTGTGTAAGCGTTATCAAGTTTTTTGCCGGGAATAGAATAGCTAGTTAGGAGTCCACCTCGCTTAGGTTTCCTTGCTTGATTCCTATCAAGTAAGATTTTTTCCCATTTTTAGCTTCCTCGTAGTTTATCCCCTTCTTCGTGACCTTTGTTAGTAATCCCATCACTTTTAATCATGGAAGGTGATAACCCACCACCATTCATCAACCTACCACCAAATGACCTGCCAAGAGGCCGTACTTTGGTGAATACTGACCAAGCCACCTAGGCTATAGAAACACCATTGAGCTTCCCGACCAAGCCCAAACTACGGCCATGCGATCCCACACTATCCGTTGGTGCAAAACGAATGTGTATTCCATGGACTTCGTTCCGAAGATCCTAATCAGCATCTTAAGGATTTCCTTAAAATTGCCAATTCCATCGACCTCGTGCTACTACTCTGGGAGACCACGCTCAAGGCTCTTCCAAATCTCTACGGGACCAAGCTAGTAATTTGCTTGAGCGACTTCCCACCGAATCCATCTCAAGTTGGGATGATCTCACCTCTCGCTTCGCTCAATTTTTCCCACGGTGAGAAATACCAAGCTTAGGAATGATATCTTGATGTTCCAACAACGTCAAGGTGAATCTCTCTACAAAGCATGGACTCGATTCAAGGACTTACTCCATAGAGTCCCTCATCACGGCATTGATCTTTGGCTTCAAGTCCAAATCTTCTACGATCATGTCAACTTCCCCACTAAGCGATCCATTGACCAAGCGGCCGGTGGAAAACTTAGTGATCTCACCGCGGAAGAATCATGGGACATAATAGAGGACCTTGCTCTCTATGACAACGAAAGTTGGAATGACCCCCGTGAGCGACCCAAAAACTTTAAGGCAATCTCCTTGCCTCCCCTTAACTCACAACCTTTCGACCGTAGGATGCTCGAGCTTGAAGATCAAGTTAAATTCCTAATGAGCTCCTACGACAATCCTAAGTCTCCACGCTAATTGAATAAAGTTTCTTCCTCGTGTGAGTCATGTAATGGTCCTCATAACACGCGCACTTGCACAAGATTCCCCGAACAAGCTTCCGTTGACTACGATCCTCACGCATACTAATGGAACGGGAGGAAGATTCCTACCACACCCGACCTAGGACTTTTAATGACGCCCGAGAAGCATGGAAGGCAAGCCGAACTTTTACCGGGACAAACCAAAGAATTTACTTCCAATGATTTCTCATAGCCCCCATCTCACAGCCCTAGCCAACAAAACATAGAGGGATGTTGCAACACCTAGTCGCATCCCAAGAAGCTCAAATAGCTAAGCTCTCGGACCGTTTTAACCAACAACAAGCCGAGATGGATAGGAATATAGATAACCTCTTGAAAGCCATGACCAATAGTGATAGGAAGGTTAATGCTATCTCAACTCCTGAAGCTTCCGGTGTAGAGATTAAGGACTCAAGTAAACTAGCTAAGACGCTCAATTGCCATATCCACCTTAGTGAAACCTAATAGAACAAATGACGAAGCGAACCATGAAAAGATACTTGAGGTTAGTGAGACACCTAGGAATGGAACAACCAAGGAAGTAGATGAAGTAGACTACTATTTCAATAAGTTTCCTACGGAAGAGGAACTCTCTCACCACCCACACTTAGTAATGCGACTCCTCCACACATGTATGTTAGGAGAAGCCCTAGGATCAAGTTTGGGAACCCTTGGAATCTTAACATACCATGTTGCATAGGGCACCTTTTCGTGGCAAAGGCCTACATTGACCGCAAGTACCCAATAAACATAATGACTAGCACCTACTATAATTGGGTAATGAAGAAGCCTATCCCAACAAGGCAAGATCCCGATAATCCTAGGGTTAGTTGCAATTTTCTTGGTAGAGTTAAGGGATTGCCCATGTATGTAGGTAGTTTCATGTTTCCTACGGATTTCATAATAGTGGATGAAATTAGTACGGCCATAGATCCTAGCTTGTCCCACGTTATTCTAGGGAAGCCTTTCATTGAAAATACCGGGATGACTTATGATCCGTCATTGGGAATAGTTAGATTCAAGGATGAGACCAATGATGTAGCCTACCAAATGCCCTTTAAGATTGAAAATTTTTCATCACTATCCAATGATGAAAAAGAACTTAAGCTATCGGTCTACTATAGGAATGAGGAGGATAAGGAAAAGGGAGTAGATTATGTTATGGCCAAGATTTTCGGTTTCTATAAGGATTGCTTGAACTTAGGACCGGAATATAGAACCGATTGGGGAGAGGACGACCTCTTAGAAAGGTGCATCATAGGGCACTTTTGCAACATGGAACCCCCCGATGGAGACCGTCATAAGGAAGAAAATGACGGTAATGAAGTCACGTAGGGGCACGACTTCGAGTCTAGCTACAAGACTCATAAATAAAGAAAAACACTTCGTGGGAGGAAACCTATGCTTAATTGTTTGCTTGTTTGTGTTTCGTGTATCTTTTATTTATTGTTTATTCTCATGTTTAAATTTGTAAAAATGCTTTATTTTGTCTTTAACCTCATCTTAATTACATATAAAGGTATTTTACATAAGGGATAAGTGTAGGGAGGATTAGACAGGTTTTCAAAAGAAACTTAAACATGAGAATTACAATTAATTAAAAGATATACATGCGTTTTTGTTCGAGTCAAATGCTTGTATCGAGTCATAATGGATGTTTTGCAGGAAATTTTTCCAGGTTCTAAAGATTTAAATTTTCCAGAAAATCGCAGACCGCTGTCAGATAACCGATCATGCCAGAAGGAGCGTAAAACAATGATTACTTTTCTCATTTTCTGAGCTACTTACAAATTTTTGGAATTTTCCAGGTGTTAATTTTCGAGAAAATCTGTAAACATCTATTCCACAAGCATTATATCCTAGTTTAGTAGAGTCATATATATATTGTTACCGCCGATTTTACGCGAAGGTTTCGTTTGTTTTCTTCAAGTGTGCAGGTTTAATTTACCAAGAAGAAGATATATAAGATGAGAAGGAGCTTTTAACGCAAATGTTCTTCTTGAAGAAACATGTAACCACCACTTCACACGGATCCTACCGAGCTAATCAGGGGAGTAATAGTTTCTTTCGTTTATTACATTCCATTATCATAACTTTGATACTTTCGGGGAACATTGGGGACAATGTTTAGTTTAAGTGTAGGGAGGGAAAATAAAACGGGAACTTTGAAACTATGCTTATCCTTGATTATTTGCTTTGTCCAATTGCATTTGTAGAATAAACCATGAGAAATATCGGTTAGGGTAATTTTGGCACCAAATTTAAAATTTTTCATGACATATAGGAGTGGGCCATTAGTCTTAATAAAGCGTCTCATGGATAGGAAGTTATATGACTAGCACGAAAACCCTTTACCACTTAAATTCCACCCAAAATGTGAGGATCGCCCGTAAATTTGTAGGAATTAAAGCATTCATCTTTGATGCTTAGAGTGTGAACCGGTAGTATAATAGATTCTAGAACTTGTTTTGTGATGCATTCCGAGATCGCTAGTAAGACTACACTTGTGTTGTTAGGAATAACTAAATGATAAGAGGCATTAGGATAACCCTTGTTTGATACCTGTAATATAATTACTTCTTCCACATCGGTTGAGTAATTCCCCCACACCTTTGCGTTGTACTCATCTTTAGTACACGATACCCCTAGTTAACCCCTCAGAGCCTATCCTTTTCGCGGTTCTCGTGATGTTTCGGTTTTCCAGAATATCAATGAAGAGCATTGTTTACAATCCACCCCCAAATGTACACCCAAATCGCCTTAGCCTACCTTGTATGCACTCACTTTTAGTGCATTATTGTTATCACACTAAACCCTTAGTTCAATTATCTTGTTGCTTGCATAAGTTGCTAAGTCGAGTCATATCCTTTGTACACAGTTTTGGGACGATTGGGACTCATGGGAAAAGTTAAATTTTATGAAATGACGAGAAGGGAACGTTAAATTCAAATTCCCTTTATTTGCGTAATAATGTACTCCAAGTGTTTTGATCTTTTCAATTCGGGTCAAATTAGTTTTAGAGTAATAAAAACTCAACTGTAGGGATGTGCCTATAAATCCCTATCATTTTGATGTTATCGTAGAGGATGGTAGAGTAAAAGTGTATGAAAAAAAATCAAAAAAGAAATAGAAAAAAGAGAAAAAGAAAAAAATAGAGTGAAAAAAAAATTAAAAAAATATAAAAATAAAAAAACATACGGGCTACCATCCTACATCTATCTTTAAATTTATGTTTGTTTATTTCAGTTATCTAGAGTTTAGAGTGTCGAGTCTTGGCTTAGCAACGCCATTCTTCGCATGCTTGTAACATAAAGATTTTTGACTTGCCACCACTAAATAGCCTATCCCACCAAACCTTTTGTTTCCCTACCGTAAGCCTAACGTTACAACCCTTTTAAAAGACCTATTGGATAGTCTTTCCTAGGTGCTTACGCCAAAGCGATGGAGGTTTGATCTAGTCTCAAGCCTATGGTAATCTATGTAGTAGGACCGGTTAATGAGTGTTTATCTTCCATTTCCAACTTGTTATATTTCATATACACCCGAGAGATGTGAGTACCCAAATACCCCATGTGAGGTGATAGTATGTAATTTCTGTGCTTGTTATGACTTTTGCGAGGCTTATATGTGTTGTGAATCGTTCTAAACTAATGCTTCATGACCCCTAACTTATAAATCAATTGGCTAAAAGCACATTTGCTTGAGGACAAGCAAATAACAAGTGTAGGGATATTTGATAAGGTTTTAAAATGTACCTTTTTGAGGGGTCGTTTAAGCCCTTATTTGATCACTTTTGTATCCGTTATTACTTAATATCATTCCTTTTCACTTTTTAGGTATCTTGAAGGCAAATTGCTGGAATGACACTTATTCGGACGAAAAGGCAAGAATATACGAAGAAAATGGCCAAAGTCAAGAATCGAGACACTCATGCTATGGAACGGAAGGGGGACGGCATCAGTTCTACAAGTGACGGCGGGTTCTACTAGAGACGCCGTCGGACAAATTTTGTGACGACTCGAGCCAAATTACTCATTTACAAGTGACGCTTCAGTTTTAAAGGAGTAGGGCGTCGCAGCTCAGCACGACCTAGATTTGATCCAAACGACGCCGAGACTGAAGAGGATGGCGCCACAAGAATAAGGTGACGCCATCGCAATGCTAACGTGTCCAAGACGAAACCCTTATAATTGCGACCCGACGGCATCACAAACTAAAGGGTGACGCCGTCGCATTTGTAATCTTATATATAGAATCCGAATTTTTCAATTTTCAGTGTGTAGTCTTTTGGAGTAAAAACCTAAACCGAACCAAGGCTGTCTTGTACAGTATTTTAGGGTTCCATACCCTATCTTACATCAAGATAAGTGTTTTACTTCATTAATTTAATTATGTCTTCAATTGATTGTGTGTATGCTTGCATGTTCCCCATGTCCGGCTAATTTACTTGTGTGTTTGCTTAGGTAATATGAAACTTAGTTATTGAATATTGATTGGTTGTCTCTTATCTTAATTGTGATTGACCTAGTATTGCGATAGGTCATTCGTTGTGCTAATAATGCTTGATTAATCTTTGTTGAACCTTAGTTTATAATCACCTAGAGTAATTGTAGGCTATACATCCAAAGAATACCTTAGAGTTAAAGTTTATAAATCCTAGAGATTTTGTAGTCATTAAGCTTTGGTAGTTTCAAAGAGTTAGGGATCAACGCATACCCTACGATCTTAGAGACACAACGCGATTAAGAATAAGGACGTGACAATTCAACCACCAATAGGAGATAACTAGGGAGTAATAAAGCCTAAGCAAATACATTTTTAACTATCATACGAGCACATAACAATAGACATAGACTACCCTCACCTTAGTTTAGATAATTAGATAAGTAAAAGTAATCGGTAGAAATACCAACCCCCAAATCCAAACCCAGAGAATCGTACCTTTCCATTTCCAAAATAAAAACAAAAAAAGATAAAAAAAACAATCTTCCTCAACCCCAAACTTAGCGTAGTAACTTCTCACTAGCATTCCTATTCCCCTAGAGAACGATATCAATTCCCGTAGCTTACCCTAATACTACACTACAACGATTACGTTCACTGCCTAGGGTGTTGAAAAACTTGCTCGACGAAAAGGAAGTTCCTTTGACCTCGAACGCGCTGTGTAAGCGTTATCAGTATCATATCCGTTGACTACGCCTTAACTATCATGTTGCCAAAAAACATTCTCCTACTGCTTCACAGGTTACGGCATAACTGACCCAAATGGTTACGCCGTAATTCGCATCACAGAACCAGAACCTGCACAGAATACATAGGAAAATTTTGTACCCGTAGGTAAAATCGATTATCAAGCACACAAATATCCTAATTATTTAGTTATTACAGATATATGTTTGAAATTGTTTTAAATTGTTCCAACAAACAGGGGAATCAATCATCCATGTGAAGATCGTGGTCCATAGAGTGAAACTGAGTTGGGTCGAACAGGGTGCTTGTGGTGTTGCCAGGAGTGGGCTCGGCCTGCATGAATGCCACTGCTCCTTGGACGCTGATAACATCAAATTAGCCTGATATTTTATATATCAAATTCCTGTGTTTATGGCCTCATTTGTGTTAATATGGTACTTAATTCGTTCATATTTGCATTTCAGGATAAATGAGGCGTTGGAGCGGAAAAGATGTGAGAAAAGGACAAATATATGTTCTGAAGATTGATTTACGAGGGCCTTTGGATTCTATGTGAATATTACGCCGTAACTAGCTAATAATGTTACGGCGTAAATATGATGCTTTGAAGGATACGGCGTAACCATTTCTTATGGTTACTTCGTAATTATTTTTGTGAAGGTTACGGCGTAACGTAGCAATTTAGTTACGCCGTAGAGATAATTATGGAGCGGATAAGTATATATGGTTGAAGAATTACGGCGTAACTCGGCAATTTAATTACGCCGTAATTATTAACTTGGGCGCGAAGGAGTTGAAGTCCAGGGGCTAAATGAGGCTAAATGATATTTATTCCGAGGATTAAAAGTAAAAGTAATAAGTACGATCAGGGACTAAAAGTGACAATTCATATAAAGTTTATTTACTTCAAGGACTTGTTATAAAAATATGAAGTACGATGAGGGACTAAAGTCGTACGGAAAGCTAATAAAGTTTCATGATATTAATGTGACATGAAAAACTACGAAGTTGGTGATTTACGTCGTAATTGTAATTTGGTTACGGCGTAACTTTAGTTACGACGTAACTAATAAATTTAATTACGTCGTAACTATCTCGCGGCCTATAAATACAGCCCTAAATCTGCATTTCTGAGTATCTCTCTTCGCCCCTCTCCTAGGGATCGATTAGGGCACCACTCCAGGGCAATTTCCAGCAATCCGAAGCCATTTTCCAAGGAAGAATTCACCTGCAATCATCATCATTATTAGCTTTTCATCAAGTAATTTGTATCAAACATTATGTTTAATTCTATTCATGTTTTATTCATTATTGTTGGATTAATTTACTATATGATTGGCTAAGCACCTCTTGGTGCTGGCCTAGTTATGATTCCTTAATTGTTTTGTTTGTGTTTATATTACTTCCGCATAATTATTTCTAAGTGTATGCATGCATAGTTTATTGGTAGCTACCCTTGTTTCGGTAGTTTTGAATGGCGGTGGAGGATAGTTGCTTAGGAGATATGACCAACTGACCCTAAGTGAGTAGACTGAGATGGTAAGGGTAAGATATGACCAACTGACGACCCTTTCTACTTGTGCGATTTGACCAACTGATCACCTACCGTTTGGATGAACTTAAGAATTAGGGGGTGAGTGTTTAAGTTGCTAACGCCCGGGCACTCACTATTATAAGTCTAGCATGTAGCGGTACTTAATGACTCAGCTTAGGGGACCAGGAACAACTGGACTTATGAAGGGACACCTGACTTCTCCAGTGGTGGCATCTTTGCTGATAGGTTAGGGCGAATTGACCAAATGCTGTCCTCTCGACTTTGACCCCACCTGAAGTAATTGGAAGTAATAAGACATAGACATTACTAGTTAGGATGCGTAACTAGGTTAGCACCACTGACCTTCATTAATCACAATTCTTACCTTTATCTGCTTTCTTTTATTTCCTTGTCTTATTAGTTAATTTATTATTTCAATCTTAAAAGCAATTAAAATCGTGACATAGACTTAAGTTAATTTCTGATCCACATAGCTCTTGGGACGACCTTGATTTTACCAAATACTACACTACACAGAACCGGGTACACTGCCCGTTATTGCATTAGGGTAGACTATAGGTATAACGAGTAATTATAAATATTAAAACCTGGTCAGTAAAACCTGCATCAGACGCCAATGTCGTGGATGTCGGGCTGCTACACATACCCTGGTCCCTGCCATCTAGGGTGACTCAAGTGCATGCTCTAGAGCATTTGGCTTGTACGATCTGCACTCCAGTTGAAGAAATCCTGCTGGAGTTGCTGCACTTGATCCATTGTAAATGCAAAACCCTCAAATTGGTTACTCAGACCATATAAACCCACTCCGAGGCTATCAATTTCCTTGTTAAAGTGGGTAGACATCCCCTCGATCCGCTCATCGATCATCTGTAACATGTCCCCAACATTAACGTGTGCCCTCCTTCGACCCCTAGGCACACGTTCCTCAACATCCTCTTGGGCACCACCAATACCACTACCTTCCCCGACTTCTCTCCTCGGGGCATTACCAGCTAACCAATCACTCCGTACACATCTTCGTGCAAAATCCCGAACTTAATTAATTTATTTAACCTAATCAAGTTAGTCTCCCTTCTACGGGATACCCAAGCCAACGCCGCATCAGTCATCAAATCATAGCTCCTTGCCAACCTCCCAATGAAATGAGCCCCCTGAATTGGACTCCTCGTTGTAAACCCCTTAGCACCACCGCCCATGAACCTTTCCAAATAGTAGGGGACATCTATGTAGTTTCCCCCGTCCATCCCTTCCATGAGGTACAAATCGTCCATGGTCATCTTCTCCTTAGCAGAGTGCCTTGCCCTGATAGAGCAAGCAAGGAGTCGGTGCACCAAACGGCGAATGGGGTTACTTACCATTTTGTAGGTTGGTGGGTGCTTCGAATCGTAACCATCCATAACAGAAATCCGGTTGAAATAGGCGGCGGTATCATGAGTTTTAAGCCTACGCCTCCAACAAGTGTTGTAAAACATTTGGAAGGCTTCCGACTCCATCTCTTCCCGAGTATACAAACCCATTCTTTCGGTAAATTGCTTCAAATTCAAACGCCTTTTCACACCCCCCCCCCCAACTGAGAAAACAATGAATCCACATTATCATCCTCTATCTCATTTTTGAACTCAACAGTAGCAAGAAACTCCCGAACATATTCTTGGATGACTAGCTTAGTGATCCTGAAAATCCTTATCCAAGCATTGCAAGTGAACTCCCCCTGCGAACATGTGTACTTGATCTTACAAAATCTCCTCAACTTCCTTCCAGGAGCCCCATTGGCCATACTATCAAACGCCTCAAAATCCAAGGCTTCGGGCTGGCTAATGTCTTTTCCTCTCAACTTCTCGTAATCTTTGAAACATAGTTGCCTAACCCCTTCATCTCGGTATGCCAGAAACCTAACCCACTCTGCGGGGTTTGGAACGGGGTTTGCGCCTGCAAAGAAAACAGATAACAGTTAGATGTAGACCCTACTGATGTGCTAGTTACGGCGTAACCAACATTACAGGTTACGCCGTAATTAGATTACTCAAACAGTTACGGCATAACTTAACCCAAAGGTTACGTCGTAATTAAACTACTCACATAGTTACGGCGTAACTTACCCCACAGGTTACGCCGTAACCTTCCCCAGAAACTCAGCACAACAGATGGTTACAATTGGCAATAGATTTCGCCGGAACCATCAATTTTATCCAAGTGGTAAAAAGAATCAATAATTTTTTAACCTATTAGTGCTGAGGGACCGCGCCTAAACCACTAGGTTTGGGTTTGACCCAAAACCCTTTTAAATTAAGTCAAGACATCCCAAACGACCCATAATGATAGGACACGAATCAGAATAACATGGGGAATTCATTATAATTATTAATTAAACAAACCAATAGCAATAAAATAATCAAACATGCAAGATCCCCAAAATATTAAAATATAAACCCTAATTTAATAATCGAAAGAAACGAATAAAAAAGAGTAGTAATAGATCTTACCAGCCATGGTTTGAGTGATGGAATGAAGAAATTTTAATGGAAAATTTTTGAGAGAAATTTTTACTGTTTTGGTAGGCGATGAAAAGTGTTTATGTAAAAACCTATTTTTCATCCGTATAGGGTTTTATACCACCAGAAGGTTACGGCGTAATTAGGATAATAGTTACGCCGTAACTAAATTTTCAGATTAATAATTTTTATTATTGCTTAATGGTTACGTCGTAATCCCTAAAATGGATTACGCCGTAACTAAATTATTGTATTTTTTTATAATTATAATTTTTATAGTTAATTAATGGTTATGTCATAAGTCTTGACAGAAGTTACGCCGTAACTAATAGCATCGAAAATGTGTAAAATTGCAATACGAGAGATTGAGATACGTACCTAGGTTTGGAAGTGCTCAAATCTCTTATTTAGGTAAATATGATATACCTTAGATCTTCCATTAACTGCTCCCCGGCAGCGGCGCCAAAAAGCTGATGTGCTATTTCATCCTGCTTTTAATATTTATAAAACTTAGATAACTTAGGATAAACACATACTAACGGGCAGAGAACCCGATCAGATGTAGTAAAGCCTTAGGTAAATCTGAGTATCGTCCCAAGAGAGTTGTGACCTTGAAAGAACAAAGATGATTAGAGATGAAATTGATAATAGATTGGTATAATTCATCGATATGCTATTATTCCATACACACAGACACCAGAAATTTAGGGTAAAGAGATAGATAAACGAAGCTTAACGAAGAATACAAATATGAATTGATTCTCGATATAAAGGTTCAATATAGTGGTTAATTATCACCAGACTCCTTTGGTCAATTCATCATGGCCTATGGTTCTTAGATTCCTCATCAAGATCGGCAACCTAATAGCAGTCATTAAGGGCCAAATCTACTAGATCTAGTCTGTGGAAACCCAGCCGTTAGGAACTTCGATTTCCCCTAACCTATTAAATACCTCCACTTGATAGGTGATCATTTGGTCAGTTCGCACGTGAAGAGTGGTTGTACTATGGCCAATTCCTCCCATACTTTGCAATCTATCAGACTGGGTTCAGTTGGTCATATCTCCCAGCCCTTTAGATATTACCAAGCTTATAATATTACCAAGACTAGCGATCTATGATAAGACTAGCAAATGTCTATAAAGAATTAAAGAGAATATCAATAACACAAATGCAAACTTCAATTAATAACATGAATTCATAGTATAAGTCCTAGAAAAATATAAAAGGAATTCAAACTGGAATACAATGGAAATCGTATACGAGAACTTCATTATTCGATGCTCCTACGCCATGCTTCTTCTTCTGTGTTTTAATCTCCCCAAACCCTAGAAGGTTTGGGAAAGGAGAGATAATTAAAACTGGTGAAATCTTTGACTATTTATAGGCTCCAAAACTAGTTATGGCGTAACATTTATTAAGTAGTTACGCCGTAAATCTTCAAATCTTGTGCTTATCCATGATTACGGCGTAACCTGAGCTGGGGTTACGCCGTAGCCTTTGTAAATCATATGCATTTCTTCATTACGGCGTAACCTGAGCTGATGGTTACGCCGTATTCTTCGTAATTTTGATGTTTATCCGTTGTTACAGCGTAACCTAAGCTGAGGGTTACGTTGTATCTCTTGTCAAGTAAGCTGCATAATGTTCAGTAGCATGTTAAGGCGTAATTATATTCCATGGTTACACTGTAATCTTCATAATCTTAGTTACGCCATAATCTTCATCACTTGGTTACGCCGTAGTTGAGAGACAACTCATCCTTTGGGCTTGAAAACGTCCAATTACTGCTTCCTTGCATAAAATAGGTCCTGAAATGAAATAATAAGGAATAAAGATGTTTTCACTAGCATTTTACTCATAATGTGATGATAAAAGGGGGAAATTAACGCTTAGAATATCAAGACTATTTGATGTTATCAACGTCTATAAAGAAACAAAGAGAAGATCAATAACATAAATGTAACCTTGAATTAATAACATGAATTCATCATATAATCTCTAGAAAAATATAAAAAGAATCCAAACTCGAATACAAAGGAAATCGTAGACGAGAACTTCGTTCTTCATGCTCCTAAGCCATGATTCTTCTTCTGTTTTTGATCTCCCCAAACCCTAGAAAGGTTTGGGAAAGCAGAGATACCTAAACCTGATGAAAACTTCGTCTATTTATAGGCCTGAATACTAGCTACGGCGTAACACTTATAAACTAGTTAAGCCGTAGCTCTTTTATAATTTGATACTTATCCATGGTTACGGCTTAACCTGAGCTGATGGTTACGTCATAGTCTTTTTAGAGTTGATGTTTATCCATGGTTATGGCATAACCTGAGCTGATGGTTACGCCGTAATCTTTGTAAAGTTGTCACATCATGATCTGTAGTCTTGTTACGACTTACGGCGTAACTCTACTTCATGATCTATAATCTTTGTAAAGTTGTCAATCCATAATCAATCCAATCAATAATCATTCCAATCAATAATCAATCCAATTAATAATCAACCCAATCAATAATCAATCCAATCAATAATCAATCCAATCAATAATCAATCCAATACGTGTAAGATCTCAATGCTGGGCCCTGAGCGACTCTAGCCAGTACAGTCGTAGCAAGGCCTAGAACACAAGCTACCCTGGACTAGGTCGGTCTATTCTTAGCTAGGCATCATGTTATAGCATAGAGAGGCTACCCTAATCTAAGTCAACAAATGTCGCATGTCTAACCTTTCCTAGTCAACACATTAGAAATTCAAAATAGTAGTGGCAGGTCTAAGAAATAGTTTGCATTCACAAAAACACGTAAAACGTTCAATCACCAAAACAAATATACGAAACAACAGTCATTCCAAATAATATTCACATATCCAGTTATAGTTTGTTAAAAGCAGAATGTATTCTCCCCCAAAATAGTTATGAAAACTTTAGAAAAGAGGGGCTATGAAACTCACCTTAGCCACAACAATGCACTATTCACTATTGACACTACTGGAATCTAAAGCTAATCTCTACGGCATCCAGAAGAGTGTACGACGAGTACAATAGAATAGAAGTGACGCAACCTAATGCGTATACAATACTCTTAAAATACGGTTCATATAATAAAGAAGTCAATAAAAGTAATGTGTCGTAGTTTTCGTGGATTATTCGTGTCATTACTTTCAAAATTCCATTATCGTTCCCAAAAGTTTATAATTAATATCTCAAAAGTCCAGTTTTAATGTTTCGTGTGGTGGTAAGAAACTTAGACGCGACACACAACTCACGCGAAAGAGGAGAAGACATCGACACAATCGAGACAAACCAACTAGAACGCACGCCAAAAAGGGAAAGAGATTGACATAATCAAGAAATACTCACTACAACAAAAGTGGCTTTTTAGGACCCTTTGTGTGGGACGGTATGATAATGGAGTCCTAAAAAACTGTTTAATAGGACATATGAGCGTTTAGGGTCCTTTTTAAATATTTGCTACTTAGGCGATGTCCTAAAAAGGTATATAATAGGATGGTCGATGATTTGGGGTCCTATTATCATATAACTTAATATGACACTTAAAATATGGATCCTAATAAATTACCTTTATAAGACGTTTATTCATTATGGTTGTATTATAATAAACCATAATAGGACACTTGAGTTTTGAGTCATAAGATATCAGTTAGTTAAAACGCTTATTCACAAAAAGTTTTATTATAGCAAATTTTAATAGGACCTTTGACACGTGGGTATTATAACGTTAACCTTTATAGGACGCTATGTACAATGGTTTTATAACATCATTTTTTTAAAACGATTATTTGCAAAAGTTTTATTATAACAAAACTTAATAGGACCCTTAAAGGATGCACATTAATTATGGTTTTATTACAATACACCATAATAGGACACTTGATATATAAGTCATAAAACATTAATTATTTAAAACGCTTATTCGCAAACGAATTATTAAAACATAACTTAATATGACAGTTGACACTTGGGTCCCATAGATTGATACACCATCATAAGACACTTGATATTTGAGTCATAAAACATCGGTTTTATGGAACACTTATTCGCAAACGTTTTTTTTATAAGAAAAGTGAATAGGACCCTTGACAATAGCGTCTTATAACGTTAACCTTTATAGAACGCTTATTCATAATGGTTTTTTTATGATACACCACAATATGGCACATCTTTTTAGAGTCGTAAAACATCCGCTTTTTATAACGCTTATTCAGTTTTATAGAACGCTTAATTGCAAAAGTTTTATTTGAAAACAAATTAACAGGACCCTTGAAAACTGTGTCTTTTAACATTAACCTTTATAGTACGCTTATTTGTTGTGGTTTTATTATCCTACGCCATAATAGAACACTCCTTTATTTGAGTCATAAAACATCTGTTTTTTAGAACGCTTATTTACAAAAGTTTTATTTAAACATTAGTTAGTATGACACTTGATACATGGGTATCAAAACTTGATACACCATAATAGGACACTTGTTATCTATCTTTGTATTGTTATATGTCTCAATCTTTTGGAAGTTATGTATGGGTTATCTCTCTTTGTATTGTCCTTATCTTTTACACGTTTTTCCCGTATTTACATTTTTCGTCCGTTTTTACACGTTTTTCGCCCGTTTTTACACGTTTTCGCCGTTTTACAGTTGCCCGTATTAACGTTTTCGTCCGTTTATACACGTTTTCATCGTATTACACGTTTTCATCCGTATTTACACATTTTCGTTCGTATTTACATGTTTTCGTCCATTTTACACGTTTTCATCCGTATTTACACATTTTCGTCCGTTTTTACACGTTTTCATCCGTATTTACACGTCTTCGTCCGTTTTTACACGTTTTCGTCCGTTTTTATACGTTTCATCCGTTTTTACACGTTTTCATCCGTATTTACACGTTTTCATCCGTAACTACACGTTTTCGTCGTATTTACACATTTTCGTCCGCTTTTACCACGTTTTGTTGTTTGTTTTACACGTTTTGTCGTATTTACACGTTTCGTCCATTTATATACATGTTTTCATCCGTATTTACACGTTTTCGTCCGTATTTACACGTTTTCGTCCATTTATACATGTTTTCATCCGTATTTACACGTTTTCGTCCCTTTATACATGTTTTCATCCGTATTTACACGTTTTCATCCGTATTTACACGTTTCATCTCTTTTACACGTTTTCATCCGTATTTACACTTTTCCTTCCCAAATTTTACACACGTTTTTGTCCTTTTACACGTTTCCGTCAGTTTTTACAGGTTTTCTTCCTTGTTTACACGTTTTTGTCCGTTTATACACGTTTTCATCCGTATTTACATGTTTTCGTCCATTCATACATAATTTCGTCTGTTTTTACACGTTTTCGGTCATTTTCACATGTTTTGTCTGTTTTTATACATTTTCATCCGTTTATACACGTGCAAATACAGATGAAAACGTGTAAAAATGGATGAAAACGTATAAAAATCGGATGAAATGTGTAAAACAGATGAAGAGATGTAAATACGGATGAAAACGTGTAAAAACATATGAAAACATGTAAAAACGGACGAAAATGTGTAAATACGGATGAAAATGTGTAAAAACGGATGAAAGCATGTAAAATCGGACGAAAACGTGTTAAATACGGATGAAAACGTGTAAAAACGGACAAAACGTGTAAAAACGGAATAAAACATGTAAAAACAGACAAAAACGTGTAAATACGGATGAAAACGTGTAAAAATGGACGAAAACGTGTAAATACGGACGAAAACGTGTAATCACAGATGAAAGCATGTAAATACGGATGAAAACGTGTATAAACGGACGAAAACGTGTAAAAACCGATGAAAACGTGTAAAAACAGACGAAAACGTGTAAAGACGGATGAAAATGTGTAAAACGGACGAAAACGTGTAAATACAGATGAAAAAGTGTAAAAACATACGAAAACGTGTACAAACGGAAGAATACGTGTAAATACAGATGAAAACGTGTGAAAACAGACGAAAACGTGTAAATACGGATGAAAACATGTAAATACGGATGAGACCGTGTAAAAACGGACGAAAACGTGTAAATACGGATAAAAACGTGTGAAAACGGATGAAAACGTGTGAAAACGGATGAAAACGTGTGAAAACGGACGAAAACGTGTAAAAACGGACGAAAACGTGTAAATACGAATGAAAACGTGTAAAAACGGACGAAAACGTGTAAAAACCGACTAAAACGTGTAAATACGGACGAAAACGTGTAAATACGGATGAAAATGTGTAATAGAGGATTGTTCTCAAACATCAGTAGCAAAGAACCAAGAATAATCTCATCTCTATGATGACCAAACATTGAAACGCCAGATCTTTGCAGCAACAAAAGACACACTGTACATCAAAACTCATTAGTTGCATACTATTCTCATCACATCCAGGTGTGTTAACTCCTGTGAGAGGTGAATCATTGAAAATAATGGATTTGATGTCTCTTTACCAATAGCCATCACTACTGGAGTAGCCAAATGTTTAAGTTCGAAAACTATTCTCATCACATCCAAATGTTAACTCGTAACCGAACCGAAGTTGCCAAAACCGAACCGAACCGAATTAAATATTCGGTTTTCGATTCGGTTATGGTTTTAGCAATCCAAACCGAAAACCGAACTCAAATAAATTTATATATTTTTTTATATTTTTATATATAAAAAAAATATTAAAACTCTTTGATATTATATATATAACATTTTTTGAGCTTGAAATTTTTTTTGCTAAAAATATATATAAATAAATGGATAAATAATTAAGTTTATGTAATTCGGGTTATTCGGTTCGTTTTTTGGTTATGAGTGTTCGGTTTTCGGTTCGGTTTAATCAATTTAAGTTCGGTTCTCGGTTACACTCAGAAAAAAAAATTAACCGAACAAACCGAATAACCCGATAAGCGAACCTATGAACACCAATTATCCATTTGTAACTTTTTTACAAGTCCCACACTTAAGTTTTTCCCAAAATGAAATCTCCCACTCCTCAACTTTTTACAAGTCCCGCCTAAGTTTTCCCCAAAATCAAATTGTCCCTCCACCCATCTTCTATCCTTTGACCTCAGATCTCACATCCTCAAACATATCTCACACTTGTTTCTTAATCTCTCAAAAATCCTCTCTCGTCTCTATGGTCAACCGGAAGCCATCACTAGTCACCATCCACCAATCATCGGTCGGACCATCGGCGCCAATTTAGGTACTTTATTGTATCATATCTTCAATTTGGTAATCAATTTGAAGCGTTCATCTGTTAACTTAGTGATTTTATGATTTTCTAAATTAGGGTTAATGTGACCCCAAATTTATATAAATGGGGGAACATCAGTTTTGCTACTATTAAGGTTCTTTACATCTTAATAAATACGTAATGAATGTTAGCTTATGCTTAGTTTATAATGTCAATTTTCTTTGTTACACGAGACTATTGTTTGGTTATGTGTTTAATTGTGTATACTCTGGCCATTTTTAGAATAATATCCCAAATGGCATGACTTTTTTGTTGTTTATATGTAAGTATTTGCTACATAGACTAAGATAGCTTGGCCTTTTTTATTGTGTATACTTCGAATTTTAATTGTATTTTTCTTACAGAGACTATGATAGCTTGTTTGTTGTTTGTTGTTTAGCGAATTATGTTTGCTTACGCTACTAATTTTCATGTTACTATTATTTGGATTGCTAACTATTTACTCCATTTATGCTATAGTGAACAACGAGAGGAGACTTGGGTTATTGAAAGTGAGTATGTGTTCAGACTTACACATCGTAATACCAAATAAAAGAATGAAATTCATACTAAACTTTTTTTTTTCTTTTCTGTTTAGCAGGTTTGTTAACAATACAGGTCTTGTTCGTAAAGTGTAAGTTATATAATAAACTTAGCAAATTTTATGTGTTCAGACTATTTATCGATGGGATGCAGGTATCGATAAAGACGTTCATGATGCTTGGGAGGCATGGATAAGAAAGATATTCTATGGGTGAGTATAGCGTGGGAAAGTAAAAGGGAGAATATTTTGTACTAGTTCTTTGTATTTGTGGTGACAGGTATGCCTTGAACACCATCTACTTGCAGGTCTCATCCTCAGCGTTTGTCATCCAAGACCGAGGTTCGTTTATACTAGTTTATATATAGCATTGGGTTTTATTAAGTTGAAAAATGATATTAAATTTGGATGCATTGAAGCAACATTAACAATATTATATAAGTATATATTGACATGGTTTGTATTAAGTTGAAACATGATGGTTATAAACTGGTCTAACGGGTATAAGTTGGTTTTTTGAATTTCAATGTGTAATCTTTTGTTTAGAGTAGTTAGTCATCTTGAGTATCAAATGGGTTGTCACATGAAACATGGTGTATTAGCAATGGTGGAACTTGACCATTTTTTACAGGGGCCAAAATCATATGATGTTTTGGATTGCATAATTTTCTGTTTTGTGCGTACACTAGTAGTATATAATAGACATCTTCCTGTGTTCACTTTACTTGCATTTGTTCATACGAGTAGTATATAGTGATTATGATGTTGCATCGTTTTATATTGATGTGGTTACCTAGTAGGTGTCTTATTGCAGTGGTCTTGTTGTTGCTGATTTTCGTTGCAAGTTTTTTGTGACAAGTTTTTGCTTTACTTTCTTGCTGACTTTCTTACTATATTCTTGTTGGTTACTTATATATTTTTCTTCTTTTGGAACCTTATGTGTAGCTTATACTCTGTTTTGCCCCTTATGATTTCTAGGAAAGTTGTTGGCAGTTTTAAGTTGAGTTTATACATGCTTTGCAAAACATATTGTCATAAATTATCCTTGTATTTTACTTGGAAATTTAGGTGTCATGTAATAACCATATTTTGTTGTATGATGTGTTTAAGTTAAAACTCAACTTATGCCTAGTCATGATTTACTTTTAGAATGTTGAAGCAACTGAGCTTCTTTCATCTTGTGACATTGATCTGTAACACTTTTCTGACGAAGACTTTCAACATTATTCTCAAGTACTTTGATTGCAGTAAATATTGGTGTATCAACACAAGTATGTTGTGAACCTACTTTAGTTGGAGGATTGGATGTTAGCTTGTGAATCGTTCCTAAAAAGGCAATTGGAATAACAAGAAGCTTCGACAGCTGCGAGAGATAGAGATGCACAAGAATTCCACCACCCAACTAAGTTATATGATGTTGACATCATTAACTGTTAGCATTGGTTGCTAGATTTTAGATATCAACTTTTTAGACATTTTGTTATCTTCACATGTAGTTCAAATCTTGGATTGGTGCGTAGATTTATGGATATTGAATTTATTAGTTTCTTTTTTTATATTGTGTTGATCTTTCTTTTGTTGCGATATAGTTTTTGTAAAAAAATGGCTTTAAGATACTGTAAAAATTGGTTTTATCAAAAGTTACCATTGCAAAAGATTAGGACGTTATTGGTATATGATAACCGTCCTAAGAATTAACATTAAAGGACGCTTGTATGTGTATCAAAAGATTAAAAGTAGGTTACCACATGTTAGAACATTGGAAAAGTGTCCTAATATGTTTTTATTAGGATGTTATTTGTGTTGTTTATAGACCTAAAATGAGACCATAAAATTGGTATCATAATCTTATTTGAGTTATTAGTACCCTTTTCTTGGTTGCTAAAATAGCTATGATGTTACATCATAAGCGTCCTAACAATACTTTTAAGGACGTTTTTATGTGTCTCAAAAGATTCAAAGTAGGTAATCACATGTTAAAACATTGTAAAAGTGTCCTAATATGGTTTTATTAGGACGCTATTTGTGTTGTTCATAGACATATAATACGACCATAAAATTGGTTTCATAAGGGTTAGGACGCTTTGGACCTATTACAACCGCCTTACATGAAACGCTTTCATCCTTGGTCCTATTAAATGAAAGGTCCTAAAAAGTACCATTTTATGACGCTTATGGGGGTCCTAAAAAGCCACTTTTCTTGTAGTGACTTGACAATACTCAACCTAGTCAAAGACTAGGAAATGATGACGACTATTTATGTAAGATAAATAGGTTAATTAGTAAGTTTCGGTAATTTACCCAATAATCCCAACGTACATGTTTATAACAAAAGATAAATTCCATTCATCGTTCAATTAATAAAGGTTTCATATTCGTTATTCACAATTATACAAGTTTAATAGAAGGTACTCAACCACGCCAAAAAGGGAAAGACATTGACATAATCAAGAAATACTTGACAATACTCAACCTAGTCAAAGACAAGGAAATGATGACGACTATTTATGTAAGATAAATAGGTTAATTAGTAAGTTTCGGGAATTTACCCAATAATCCCAACGTACATGTTTATAACAAAAGATAAATTCCATTCATCATTCAATTAATAAAGGTTTCATATTCGTTATTCACAATTATACAAGTTTAATAGAAGGTACTTCTTATAAAGTATACCATTGTAGTGTTTTATAACGACATATTCGTTATTCAATGTTTCTAAAACATTACATCTTTGTCATATCGTCTTCTCAAAATAACATTTCCCAACAAGTTTCTAAAAGTTAACTTGTTTATTATAAAACACAAGTTATTATCATAGTTGATAAAGGTTTATAATTAAGTAAAACTGTATTCGTTGACAATATATGTCTATTTATCTCATTATTAGTTAATATGTGACGATAAAATATTTAAACTCGTTTAAGTCAAAACATTTAACAAAGTATAAAACTTTAATACCAATATAACTCGCATAGCAAACATTATTCCAAATTTATAACCCGTAGTTGATTCTTATAACTTATACGAAATATCGATAGCAATTATTAATTACGCAGCTTAGTTTCTTTAATGTTACCACACTATTTTTATAAGTACTTATTAAATCAAGTCTATTATCGAGTATCCTGATACAAATATATTAAACTCATTTCCAACTCTAATATATTTTACTTGGTTAATCCCAAAATAGTTAATAAGGTACATCTTATAATCAATATAACTTGTATATCAAATTTTATTCTAATTTATAAAACGTAGTCAATCTTTATAATGTATACGTAATATTTGATATTAATTATTAGCCACGTGTCTAGTTGTAATATTTACCATTTCTCATCCCCTTAGTAACTGACGGTTCATATATAATTACCTCGTCGTATATTTCCCATTTAGTCTATTGCCTATACCGGTTACCACTTATTTATTTCGATATTCTTTATTATCATCGTTTTATGATTTATAACTACTTATCGCGTCTAATCCAAGTATTACCCGTCTCCCATTTCGACTTATAACCATTTATCAACCCTTAGTTTAGTTAAATCCTCAACCCAATTAACCCATGTCATTTATTCAATTCATGACCCAAGACGACTCAATACCAAAATACCATTCGGGTTAAACCCGACCCGTCATCCTTTACCAATACAAACGTACCCTTTTGACCAAAACAAAATAACACCCAATGAGGTGTTGTATTTTACCGTACCAACCCAACACAATTAACCCATCACGGTCCCTTGACCTAACTCGCAACTAATTCACCCACCATATCACTTAAGCACCAACAATAACAATTAACCCATCACCCATGAATCCTTAGTCGACCAAGAATAAGAAGAAAAACCTTTAGGTCAAACTCGACCCACTCAATGAACCACACAATACTTCGACAGTTTCCTTAACCACACGAAGTAAAATCAAAACGACGTATATTCCCAAATTTCTATACGGTTCAAAATAATAAAATAAAAAAAACGTTTTATAGTCTTGTTTAGCACTTGTACCCACGAAAACAACACATCTAATATATATATATATATATATATATATAAAAGAATATATATACTCGTTTAAGAAAAGAAAGAAGAAAGAATAAAAGAGACTGTCGATAGGTTGGGTTTGCCGAGAGAGCAAGAGAGACGAGAGCGTCGTTGGTGTCACATACGAGTACAACTCGTATACCAAGCCCAAGCAAGATTCTTTTTGACTCGTTATCTTTGATACCCTAGAGATTCTAAACTGAAAAGTGAGATCTAGGGCGTGTACGGGGTGTTTAACGTGCGTATGGTGCATAAATGTGGTCACAAGACCCTGATCTATCGTCTAGGAGGGGTGGTGTATTTATTGGAGGTCGCTGGAAATTTGGTCGGAAAAGTTGACAGCGCCGGAACCCTAAGGAAGGTGGCCGGATTTTCTAGAGAGAGAGGAGGGTTGGTTGTGTGTGTTTTGTAGTGAGAGAAAGAAAGTGGGGAAATGGGAGATGTGTGAGTGGTTAGGGGTATTTATACTCCAAGGAGGTGCCAAACTTGTACACTCAAAACCACCAGGGCATAAATGAAACTTATCACAAGGACCCTAGATGAAACTTTATAAATCTTTTGTATTATTACGTTCGGGACTCGTTTGAGCTAGCAAACGAAGGATTCGTGAATCGGGAGTTACGCTATTGTTCTTAAAATATTATTTCCAATAAAAATGATATATAATACGACTCGTATCTCAATTTTGTTAAAACGGTCGCTCTAATTGATTTTCTCCAATTACGACGCATCGAGGAATTTACGAGTTGTCACAGCCTCACCTCCATAAAAGGAATCACGTCCTCGCGATTCAATTCAAGTTATGCGCTAAAGTCTAGAAGGGGGTGAGTGCAAAAGCACGAGGGTTTATTGTCACGTTCCCTACGTGAATCTAGGATCTTACTGCGAGTTTCTACGAGCTTCGAAGATAGAAATGCGACTTTACTAAGGTCGCTCGGTTCATAATCTATGGTTTTGATAGGTCAACAAAGTTTTAAACGTTCAAAGATTAGGATTTCCCAAAGGGATAACAATTGCCTTATCGGCGAGTCTTTTCTTCCTATTATGCACGAAATGTTGGAAACTCTACTGAGTCTTGATGGTAGTTCAAGGCTTGAGCTACTGGTCTCAATCTAGCAAGGATTTTCAGAAGGTTTGATATAGCGAGGATTAAGCTTTCACGTTTACCAAACGCTTCACTCATTCTCATGGTGAATCTCTAAGCTTTACCTAGGTCATTTCCGGAAAGTCAAGAGGTTTACGTTGTCTATGCCTCCTAACGGTTTGTGAGCAGCTTGCATATCCATTTTGACTTAGAACGGTTTCCTTGACAGCTTCTCAAATAGGTTCAGGTTTGGTAGGTCGGGTATTTTCATTTCTACCCAACAATCAGGATCGGCACTTACGACCATAGAGGATCTCTTACGGTGCCTTTAAGGTACTAAGGCGATAGGTATGGTTATAGGAGAAGTTGGTCAACGGAAGGTGTCTGTCCCAACCATTGTCAAACTCGAAAGATGCCTAAAAGGGAGTTTGGCCAACGAGTGGTGTCTATCCCAACCGTTGCCAAAATTGATAGGCACGCGATGTGTTCTACTAAGGTTCGAATGGTTTTCTTACTTCAGCCATCAGTCTGGAGATGATACACTATAAGCATATCCAGATCTGTTCTCTCAGATCTAGGAAGTGTTAGACGAAGTATGGGTGTGTGGCAATTGCCACGATTCGAAAGGATAGAAATCAGCACTTCCTAATGTGCACGTTTTTCTTTACGTAAGAAGAATTCTATTTGTGTAACTCAGGTTTTTCCGATCGCACTTCCTCCTTAAAGAGCATCGGAGGGAGTTGATAGTTAGGAAAGAAGGATCAGATGCGTTCTAACATAATAAATCTCAGATAGAGAAAATGGATCAAGGGGGATTCCCCTTTTCAATTGGAGTTCCATAGTGGAAAGAAGGTAATGAGCTAGAGTTCGAAGTGAGGACCAGCTCATAGGAGCAGAGCCACTCTACTAGAGGGAGAGGAATGAGTACTCTCTCACCTCCTTAAAAGAAGATACCGGGATTCTCTAGTGTTGCTATAACTCTATGAGGAGAGACGAGCAATGTCATCCATACATTTCATCTTGCTGAATAGTGGAAGGTGAATAGGTTGGGTAGGACTACCAACAACTACTCGGGTAAAGGCGGGGATCTACTTCCAAGATTTTGTCTATGAGCTAGCTTATCGTTCGGTAAGTGGTTCAAAAGGATAGTAGGCATTTCTCGAAGGACGAGGGAATGATTAGGTGGTTGTCCTAGGGAAAGCGGTTCAGGTTTCTCCTTAGGACTTCAAGATTTCTGTTGAGCACGGAATTTCTACTGGACGGAAAGTATAGGAAGTTCAGAGTATGACCCTGTTGGAGATGGTTGATTGCCACTAGCGATCAGTCGGCTGACCTAGCACGATACTTAGGTTAGATGTGGAAAGTACGACTCCTAAAGAGAGTATTTATTACTAACCGCAATCAGTCAATTGACTCATTGGTGCACTAAATACTTGACGCAGGAGGGTTCAATATTCGAATCTAACGTCCCAATTCCCAAAGAGGCTCGACTACCAATCTATATCAAATCAACTCCTAAATACGAGTGAACGTCAACGGCTCTAAGAAGGTATACTAGAGAATTTCTCATCGATGGAGTGTAAGGTACAACATCGATAGGACAGTATAGGTAGTACCACCATTGGTGGTATGACGTAGCAGACTATCATCGATAGAATAATATCTACAGGTTAACCTCGGTGAAAAACTTCACTAAAACAAGTCGTTAGATCGTTATCGATAGGGTTACCTAAATAGAGGACAAGGAACGACATCAACAACACGTAAGGTACTACCTTAACTGAAATTTGTTGGCGAAGCAACGTCGACCAAAACATTATCGGTTTAGGAAATGAACAACGTCGACTAGATGACGTCGTTTAAAACAATATCGAGTTAATGGCAAGGTTTCGGAAGTTTAAACAAATATCAATTCGAGACTAGGCTTGAGGTAGAAGTTTCGGTAACGGGATTACCAACGAAGCGAGGCTAAATGACAAATCCAAGAAGATCACTAACGAAACTAGGCGGAATGATAATTCCAGCAAGATTACTAACGAAACGGTGTGGAATGATAATTTCAACAAGAGTGCTAAGGAAATGCGGCCGAATTACGTTTCAAAATCGAATACCGATTCGAGGTCGAATGATGATTCGAAGTCAAATGATGAGTTAAAACTCGGAACGAGATCAAAATAACAAAATCGAAAACCCGAAAATCAAAATCAAAACCAACTCCAAAATAGCCAAGACCAAATCCAAAATAGCCCAAAACAATTCTAAACACTCTAATAAGATCAACGAGGCTTATGGCGATAAGCAACTTGGATATAGATGGTGCCAATTGGGTCTAACCCGATTTACGATGAATTACGCTCAACGGTGACAAACAGGAATTCCATATAAATGGAGAAGCATAACGGTGTCAGAAACACTACGGTTCGAGAGGTGTTGCGATGCCAGTGTGTCGTGTGTGAGTGCAGGATTTCGTGATGTTTGGTGAGTGTGTGAGTCCACCTAAAGCTCATCGTCCTTAAAACCAATCTCTAACCCGAACATAATTTTGTTATAACTACTCCCAGTATTGCAAAATTCACCTCTGAGATGGACATAGGTGATCAGTCCATGTCCCGTTGTCTCTGGCTGAATATAGGTGATCAATCTATATTCATTCGAGGTTCAATGAATTTTGATAAGGCAAGGTACAACTAATTAATATAACCAATTCGTAATATATATATTCCAATCTTCAATATTATCTACCCCAAACGTATTCATTTCCTTATATCAAAATATCTCGTTTCACCATTTAGTTATTAGCATTAGGTATCTTCGTGTGTGTATGTGTGATATCGACTTGACAAGACACCATGAATGCACTCAAATAACCACAACGCGGCTCATAACGACACAATGAGACGTCTAAGCGATAAGCTTTATAGTTTAATAAGTTCCGAAATAAATAGTTAGATCTTATCAAGTTCATCAACTCGATAAAATCAACCATTTATTCATGTCGCTTATTATCCCAAGAACCAGTCACATCCTAACGAGTCATAAGGATAATTTGCCCATTAATAATGTTATCGTATGTACATAGCGGGCGCTTATTAGGTTCGTCAACCTAATAAGTCCGTTATCCACGTGGATCGATGATATGTTCGTTTTCGTACAAGATATTTTCCGAAGAAATACAAAGGAATGCATTTCCCGGGTCGTTCTCCCAGCGAGGAATGAATGGAGTTTAACAACTCACGTCGCGTAATTCGGTATTCGAATGGGTTAAAAAGGGATTTTGTGATGATTTCTAAACTACTAGGCAAGGAAAAGTAAAGGGAAGCAATTAAAAGTACTAAATCTATGATGAAAGCAAGGAACTACAACTAATTACGCAAATATAAACTAAAACGTAAATAACGTAATTATTAAAACGTAAATTAAATGCAAACTAATCTAATTTTAGCACCTAAAAGAGATCTAATAATTTTATACAGCTAAAAATATGATTTAAAAATTATTCGAAATTCAAAACTAATTTTTTTGGTTTTTCTTGATTTAATTTGAATTAAAAACTACTTTTGAACTTTTAAAATAGATTTAAAACCCTAAAAATTATGTAACTTATGAAAAAATTACAAAAGTAATTTTAAAAAATCTAAATTAACTAAAATAAATTTTCAAAACTAAAATGATATTTTTTTGACTTTTTCTCTATTTATTATGAATTTAAAACTAATTTAAACTAATTAAATGTCTAGAAAATACTAATTTAACTAAGAAAAATCTGGAAAAATGCTTTTTCTGACTTTTCGATTTTTCTAAACCTAAGAAAATTTAAATTGCATTTTTGTGACCATTTTCTGAATTATTTGGATTAAAAGCTATTTAAAAGTACTAGAAACTGAATTAAATTGTAGAAAAATAATAAATGGACATGAAAAATTATAAAAAATTACAGAAAAGTCCTAAATTATACTGAGATGCTATGAAAAATTTGAAAAGCAGTGAGTGAATGCAAGAAAAGCATTTGAGCATGAAACTATTTTGAAAAGCTATAAGCTAAGCTTCACAAACAAGGTACCATAAGCTACAAAAGGCTATACTAAACCAAACTAAACATGAGCCAACTATATTATAACTACTGCAACTGAAAACAGTCAAATGATCACAATCTAGAAGCTAAAAATCATCTTGACAAAATCTTAAAAGGTAGAAGCCAAACAGTCCTAATACTACCACTTTAAGCTCAAATTTAACGGGTATAGAAAATTAATAAAAATAAACTAAAATTAGCATGCTAAAAACAACCTAACAAAGTTATATCCAAACTTCCAGCTAAAAAAAAGGACTTATTAAGAGGAGATTAAAAATCTAAAACAAAAGCTTATTAAGACAAATAATGGGACTGTTGCAGCAGACTTTTAAGACATATATAAAACTTACAGGCTAAGATGAGCTACTCTAAAAGCTGTTATGGACTTCTTATGGCAAAGTATAGTTAAACTATTGCTAGAACTACCTAAAGCTGCATAAATCAAACACTAAAGGTATCTAAAACAACTAAAAATCAGCAATGAGAAAACTAGTGAAGACCAACTAAGTAGCATATTAAAAACAGATTAAGCACATGGGGATTAGCAGCTAAGATTAAGCTCACCAACAAGATTCTAATGGGCCAATAAGCTATAAACATGTTAACCATGATGCACTAAGAACTAATAAAAGCTATTTATACTATTGTATAAACTATTTAGAGCTCTTAAAATGATTACTCAAACTCAGCTTGAGAAAAAGTGACCATCAAACAAAAAAGGGCATAATAAGGACTTTTCAAGATCAAATTAGAGCACACAAAAGATCACTAAAGGGAATAAAAACTGGAATCATGCAAACTAGAGTGATCTAACTTTTGGAAAAAACTAATTTAATCAAACTTTATAACTGATTTTGACCATGAAGATCATTGATGAACAGATCACCTTGGGACAGAACATGAAACTTTGAAACAGTTTGGAGAAATGCTCAAAACTCTAAAATGATTTGAAAAAACTTGAGACAATGCTTGAGAAAACTTTAAAACATGTAACAACAATGAAATTACCCAGCTATAACACACCTACATGATTTGAACCTCAAAATTGAGCTAAAACCAAACACACCTTTAAAATTCCAATTTGCAAAATAACATCTAAACTATGATTTAATCTGACTTAAACTGAATTAAAACTTACAAATTAACATTAAACTGAACTTATTAACACATGAAAACCAGAATTCTATCAAGGACTGTTTGACTTTTGAATTTTTGACTTTGGCTCAAAACTGGAAATTAAAGCAATCAATCAAGAATAATCTCGCAGACAAGCTTTACTAAGCTTATGTGAGTTTAAAGGAAAACTAAATTGAGCTTATGAAACAGTAAAAACTTGAAAACAAATTGACAATGAATTTAAATTGAAAATGCAACTTTCATTAATAAAAGGAAATTTTACAAAGCTTGAAAGAGAATTACAACTTGAATTTAAATGCTAATAAAACAGTAAATGACAGAAAATGGTAACAATCTCTCTAAAAGCTATGAGAAATGGATGAGCCTAATATGTGTGAAAGGAGGCAATTTATACTGTTGTTGATGCCCTAAAGCTTCTGGGATTTCTATTCTCCACCTTTGATCTCTTTATTCATCATCCCACTCAATCTACACCCTTGGATTACTTGAATGATGTGTCTAAACCAATGAGGTGCTGCCCTTTGTCCACCCTAGAGGATAAACAGTGATTTCTGGTGGTAATTTTAGGCGCGTATGTATGGTTTGGGGTTTTTTTTATTCTAATTTGACTTTGGGGTGTAGTTGTTTGACTGATGGGTAAAATGGATAGTATGGATGTGTTGACCGGGTTATAAAGGTTTGACCTGGTTTGCTTACTTTGGACTAACGTTTTTAGTAGGTTGGGCTTAGTGGTTATATTGGGCTGGTTGGTATTTACTTGGACTTGGACGTTGGTCTTTAAGATGTAATATCCGGATTACACTAAGGACCATTCATGTAATATTTGTGAACATCAAGGACCAAATGTGTAATTTATGAAAGGGTGAGGATGATTTTGGTAATTTGGTATTATGAGGGTACAGGGGTATAAAGGGTAAATATGGGAAAGTTGAGGGGTGAAAAGTGTCAATGTGTGAAAGTTGAGGGTGAATTGTGAAATTTGGTGAAATGAAAGGTGAAATGGTGAAAACTCTCAATTATGATCCATAACTCAGAAATGTAACTTTGAGCATCCGAATCCCATAAAATAGCATCCCGGCATCGGCTTTTGCACTCTTCTCATTCTCGTGTTTCGATTTCCTTCGTTTTGGCTTTCTTTTGTCTGTTTTGTCATATCCGTACCTGCACATGCATAAACTCAAGAAACACGCAAATATTAGATATTAACGGCTTTTTTCTTGTTATTTTGGGTATATTTTGGTAAAGAAATGGTAGAGATACAGTGGTCAATACGGTATCCTCATTCCTCAAAGAATGAGACCGGCGGGATGGGTGGAGAAGAAAGTGTTCGCATCAGCACATAAGGGATAACTCCTCCCAAACTCGCATAAGGCATATCATGAAATAACGATCCATCATCCGGCGGTTTAGCTGCGGACGAAAGGATGATGGATAGCTAAGAGAAAACTCCAAAGAAAACGGAGTTCATGGTAAGGATAAAATTAGAAGGCTCAATAATGAAGGTATCCATCGGAGGATCCTTATCTCGGACAACGTTTTTAACAAAAATATCATGAATATCCCGGTTTAAAGATTTTATCTTCACATGAGGGCTCAACGGGATAAGTGAGGGTCGACTCAACAGAGGACGGAGAATCATCATTAATCAACAACATATCCCCCTCGGGATTATGCATAGCATCTTCAATACCCGGTGGTATCAAGTCATCAATAGCATCCTCCATGATCGGGTCATTCATTGGAGTATTGGAAATCTCGTTCAAAACTTTGCTCTAATCAACATCAAAGTAGAATCGCTCAAGAATCAGAGGATAAACATCGGTAATAGTGGGATTGCCACTAATCTCTTCATCAAATCGGAAAGTCTCAAGCTCGGGAGAAAAATCACTATCTTTAATAGAGATAGGAGACGAACACCTAATTATATTTTAGGGCTTCAATCTTTGAAATGAGAAGATTAACATTCAACAATGTTTCACGTAATGCTTCATCCTCGATATGAGTATCATCAGGCTCAATTTCTTCATCTTCTGGCTCAAAATCATTATCTTCTTTTATGTGAACGGGCCGAAGGTAAATCGTCGATAAAATCGATGTCTCCATAAGAATCATTATCGAATCGAGAACATCTCAACATGATCATTCGAAATAACAAGAGAAGGCTCCTCACAAATATCATGAACAACCTCGGACTCTCTTGGGATTGGAACAAGGACCTCAGCACTAGACGATTCTGTTTCCAGAATAATACTAAGATGCTCATCCCCCATTATGAGAGAGTCGCCGGGTTCAACAATTTCAGTAGAAATATGATCATCGACCTCTTCCAAAATGACGTCACTTCTCTCAATCGGCGTGAGAAGGGAAGGGTCAAATGAAAGGCTCAAAAACTAGATGGGATTTCCACTCGGAGGCGTATATTCATCATTAGAATCATAATCATAATCGTAATTGAAAGTTAGACGATATTGGATCACTTTAGCGCCGCCAACTAATGATTCATGATAGGTCTTCGATTAGGATCTTTTCGAGAGGTTCATTAATCAATTCTTTTAATTCCTTTAAATCTTGAAATATATTGAGACAACCTTGGAGAAATTCTTGATTATTTGACGGAGTTTGTGGTTGAATCATTTGGTATTGCGAAGGTGGGTCATAAGAATAGTCGTAATTGTAGCAAGGAACTTGCTCGTAATCAAGTGGGTTTGGTGTTTGACAATCGGAATTAACGTGCGGGCCTCCACAATACTAACAACAGAACGATGGTTGTGACGGATAAGGATAAGGTTCCGGAGGTGGGACAAGTGGTGTGCTCTGAGAGCTAGCAACTTCCTCCACTTGTTTGGTCTCCTTCTTGTTCTTGATAAACATGAGATTGAGAAAGGAAGGTTCTAATCATGCTTTCAATTACGTTTCGATTTTGAGTAATTTTGCCATCAAATTCGATGAAAACGTCCTCGACACCCCCGGTGGGTTCTTCAAACATGAAATCATTATGCACAATCTGAACGGGTTCTTTGATAGAATGTATTTCGGCATACACAGAACAACGAAAATCGTTCGACGAATCTACCATATCTCCACACCCATAACAATAACGTGGATCGAATGAAGATATATCGGGCTGTGGAGGGTAGTCGAGAAAATTTTGAGGATTATTGAAAGAATTGGGGCATATATGATTATAACACTGATAATCATATCCCAAACGTGAATTACAACATTGACATAAATAGTCGAAAGAGTCCATAAGAATCAAACATAAAAGAGGGATAAGAGGAAAGAATTATCAAATCAGAGGGTAAAGAAGAATCTTTTTGGGTTTTTATATATCACACCCCCAAATTACCTGTTTTGGAGCGGAATGGAATTCCTGGGGATTGACTGTCATAGCATCACAATCACAGTTATATTGAACGACCTAAAGTGTCGTTTAGAAAATACATCGCTTGATTTAATAAAAACATTCAGAGTTACAAAGAGAGGTCCCAAATGAAAGTTACTATGTGCGGAAAATAAGTTTGATACAAGTCAAACGATGTTTTTAAAGTATATAAATCCCATGTGAGACGCGTCGTCACCGCGACTCTATGATGTGTCCTCATGCATGCCATGAAGTGAATGCCTTAGTTACCCGAAAATACATTGCTAAAAGTGTCAACACAAAGGTTGAGTGAGTTCATAGAGTTTATGTATATGCATAATACGACTACCACAAGTATAAGTTTGTATGACAATGATGTCACAAAAATGGTACAATTGCTATAAGTCCATGACACCGAAGCTTGACTGATGTTCGCCCCAACAGAGTGTTTGCCAAACAACTCAAATAATGATTAAGAAATGAAATGCATCCGTCCAGTTGGAATCCGCCAACCCGGATGGAGGTGTCACCCTCGATAGATCTATCCACTCACCCTCGCTTCTATGAAATTAACGGTTCATGTTATATAATGGGGACATTCAATTGGCATGAGGTAACTTAAGCAATGTAATGAATTTGATATACTTGGTATCGTAATAAAATGATGTGCAATGTATTCTCCCCGTGGGTTTGAAATAAAGTAAAAACTTGAATTAATCGGTGCTATGAAAACTCACCTGTTGCAATGATAATAATGATGTAAAGGCATATGAAATGAGGCAACCTCGACCATGACCTATTATGAATGATATGATCTATGATAAGTTATGATGTAATGTTGTGCATGCAATCGGATGATATCTATACCACTTATGAATTTTTGAAAATAATACTTTTCGTCAAAAATATAATCTTTTAACGTCTTGACCATTTTTAAATTACTCCACTTGTAATTACGTTGAAATGATATCCGACGATAATCATTTAGTGATTTATTAAGAAATTACAACTTTTCGTCGTAAAATAATGTTGTTGAAATATTCATGAAAGTGACAAAACGGCCTCTAAAAACTAGTTGTAAAATGATGCTCATCGAGTATTAGGAAACGTACTCAATGGTTTTGGTAAGTTTGTATCATTATCTCAAAGTTTTAGTACATGAGTTTCCATCCTAGAGGTCTCGAACATAAAGAAAAATATAGGTTAAGTATGGTACTTGTGTCCCAAAATATAGTTTAAGGATGGTTTTCAGCAAATTTTTGAGTAGCCATAATTAATTCATTACAACTCCGCTAATCAAACGGTCGGACATTTTGGAAAATATACTTGGCAAACTCAATTTTACTAGAAGACATCACTTTGTAAAAAGTTCTACATCAATATTAAAACTCCAACTTGGTCTTATTTTGCCGTAAAACTTGCCTATTAGAAATAATGTAGTTTTCCTTATAAAATGAAGTTACGTCAACTTTTTGTAAATGTGTATAACTTAATCATTACAAATCCGTTTTCTACGTTTTAAAGGTCCTTAGTTTTGTATCAAAGTATACTAGTATATTTTTGATAAGTCGACATAATTTATAACGCCTAAGTTTCATTTTTGACTCGTACAAATAAATATAACTTGCTGAAATTTCCAGAAAATTATAGTTTTCGTCCCCAACTTGAAAAATTCATAACTTCTTCATTATAGCTCCGTTTTAACTTCCAGCGCCCACGTTCGTTTTAAAGTGTATTTTCTAAATATCTAGGCCAAAAATTTTTACCTACTGTCGGATTTTCCAGATTTCGAAAATAAGGACAGACCCTTTTGCAAACTTGTCGAAATGAGTTTTTCTTGCGCCAAACCTATTCTAATCCATTCAAAACAACTCGAAGCTATTCTAATCCTACCATACACCTTCTTAGGGTGTCATGGGTTCCTAGACATCACCAAGAGTGATATATTACAAGGAGTAATTATAGGATAACAATATATATATAACTCTTAAAAATCAAAGAAAAAGTGGTATAAACCTCATGAGACTTGCATGTTTCTCAAATAAAATGATATGATCATGAAAATAAATATGAAATAAAAATATGAATATGGTTGCTTACAAGTAATATGATGAGGTTTAAGGACAAAGGGTTTTTCCTAATCACTTGAGGTTTTTATTGCAAAACCTATACAACAAGTGATACTAGAGTGTGATAAAACCTTGTCTTGAAAATAAGTATGGCCTCCTTCTTGGTCTATGGGGTTGGTTCTAGCAAGAGAGAAAGGAAAGAAATGCTTTTTGCTCTAACACTTGAAAAATAATTGTTGTATGTGTTTAGATATTATTAAGAGTATAATACTATATACTTTGAAAGATATTTGCATATTACACACATGACT
Source organism: Chrysanthemum makinoi (assembly GCA_910596185.1). Classification (NCBI taxonomy): domain Eukaryota; kingdom Viridiplantae; phylum Streptophyta; class Magnoliopsida; order Asterales; family Asteraceae; genus Chrysanthemum; species Chrysanthemum makinoi. Next base: position 211,248,938 of record OU343224.1, read on the forward strand.
CACCCCTTGGTCGACAAGGGGTGATAGTCATCTACTTGTTATGTTTTTTTTTTTTTTTATGATGTACAAGAGTTGTTTAGTGTAAGTAATTTGAGGATATGTGGTAAATTAAATACACATTTGAGTATTTAGGGTAGCGTTAAATAAAATAACTTTTAACGGGTCAAGATAAAATATATTAAGGTCATAAAAATTATAAAAATATATTTCTTGCAAAATTTGAGTGAAATAATAATTATCGTGTAGTTGTTACGAAAACCGTCGTAATTATATAAACATAACAATTTATATACGAAATAAATTGAAAACATCGGGTAAACTCATAATATAATTTTTATAGTCTTAAAAGGAGTATAAAAATATGTTAGTAATATTTTTGGAAGTGTCGGATCAATGTTTCAAAATAATGTTTACGTGATAGCGTTTATTTAATAGGAAAATAAACGTTTAATGAATAAATGCAAAACCATGCATGAACCGATATGAAATGATGTTATTGATGTTATGTAGACTAAATCTAGTCTATATGAAATGTCCTTGATGATATGTTCATGAATTCGCAGCTAAACCATTAAGGTTACACGAATTTGATACTTGTAAACGTAGTTTACAATAAATGATGAAATAGTGAAACTTTTAAAGTTTATAAAATGAACTGAAATTACGAGTTGTCACATTCGCCCAACCAAAAAGGAATTCATCCCCGAATTGAGTCCATGTTAGGTCCTACTGTTACCGTGAAAGGTGAGAATATTTGGGTCGCATCGGGTCGTCCAGTGTTTTCTGAATCGTACCACGCCTTTCCAAGACGGGACGTTAAACATATATTTTGCCAACTTGAACTTCTAATGGTTTGCGACTTATGGAACATACTTCCAATATTTTGCGTCATATATCGACGTAGCTTATCTAGCTATATGTTGTTACTTGTAACTGATTTTTGATCTGTTCTATCACTTTGTTGTTTCATGAATGACTTATGGACTTGTGAGTTAAAATTTCCTGGTTTTGACCCGTGAATAAGTGATTGACACCTCAACCATAGAGTGCCTCAATAGGTGTAGTCAATATGTTCATGTAATAACTATTGTTGTAAGGGAACTTGTTCGATGAAGAATGATCTACGTAATCATTTCTAGAATATCACACATGCTTTGAGCATATCTTCAAATGTTTGAATTGTTCACTCGCTCTAACCATTGAGCTGAGGATAATAGGTGATACTCATGTCCTAATAGATTCCATGGAAAGATTGAAATGATTGCTAGAAATCTAAGGAAATCGGCTTCCTTATATTATGTACAACTGAAATTGATACTACGTGTCTCGTGCCAAATTTCAAAGTGTCAAGTCTATCGAAAAGGACTTTATTGAAAAGGATAGATTATGGGTAACAATTGTAATTCCTCGCTTTCGTTCCAAATAATGTCATGATTTGAATCTTACTTGCCTAAGGTGTTTAGTCTCCATGACTAAAATGTTTATTGTTTGATTATCGAAGTGTTTCCATGCTATATGTTGTAAAGTCACAAAACCTTAAATATTTAAGTGATGTGGTGTAGTGATTGATTTTCAAGATTTGTTTCGATATTGAGTGCTTCTAAAATATTTCATCACTTAGATTGTTATCATGCTAGCCAGAAAGTAGATATCAGCTTATACTATACCAAGGAATGTTTGTTCTAATTTCACTTGTATATGGAAAGTCATTGATTGTCCGATATATTCAAACCTGTTGCATCTCTTGATATGAAAGTGAGGCTATCTGTAATTTCTAGAGAACACAATGCCTTAGGGAAAGTTTATATCGATAACCTAAATTTAACCAAATTTTCCTTTAAGGGAAACTCATTGTAGGGAAGTTCACATATTGTTGAGGCCATGTTTAGTGAAATGTTCCGTAGTCTCATTTAGAAGACTTGGTTTATCCCTATGATGTTGCTTAGTGTGTATATGCTTCGTACTAAATCTTGTATCTCGGTCTAGCTAGTACTTTTGAAATGATATAATTTGGCTTCTAGTCCAAAATAGTGGTTCGGAATGTCTCATGATGTCTTGAGATTTTTGTTAGGTTTTGGAACGTCTTACTATATACTTCTAGTCCTTGTTGGTAGTCCTAGAATGTTTTCATTGTTTTCTTGTATCAAGAAATCCTCCTCATAGATGATATAGGAAGCCTTTCCTAAAAAGGTCACTCGTCAAATTCTAACTTATCGGTTGAGTGAGGAATGAATGGCGTAGGCTTCTATAGAGTGTTAACAAAAGAAATGTTTATGAAAAATTTATCTGATTACAAAGCATTGCTTTTGAGTGAAAATTGTTTTAAGAGATTTGAAATGATGCTTGTTACTTTCATGACATAATTCTTCTTGAATTATACATAGGTGATCAAGCCATGTATAATCGAGGACAAATGATGTGATGCTTGGTTTTGTTGAAATGATATTATGTTCCTCCTAAATTTTAGATGGTATTCAACGTTTTGTTTTGTAAAATAATGGCTCAATGATTTTTCAAAGTAACACGAAAATCATTTCGCATGATGATATTAAATCATTGATAAAATGAATGAAAACCAATTGATAGGGTGGTAACGAAACAACTTGTTTTAAAACCTTATGAAACAATGTTTCTAAGATGGTGTAGAATAGCTTGAAATAAAATTTAAAGTGAAATACTGTTATGAAGTAGTAGCAAAGTAACTTGAAATATAATTTGTTGAATGGTTTGTAGGATACACGGTGCAACCTCATAGAATGGTAATAGTCTCCTAATTGGTCAAGAATAAAGTTGGCCTAACCCCTAGTAAGATAGTGAGGTATCATCTCGAAATGATTGAAAATTGGGCAATTGGAATAAAGAATGAAATGAACAAAGGTTGTGATTAACGTGGAGATAATAAATGATAAAGATTACATAAGATTGAGAGGTACCTATTATCTGTCCTGTTGATGGTCAAATCGTGTTTCAAGTGTAGGAGTAGTAGGCGGTCCAGCAGCAATAGCCCTAGAAATCTCACAGTCCTCAAACCTATGAGACGGAGTAGTGTCTATAGTCTTAGTGATAAATGATAATGGTGTGTCAAATCATGCACGCTTCCCAAGCTGCAAGTCAGATGTATGAGTAGTGTCTATAAGACGCGGATGACACGGATGGTACTCTAGATGACAATGATGATGAAAATGATGACAATGATGATAATGAAAATCCTTGTGGTGAGTTAAGAAAATAGGTTCACTAGGACTAAACCTATAAGTTCTACCAAATGGTATAATCACTCCAACCGAATGATAAAATTGTCCTGATCCTACGGTGAATCAATAGTGATCGCGATGGTGTAGGTGCAACTTCGTCCTCCTAAAAGGGTTCAGTCTCATCATCTGATGTTATCGGTGTTGAGTCAACTAATGTTAAAATTGTAATAGGGAATGACAGGGCATTCTCCATGTCAAAGTGAAGTAAGTATGATGGAATGGGTATTTGAAGGCATCTATGTGACAACCGATTTTGAAATGAAAGTAAATAACGTAAAATGTGCGTATGAAACCGCATGTATAGTGACTATGCACTTATGATGAAATGATGAGATACTATGATGATGTAGTTATAGTCTAGGGTCAATGATGCAACCTAGTTCTCTATAACCGAAGCTCTGATACTAATCTGTCACACCCCAAATTTCTTTTTGGAGCGGAATGGAATTCCGGGATTGACACATAGCATCACAATCACAGTTATATTGAACGACCTAAAGTGTCGTTTAGAAAATACATCGCTTGATTTAATAAAAACATTCAGAGTTACAAAGAGAGGTCCCAAATGAAAGTTACTATGTGCGGAAAATAAGTTTTATACAAGTCAAACGATGTTTTAAAGTATATAAATCCCATGTGAGACGCGTCGTCACCGCGACTCTATGATGTGTCCTCATGCATGCCATGAAGTGAATGCCTTAGTTACCTGAAAATACATTGCTAAAAGTGTCAACACAAAGGTTGAGTGAGTTCATAGAGTTTATGTATATGCATAATACGACTACCACAAGTATAAGTTTGTATGACAATGATGTCACAAAAATGATACAATTGCTATAAGTCCATGACACCGAAGCTTGACTGATGTTCGCCCCAACAGAGTGTTTGCCAAACAACTCAAATAATGATTAAGAAATGAAATGCATCCGTCCGGTTTGAATCCGCCAACCCGGATGGAGGTGTCACCCTCGATAGATCTATCCACTCACCCTCGCTTCTATGAAATTAACGGTTCATGTTATATAATGGGGACATTCAATTGGCATGAGGTAACTTAAGCAATGTAATGAATTTGATATACTTGGTATCGTAATAAAAATGATGTACAATGTATTCTCCCCGTGGGTTTGAAATAAAGTAAAAACTTGAATAAATCGGGGCTATGAAAACTCACTTTGCAATGATAATAATGATGTAATGGCAATAATGAAATGAGGCGCAACCTCTGACCATGACCTATTATGAATGATATGATCTATGATAAGTTATGATGTAATGTTGTGCATGCAATCGGATGATATCTATACCACTTATGAATTTTTGAAAATAATACTTTTCGTCAAAAAAATATAATCTTTTAACGTCTTGACCATTTTTAAATTACTCCACTTGTAATTACGTTGAAATGATATCCGACGATAATCATTTAGTGATTTATTAAGAAATTACAACTTTTCGTCAAAAAATAATGTTGTTGAAATATTCATGAAAGTGACAAAACGGCCTCTAAAAACTAGTTGTAAAATGATGCTCATCGAGTATTAGGAAACGTACTCAATGGTTTTGGTAAGTTTGTATCATTATCTCAAAGTTTTAGTACATGAGTTTCCATCCTAGAGGTCTCAAACATAAAGAAAAATATAGGTTAAGTATGGTACTTGTGTCCCAAAATATAGTTTTAAGGATGGTTTTCAAAAATTTTGAGTAGCCATAATTAATTCATTACAACTCCGCTAATCAAACGGTCGGACATTTTGGAAAATATACTTGGCAAACTCAATTTTACTAGAAGACATCACTTTGTAAAAAGTTCTACATCAATATTAAAAACGTCCTCCAACTTGGTCTCTTATTTTGCCGTAAAACTTGCCTATTAGAAATAATGTAGTTTTCCTTATAAAATGAAGTTACGTCAACTTTTTGTAAATGTGTATAACTTAATCATTACAAATCCGTTTTCTACGTTTTAAAGGTCCTTAGTTTTGTATCAAAGTATACTAGTATATTTTTGATAAGTCGACATAATTTATAACGCCTAAGTTTCATTTTTGACTCGTACAAATAAATATAACTTGCTGAAATTTCCCGAAAATTATAGTTTTCGTCGCCAACTTGAAAAATTCATAACTTCTTCGTTATAGCTCCATTTTAATCCGTTCAAGCGGCCACGTTTTCGTTTTAAAGTGTATTTTCTAAATATCTAGGCCAAACATTTTTACCTACTGTCGGATTTTCCAGATTTCGAAAATAAGGACAGACCCTTTTGCAAACTTGTCGAAATGAGTTTTTCTTGCGCCAAACCTATTCTAATCCATTCAAAACAACTCGAAGCTATTCTAATCCTACCATACACCTTCTTAGGGTGTCATGGGTTCCTAGACATCACCAAGAGTGATATATTACAAGGAGTAATTATAGGATAACAATATATATATAACTCTTAAAAATCAAAGAAAAAGTGGTATAAACCTCATGAGACTTGCATGTTTCTCAAATAAAATGATATGATCATGAAAATAAATATGAAATAAAAATATGAATATGGTTGCTTACAAGTAATATGATGAGGTTTAAGGACAAAGGGTTTTTCCTAATCACTTGAGGTTTTTATTGCAAAACCTATACAACAAGTGATACTAGAGTGTGATAAAACCTTGTCTTGAAAATAAATATGGCCTCCTTCTTGGTCTATGGGGTTGCCGGTTCTAACAAGAGAGAAAGGAAAGAAATGCTTTTTGCTCTAACACTTGAAAAATAATTGTTGTATGTGTTTAGATATTATTAAGAGTATAATACTATATACTTTGAAAGATATTTGCATATTACACACATGACTCACCCCCTTGGACAAGGGGTGATAGTCATCTACTTGTTATGTTTTTTTTTTTTTTTTCATATGTACAAGAGTTGTTTAGTGTAAGTAATTTGAGGATATGTGGTAAATTAAATACACATTTGAGTATTTAGGGTAGCGTTAAATAAAAATAACTTTTAACGGGTCAAGATAAAATATATTAAGGTCATAAAATTATAAAAATATATTTCTTGCAAAATTTGAGTGAAATAATAATTATCGTGTAGTATTTACGAAAACCGTCGGAATTATATAAACATAACAATTTATATACGAAATAAATTGAAAACATCGGGTAAACTCATAATATAATTTTTATAGTCTTAAAAGGAGTATAAAAATATGTTAGGAATATTTTTGGAAGTGTCGGATCAATGTTTCAAAATAATGTTTACGAGCGATATTATTTAATAGGAAAATAAACGTTTAATGAATAAATGCAAAACCATGCATGAACCGATATGAAATGATGTTATTGATGTTATGTAGACTAAATCTAGTCTATATGAAATGTCCTTGATGATATGTTCATGAATTCGCAGCTAAACCATTAAGGTTACGCGGATTTGATACTCGTAAACGTAGTTTACGATAAATGATGAAATAGTGAAACTTTTAAAGTTTATAAAATGAACTGAAATTACGAGTTGTCACATTCGCCCAACAAAAAGGAATTCTCCCCTGATTCAGTCCATGTTAGGTCCTACGTTACCGGTGAAAGGTGAGAATATTGGGGTCGATCGGGTCGCCCGTGTTTTCGAATCGTACCGCCTTTCCAAGACGGGATGTTGAACATATATTTTTGCCAACTTGAACTTCTAATGGTTTGCGACTTATGGCACATACTTCCAATATTTTCGCCATATCGATCGTAGCTTATCTAGCTATATGTTGTTACTTGTAACTGATTTTTGATCTGTTCTATCACTTTGTTGTTTCATGAATGACTTATGGACTTGTGAGTTAAAATTTCCGTTTTGACCGTGAATAAGTGATTGACACCTCAACCATAGAGTGCCTCAATAGGTGTAGTCAATATGTTCATGTAATAACTATTGTTGTAAGGGAACTTGTTCGATGAAGAATGATCTACGTAATCATTTCTAGAATATCACACATGCTTTGAGCATATCTTCAAATGTTTGAATTGTTCACTCGCTCTAACCATTGAGCTGAGGATAATAGGTGATACTCATGTCCTAATAGATTCCATGGAAAGATTGAAATGATTGCTAGAAATCTAAGGAAATCGGCTTCCTTATATTATGTACAACTGAAATTGATACTACGTGTCTCGTGCCAAATTTCAAAGTGTCAAGTCTGTCGAAAAGGACTTTATTGAAAAGGATAGATTATGGGTAACAATTGTAATTCCTCGCGTTTCTCGTTCCAGCGAATGTCATGATTTGAATCTTACTTGCCTAAGGTGTTTAGTCTCCATGACTAAAATGTTTATTGTTTGATTATCGAAGTGTTTCCATGCTATATGTTGTAAAGTCACAAAACCTTAAATATTTAAGTGATGTGGTGTAGTGATTGATTTTCAAGATTTGTTCCGATATTGAGTGCTTCTAAAATATTTCATCACTTAGATCGTTATCATGCTAGCCAAAAGTAGATATCACTTATACTATACCAAGGAATGTTTGTTCTAATTTCACTTGTATATGGAAAGTCATTGATTGTCCGATATATTCAAACCTGTTGCATCTCTTGATATGAAAGTGAGGCTATCTGTAATTTCTAGAGAACACAATGCCTTAGGGAAAGTTTATATCGATAACCTAAATTTAACCAAATTTTCCTTTAAGGGAAACTCATTGTAGGGAAGTTCACATATTGTTGAGGCCATGTTTAGTGAAATGTTCCGTAGTCTCATTTAGAAGACTTGGTTTATCCCTATGATGTTGCTTAGTGTGTATATGCTTCGTACTAAATCTTGTAACTCGGTCTAGCTAGTACTTTTGAAATGATATAATTTGGCTTCTAGTCCAAAATAGTGGTTCGGAATGTCTCATGATGTCTTGAGATTTTTGTTAGGTTTTGAAACGTCTTACTATATACTTCTAGTCCTTGTTGGTAGTCCTAGAATGTTTTCATTGTTTTCTTGTATCAAGAAATCCTCCTCATAGATGATATAGGAAGCCTTTCCTAAAAAGGTCACTCGTCAAATTCTAACTTATCGGTTGAGTGAGGAATGAATGGCGTAGGCTTCTATAGAGTGTTAACAAAAGAGGTGTTTATGAACAATTTATCTGATTACAAAGCATTGCTTTTGAGTGAAAATTGTTTTAAGAGATTTGAAATGATGCTTGTTACTTTCATGACATAACTCTTCTTGAATTATATAGGTGATCAAGCCATGTATAATCGAGGACAAATGATGTGATGCTTGGTTTTGTTGAAATGATATTATGTTCCTCCGAAATTTTAGATGGTATTCAACGTTTTGTTTTGTAAAATAATGGCTCAATGATTTTTCAAAGTAACACGAAAATCATTTCGCATGATGATATTAAATCATTGATAAAATGAATGAAAACCAATTGATAGGGTGGTAACGAAACAACTTGTTTTAAAACCTTATGAAACAATGTTTCTAAGATGGTGTAGAATAGCTTGAAATAAAATTTAAAGTGAAATATCTGTATGAAGTAGTAGCAAAGTAACTTGAAATATAATTTGTTGAATGGTTTGTAGGATACACGGGGCAACCTCATAGAATGGTAATAGTCTCCTAATTGGTCAAGAATAAAGTTGGCCTAACCCCTAGTAAGATAGTGAGGTATCATCTCGAAATGATTGAAAATTGGGCAATTGGAATAAAGAATGAAATGAACAAAGGTTGTGATTAACGTGGAGATAATAAATGATAAAGATTACATAAGATTGAAAGGTACCTATTATCTGTTCCTGTTGATGGTCAAATCGTGTTTCAAGTGTAGGAGTAGTAGGTGCTCTAGCAACAATAGCCCTAGAAATCTCACTGTCCTCAAACCTATGAGACGGTGTAGTGTCTATAGTCTTAGTGATAAATGATAATGGTGTGTCAAATCATGCACGCTTCCCAAGCTGCAAGTCAGGTGTATGAGTAGTGTCTATAAGACGTGATGACACAGATGGTACTCTAGATGACAATGATGATGAAAATGATGACAATGATGATAATGAAAATCCTTGTGGTGAGTTAAGAAAATAGGTTCACTAGGACTAAACCTATAAGTTCTACCAAATGGTATAATCTGTCCCAACCGAATGATAAAAATTGTCCTGATCCTACGGTGAATCAATAGTGATCGCGATGGTGTAGGTGCAACTTCGTCCTCCTAAAGGGTTCAGTCTCATCATCCGATGTTATCGGTGTTGAGTCAACTAATGTTAAAATTGTAATAGGGAATGACAGGGCATTCTCCATGTCAAAGTGATGCGAGTATGATGGGAATGGGTATTTGAAGGCATCTATGTGACAATCGATTTTGAAATGAAAGTAAATAACTCTCAAAATGTGCGTATGAAACCGCATGTATAGTGACTATGCACTTATGATGAAATGATGAGATACTATGATGATGTAGTTATAGTCTAGGGTCAATGATGCAACCTAGTTCTCTATAACCAAGCTCTGATGCCAATCTGTCACACCCCCAAATTACCTGTTTTGGAGCGGAATAGAATTCCTGGGGATTGACTGTCATAGCATCACAATCACAGTTATATTGAACGACCTAAAGTGTCGTTTAGAAAATACATCGCTTGATTTAATAAAAACATTCAGAGTTACAAAGAGAGGTCCCAAATGAAAGTTACTATGTGCGGAAAATAAGTTTTATACAAGTCAAACGATGTTTTTAAAGTATATAAATCCCATGTGAGACGCGTCGTCACCGCGACTCTATGATGTGTCCTCATGCATGCCATGAAGTGAATGTCTTAGTTACCTGAAAATACATTGCTAAAAGTGTCAACACAAAGGTTGAGTGAGTTCATAGAGTTTATGTATATGCATAATACGACTACCACAAGTATAAGTTTGTATGACAATGATGTCACAAAAATGATACAATTGCTATAAGTCCATGACACCGAAGCTTGACTGATGTTCGCCCCAACAGAGTGTTTGCCAAACAACTCAAATAATGATTAAGAAATGAAATGCATTCGTCCGGTTGGAATCCGCCAACCCGGATGGAGGTGTCACCCTCGATAGATCTATCCACTCACCCTCGCTTCTATGAAATTAACGGTTCATGTTATATAATGGGGACATTCAATTGGCATGAGGTAACTTAAGCAATGTAATGAATTTGATATACTTGGTATCGTAATAAAATGATGTGCAATGTATTCTCCCCCGTGGGTTTGAAATAAAGTAAAAACTTGAATGAATCGGGGCTATGAAAACTCACTTTATGAATTGATGCGATGACAAAAGTGAGTACACCGAAATGTAGCGAGAATCTCAAAACTCGACCTATTATGAATGATATGATACATAATAAGTTATGATGTAATGTTATGCATGCAAACTCATATGAAATCTATACCACTTGTACGCTTTTAAAAATAGAATTTATCGTCGAAATATATGTTTATTACATCTCGTCATGTTATAAAATACTTTACAAGTATTTACGTTTAAATGATATCCTACGATAATCATTTAGTGATTTATTGTGAAATTATAACTTTTCGTCGTAAAATAATGTCTGTAAAATTTCATGAAAGGGACTAAAATGGCCTCGAAAAGCTAGTCGTAAAATGGTGAACATCGAGTATTTGGAAACGTACTCAATGGTTTTAGGAAGCTTGTATTATTATCTCAAAGTTTTAGCATTTAAGTTTTCATCCTAGAGGTCTCGATCACGGAGAAAAGTATAGGTAAAGTATGGTACTTGTGTCCCAAAGTATAGTTTAAGGATGGTTTTCGGCAAATGTTTGAGTAGCCATAATTAATTCATTACAACTCCGCTAAATAAACAGTCGGACATTTTGGAAAATATATTTGGCAAACTCACTTTTACTAGAAGACATTACTTTATATAAAGTTCCACATCAATGTTAAAAACGTTCTCCAACTTGGTCTCTTATTTTGCAGTAAAACTTGCCTATTAGAAATTAATAGTTTTCCTTATAAAATAAAGTTACGTCAACTTTTGTAAACGTGTATAATTTGATCATTTCAAATCCGTTTTCTACGTTTTATAGGTCCTTAGCTTTGTATCAAAGTATACTAATATATTTTTGATAAGTCAACATAATTTATAACGCCTAAGTTTCATTTTTGACTCGTACAAAATAAATATAACATGCTGAAATTTCCAGAAAATTATAGTTTTCGTCGCCAACTTGAAAAATTCATAACTTCTTCGTTATAGCTCCGTTTTAATCCATTCAAGCGGCCACGTTTTCGTTTAAAGTTTTATTTTCTAAATATCTAGGCCAAAAAGTTTTACCTACTGTCGGATTTTCCAGATTTCGAAAATAAGGACAGACCCTTTTGCAAACTTGTCGAAATGAGTTTTTCTCGCGCCAAACCTATTCTAACCCATTCAAAACAACTCCGAAGCTATTCTAATCCTACCATACACCTTCTTAGGGTGTCATGGGTTCCTAGACATCACCAAGTGTGATTTATTACAAGGAATAATTATAGGATGTCAAAATATATATAACTCTTAAAAATCAAATAAAAAGTGGTATAAACCTCATGAGACTTGCTGTTTCTCAATAAAATGATATGATCATAACAATGAATATGAAATAAAAACATGAATATGAATGCTTACAAGTAATATGATGAGGTTTAAGGACAAAGGGTTTTCCTAATCACTTGAGGTTTTTATTGCAAAACCTACACAACAAGTGATACTAGTGTGTAATAAAACTTTGTCTTGAAAATTTGGATGCTCTTCTTGGTCCTCTTTGTGGTTGCCGGTTCTAGCAAGAGAGAAAGGAAAGAAATACTTTTTGCTCTAACACTTGCAATTAATGAAGTGAATGTGTTGTTATCTTAAGAGTATAATACATAATTTGCATATTCAATGACTCACCCTCCCCTTGTCGACAAGGGGAGTATTAGTCATGCAAAATAATTTTTTTTTTATATTATGTATAAGTAATGTTTAGTGTAAGTAATTTGAGGATATGTGGTAAATTAAATACACATTTGAGTATTTAGGGTAGCGTTAAATAAAAATAACTTTTAACGGGTCAAGATAAAATATATTAAGGTCATAAAAATTATAAAATTACATTTCTTGCAAAATTTGAATGAATAATTATTTATCGGGTTGAATTTACGAAAACCGTCGTAATTATATAAACATAACAATTTATATATGAAATAAATTGAAAACATCGGGTAAATTGATAATATAATTTTTATAGTCTTAAAATGAGTATAAAAATATATTAAGATTATTTTTGGAAGTGTTGGATCAATGTTTCAAAATAATGTTTACGCGATAGCGTTTATTTAATAGGAAAATAAACGTTTAATGAATAAATGCAAATTCATGCATGAACCGATACGAATGATGTTATTGATGTTATGTAGACTAAATCTAGTCTATATGAAATGTCCTTGATGTTATGTTCATGAAATTTGCAGCTAAACCATTAAGGTTACGCGAATTTGATACTCGTAAACGTAGTTTACGATAAATGATGAAATAGTGAAACTTTTAAAGTTTATAAAATGACCTGAAATTACGAGTTGTCACACCTGCACATTGAGATAAATGATAACGTTTCAAATCATTGTGGTTTAAGATAGATGCTCCCCCTCAACATGTGGATGGCAAATTTGAAATCGTTTGGCACATGTGGGAAGGAGAGCTTGTACAACCTTATAAAACCATTTACCGAATTATCAGTTTAAATCCAATTTAAATCACACATTCTCCCCCGATCACAATTATCAAATCATTTGAGATTTTGGATCTCTTATAGATTTACATTGATTTTGAAAGCTTTTAAGGAGAATTGTGACTTGATTATGAAAGCGTTTTAACTGATAAGGATCGGTTTTTAAGACTTTAAACTCCATTGATAAAACATGCATGAATATCTTTTTGAAAACAATTGAATGACAAATAACTTTTTAATTTAATTGAAATCATTCTCCCCCTCAAACAATGACATATGTTGTTGTTTGAGAGATAGATATTTTGACAAATAAGTCCAGATGATTATCAAAAATAGAGTCCGAGTTATTTTTCAAAAACAGTTAGTTTTCAGCAGATAAATGTTTAAAGAATCAGAGCATGGAATTTTGAAAAACATGATAAATTATGGCTCTTTTCTTTCTTTGAAAAGCGGTTACTGCCTGAAATGACAATAAACCATTGTTTCTCTTTCTCCCAAAATTATTTATTTTATTTTTTTATTTTTTTTTTATTTTTTATTTTTTTTTTAAATTCAAACAACATCTAAAGTCCCGTGTCATTCTTTGAATGACATCACAAAGACCGTAGATATAATCGAACTGAGAAAAACATGACAAATTGACAATTTTTTTATTTTTTTTTTTTCAGATTTTTATGGATTTTAAAAGTTTTATAATTTTCTATTTTGTTTTTCGAATAAATATTTACAAGAGATAGATGAAGGAAACCTTTTACTCCTCGTCTTCCTCCTAAAGAAGTTTGAGAGTTTCCGGTTGAAGGCTTTCCAAGCCTAGTCGTGGAAATATGAACTCAAAACGTTCTCTTGGAAGAGCTTTGGTGAAGATGTCTGCTAACTGGTATTCAGACCTTACAAAATAGAGTTCCACCACACCTTTTTCCACTTGTTCCCTGATGAAATGATGTCGAATGTCGATATGCTTTGCTCTTGAGTGTTGAACGTTGTTGCATGAGAGAGCAATAGCACTTTTATTATCACAGTACAGAGGGATTTTGTTGAATTCAAAGCCATAGTCAGATAATTGGGATCTCATCCATAAGATTTGAGCACAACAAGATGACATGGCTATGTATTCAGCCTTTGTAGAGGAAATAGAAGTACTCATTTGCTTCTTTGAAGACCAGCTCACAAGCTTATCACCCAAAAACTGAGCCCCTCCAGAAGTACTTCGACGAGTATCTTGACACCCTGCATTATCAGCATCTGCATAGGCTGTTAGAGACATACCGGTGTCCTTCGGGTACCAAAGACCCATATTGGTGGTTCCTTGAAGATACCGAAAGACCCGTTTAACCGCTTCAAGGTGCTTTTTTGTAGGCTTAGCCTGGTATCTAGCACACATACAAACAGCGAACAATATGTCTGGTCTACTAGCAGTGAGATACATCAGGGATCCAATCATACTACGATATTTCGTTTGGTCAATCAAGATCCCTGAGTGGTCCTCATCTAGTTTGGTTCAATCAATCATGGGAGTGTCAACAGGGTTACTTGAGTCAAATCCAAATTTCTTTAATATCTCAGTTGCATATTTAGATTGATTTATGAAAATGCCTCCGGGACTTTGTGAAATTTGTAGTCCCAAGAAAAATGACATTTGTCCCATCATTGACATTTGAAATTTTTAACACATTTCATTTGAAAAAAGGTCACATTCATTGGGGTCAGTCGAGGCAAAAATGATATCATCAACATAAATTTGAACATGAATTAAATGTTTTCCTGACTTTCTGGTGAACAATGTTGGATCAACTGCTCCTTTGCTGAATCCGGTAGATAGAAGGAACTTTGATAGCGTATCATACCATGCCCTTGGAGCTTGCTTTAAGCCATACAGAGCCTTCTTCAAACGATAAACGTGGGTAGGATGTTCTGGCTTCACAAAGCCTTCAGGTTGGTTGACATAGACGACTTCTTTAAGATCTCCGTTCAGGTATGCCGTCTTCACGTCCATTTGATAGACTACCATGTGCTTACTTGCAGCATTAGCCAAAAAGATTCTAATTGCCTCGATTCGAGCAACAGGAGCAAAAGATTCTTCAAAGTCTATACCCTCCTCTTGACGGTATCCTTTAGCAACTAATCGAGCCTTGTTCTTCAACACATCACCATGCTCATCAAGTTTCACTTTGAAGATCCATTTTAGAGCAATAATCATAGCATAATCTGGAGTAGGTACTAACTCCCATACATCAAGTCGATCAAACTCATGAATTTCTTCTTGCATGGCATTGAACCAGCTATCATCATTCATGGCGGTTTTGACGTCTTTTGGTTCGATCTTAGAGAGTACGGAGTTGAAGAAGCACCACAAGGCATCGGTTGCAAGTTGTTTCCGTGTTGATACTGGACGAGAAGGATTTCCAATGATGTTGTCTAATGGATGATCGTGAGTCCATTTTCTGAGGTGTTCATGTGGTAGTTGTTGAGGGACTGAAGTAGCAGAGTCGATGTCTCTTGAAGAAGATGGTTCTGATGAAGATTCAGTAGCAAATATGTTTTCAAACGGAGCATCTTCAGGAGTAGCAAAGGGATTAACTTCATCATTGATGCTAGAAACAGTTCCATGATGTACATTTGAAGAATGATGATTTGTTGATGAGACTGAAGGATCAGCAGCAGGCGCTTCTTGACTTAATGATATTGAGACTGAGGGATTGACTTCATTCACAGGAATATGAACAGCCTCTGTTGTAGGAATTGACACCTCATTAGTACTTGGATCATAAAGTTCATCAAACATAGGATCAAACAATTTCTTTAAATCATCTTCAGATGGAGGTACATATGGAGTTTCTTGAGAAAAGTTTGGAACAAGGGATGAACCAATGGGACTGATTTGAAGTGCGGGTTCCAATGGATTTTCCAGGAGCCATTTGACCGGTCAGCTCATCAAACGTAACGTGAATTGTTTCCATGATATTTCGGGTTCTTTTGTTGTAGATTCGGTATCCCTTTTTGTTTGGTGCATACCCTACAAATATTCCAATGTCTGCTTTAGCTCTAATTTTGCCTAAGTCTTGACCCTCATTAGTTGGATAACACAATGCACCAAACACACGAAGGAAAGTGAGATTAGGTTTTCTGTTATGGACAA
>OU343224.1:211265148-211498864 GCA_910596185.1 Chrysanthemum makinoi
TTATAAATTCATCATCCTACTATATATCTTTCCTTCATTAAGTAGTTCTGGGCTACAACCCCAAGTCAGAGAACTATTGTGAAACCTGATTCAAGCTTTTGTGGACAAAAGCGAGGAGATAATTATAAGCTGAGTCTTCTGTTAGAAATTCCTTGGAATTAGCATATGACAATGGGATTGATTGTCTCCCTACTCCTCAAATATTTGAAGGTTTGGAAAAGATGGGGTATGAAAAGCAAAAAAATGATTTAAATTTTTACAAAAGGATTTTCTCCCCTCAATGGAAATTTTTGATTCATACCATCTTACTTACCTGCATTAGTCCTAAAACTACAGGGCTAGAATGAGTTTGTAGTGCCTAATATAGCCAACTGTCGTGTGCTTAACTTTCGAGTCGGTCTTTCAATTTTTCTAAGATGATTTTGGATGTTATGATTAAAAACTGTGGAGATTCAAGTAACTCTTTTCTGTATACAAGGTTTGTCTAAATTTTTGTTGAAAATCAAATTACAAAGAAAAGAACTCATAGAGGAACCATGGATGCACCCAAACTCTCAAAGAAAGTTTTCAGTTTTATGAAAAAGAAAGGACTTCCCATGAACCAACAACAAAATCAGGATGAAGGTGCAATAATCTCAAACTCTCAAAGAAAGTTTTTAGTTTTATGAAAATTTTCTGGAAAGGTTACACCTCTTTTTGAAAACATGGTGAACCTACAACAAAATCAGGAAGAAGGTGCAACAATCCCAGTTGTTACCCAGCACGCATCCACTGTTTTGAAAACTTCCCATGAACCAACAAGAACTATCTATCAACGTAGGAAGTCACAAAAGGGTGCTAAGCTACCTCAGGCTATCACTAGTATGGATCCGATGAGGTTTTGTCACAAGAAGCCACGGTAACATGTTGGCAAGAGCATGCGCTTAAAGCGTGGCGGGATAGTGGTAACATAAGTAAGACCAAGCCAACATGACCACGAGTAGTAGGATCTCGAACACATACTAATGAAGAAACCATCAACTTAGGATAATTTAGGGGCTCAGTCTTAACTAGGTTTGAGACTAAGTTTACATCCTATGATATACCTCTCAGGGAAGGTTACACATCCCAAAGTGATGAGGATAGACCAGTGAATGAGGATTTGACGGATCATAATGTACACCATGACAAATCCGCAGCTGATCCACCTAATAAGGATTTGTTGAAAACACAAAAGACCTTGATAGATCTTTAAGCACTCGGAGATCGTTAGTGTTGCCTATGTAATCACAAGCAAACTAATAGAAGATCTCTACAACTCGTATTTTGTAGCGGAAATAAAACACAAGTTATAATAACTAAGAACTCTTTGATCCTCTATGGATCTTTTGATTATAGAAACTCTATGTTTCAGATGTTTTACAAGACTTGAAAGACTTTTTTAAAAGCTTATCTATTACAAACTATAATGGTTTCTTATATAGGCAAGAAACCCTAATAAGCGTTGACAATTTACACTCCTAATACTAACATAGACTAAGCATGCATCTAGACAAGCATGCAACTAATCATATTGTTTTGTTCATCATATTGTTTATTACGATAAGCTCTACATAATGGTAGCCAACCTATCTTTAATACGGTGACTTTTACTCTATCTTGAGCTTATCTCTCCTCATTACGCACTTTCAGCGACAACACAATATCGCTTTAGCATTTCTGGCGAAGTATAACTTCGGCAGAATCCATTCTTCTTGGCCAGAATCTCTTGGCGGAGATCTTGGAGAATCGAGTAGTTTACCTTAATTCCCAACAATCCTCCCTAAACTGGAATTTGACAAGGTTAAGTTCGGTTTCCGTGATAGATCTGTAAAATTTTTGAGGATTGTGTTCAAACATCAGCAACAAAGAAGAAAAAGAAGGAACATCTCTATGATGGTGACTGTGATCACCCGGATCTTTGCGGCAACATATGACACCATGTACATCAAAACATATAAGTTTCATACTATTCTCATCACTTCGGGTGTGTTTAACTCCGTGAGAGGTGAATCATTGAAATTAATGGGTTTGATGTCTCTTTACCAATAGCCATTACTCTTTGGGTAGCCACATGTTTAGGTTAGAAAACTATGGTACATTGATAACCATCGATTTATTGGCAAACCGGCAACCATATAAGCGGTTTGTCTTGTCTTTACACTAGCCGTTTGCTCGGGACTAGTCAATTCTTAGTATTGGTGAATTGAGAACCAAATATGGATTCAATTGCCTTTACCACATGCCATATACATGTGGGCTAGCCAATTCTTGGATTCCAAAGAGGAATAGACCATGGTGAATTGATGACCATACAACCCTCGTGATTAAGCATGGGTGGTTGCAAACCCTATGATTTTGAGCAAACCATGACAGCTATCAACAGATTTGATGTGTCTTTACCAAAGCTGTACCCTTTGGACTAGCCAACTCTTTGACATACACAAGGTACATCCGGTGAGTTAAAGACCATCTGAATTGGACAACAAACAAACCTGCATAAATTTTTTTTTTTTTTTTTTTTTAACTAAGAATAATATATAAAACTGAAAAAGATTAATAATAAGTTGAAAAGGAAAATTAAAACTTAATTTTTATTAAATAAACGCTATCACTATTTTAAAATGATGTTTTTGTGAGTTTTCTTTTTATGAAAGTCTTTTACTTAAAAAAAACTTAGACAAAAATAGACAAATAACATAAATAAAGCAAACTAAATGAACAAAACAAAGTAGTGCAGAGAGTACCAAGTGTCATGATATGGATGAAGAATAGGCCTATTAGCGGTTGTTGGAGTTGAGTTTTGATCAATCCCACCGGTGTTAAAGTGTCTTTCATTTCCCACAGGATGCGGAGGAATTTCCAATTTTGACTCGGCATCTTTTCCATAAGTCTCTGGGGCAAGTGATACTTTCTTTCAGAAAACATGCAGACAGTGATTCCACCCTTAGTCTCAAGCACATGCACACGAGGGAGAGGATAGAATCTCCGGGGATGTAAGCTTCCATCGATGTGAGTTTTCCCAAATGGAAGATGCTTTGCTATTGGGAATGTGGGAGTTGAACAGAACTTGAAGATCTCTGGTAAGATCATCCCGAGAACCTTGTGGTTCCTTGTTGCAATAGGTGTTAACTTGGTGAGTGAACAGAGAAAGTAAGTGCTACTGTCTACCAAGTGTAGAATTTCCTTTAGAAAGGTGAATCCTATTGAAGTGGAGTCCCTTCGAAGAAGAACATTCATCTCATCATCCTTTAATTTCCACTCTAACACCTCATCTGAATTTCCATCGGAAAATCGTGTGACCCTTCTATAATGAAAGTTGAGTCATCGACTTCAAGATCCAAAGAAGATCTTTTGGCCATTCTCTTCTTCCTTCTCGAGTGATAGATTTCCCTAGAGGGAGCATTTTCATCTTGTGCATTTGTGGTAGGACTTGAACCGGTAGGATTGAGACTTGGTTGGAGAGCGAAGTGCATTCATCCTGTGGAATATCTTTATAGCCCTCTCTGTTTTAGTTTATGTGAGATCGGCTTCCTTTACTTGAGAATCTTCGGTGTGACAACAGGTGCCTGAGGAGAGGAGTTGATGCTTAGGTGCCGAGGAGAAATGGAAGATGGTTCGTGATTGACCCTTGATAGTAGAGGAAGCAACTTGAGTTGCTTGGCGAGGAATGATGAAGAGGATTCCTTGGTTGGAGCATCATCGACCTTGAGTCTTTTGGCTTCTGGAGCAGCTTCATTCTTTGAAATCCTTTTTAAGTTGGTAGAAGGTCTTTGAGGATGATGATCGTCCTTCATGATTTGGTTATATTTGCGATCTGAGGACATGATCGGGAAAAGCCTTGACTTGATTCATTGTTAACCCAGAGTTGTACATTGAGCATTGGTTCTTCACCACCCTTCTCATTTCATCTTTAGTAGGGGTTTGTCTTTGGCCTGAGCTTGGATGGCTCTCTTTTGTGCAATTGCTTCTTGCCTCCTTTGTCTTCCCTGAGCCATCATTAAGCTCACATAATTGTCACTTGAGAAATCACCACCTAGTATACTTTGAGCTAGAGAAGGTCTTGAAATGACTTCTTTGAGTTAGAATATCGGTGTTGTGACATCCCCGAACCCTCAGTTCATCGAGTTCTTTTCTTCTCTCAGGAGTTAAAGATGAAAATTCCTTTGTTTCAAGTTGTTTAGCCAATGCTACACTTTCCTTTGACTTCTCAAACTCAGCCAATCTACTTGCTTGACCTAGTCTTTCCACCTCACTCACGGTCGGGACCAAGCTCATCTTCATTGATGACATTTTCCCTTTATCATCGGGCTTCTTGGCACACTCTTCTTGATTAAATCAATGGCGGGTACCTCTGTAGTAGTACCTAGGTCAACATGTTGATCTTGATCATCAAGCTGGAGTGGTCATAGTAGCAATGTCGAGACAGATCTGCGAGGGGAAAGGTGCATTGGTTCTTGAGCGATCTGATTGATTAGGATCGAAGATACATCCTCCATAAGTACATCGTGAGATGCATCCTTATCAACCCGAGGTTCCTTTGAAGCTTGAAGAAACCTTATGAGAATAAGATCTCTTCCTTCTTTTGTAAGGGCAGGCTCCTTCTTCTTTGAGGAAGTGGCGGCTAATGATAAAGGATCATTGAGAGAAACATCGACCAACATGTCCGAGAGACTCAAAATGGGGATCTTCTTGTTCTTCATCGAGAGAAACCACAAGTTTCCTTTTGGAGGCCACTTTTAGTTTGTGCTCTAAGACCTTGACTGATTTGCTGAGTTCTTCAATCTTAACCCAAGAAGACTTGGTCTCTGCAAGCTCCTTTTAGGACTACTAACCTCTGCACCATACACATTGACAAGAGCATACAGAGATGAGAGTGTAATGGGGTCCTCGGCTCCACCCGGTGCTCGTGGTAAGGGGAGCCTCATTGGACCTTTCGAGTAACTGGTCATGCTCAATGTGAGGAAGATCTTCATCGAGAGGATTCCTCACGGGACTTGGTGTGGGTGGTCTATTGAGATCTGACTCAACATGAGTAGCTAGAGTGGGTGGAGGACTGGGACATGGTGGTTGGTGCGGGCAACATGAGTTGCTTCAACGATTGAAGATGGGCCCTCATCAAAGTGAACCAATGGATTACCATCGGTAGCAGGGTGAGGAAGGAGGATTATGAGCCACATTCTCCTCATCGGCACCTCATTACCTTGGGGCAACATGGTGCTAGCAAGGGATGATGTTCCCCACGAAAGTGGGTTCTCATTGTAGCAAACAATTTAGCAGTTAAAGTACTTATGGGATAGAAAGATTGGGCTTGGGTAGAGGTGTCTAAAATCATTTGAAGAAACCTTGGGTACATTAAAAACTTTCCCTTTGTCTTTTGAATATTTTCAACCAAGTTTTCAAAAATATACTTAGAAAAATTGAAAGTTACCCCTTGTGAAAGACACACAATACCATAGCCCGTCGTGTAGAAGGCTGGTCCCATCCTCCAGTCTTGTTGCTCATGCATTGGGCGGTGTGTGAACCGGGAACCTCCATTTTGGGCAGAGTTCCTTCTTTAGCCACATATCAGTTCTTGTTCCTCGATACCCAATAGCCCTTAGCCCATTAAGCACATCTTCATGATTAGAGTGAAATACTCCTTGACATCTTCGGTGAAGCTTCCTCTGATCGGTCCTCGGTCACAATGTACTCTATTTCATCAATCACGGCCCTAATCTCTGTCTCGCTCCTCTTCCGGCGGTTTCCCAAAATTGAGTGATCAGTGACTCATATATCTCATTTGGAGAATGAGATAGAGCATAACAAATCTTTGACCTTTTCAGGAATTCCACCATAGGTTCGTACAGTTCATATCCCTTGCCGTTTCGAAAAATGCAACTTTGTTGTGATCATGTTTGAATTCAAGAGCCATGAGGAATATGAGTGTTTAGGATTATGATTCTTGAAATGGTGAGTGTTTGTGAAAGTGGAATGAGAGGAATTGGTTTGTTACGAAGGCGAGTAATGGTGGATGAAGTGTTTTTGCCCAAATCATAGTCAAAGAAAATGGACCGTTTGGTTGACCTTTCTTGGCGTGTATTGCATCTTTGTCCCAACCCAAAATAACACTTGGCGAAAAACATATGATCAATCTGAAGTTATAACTTCATGCATCAAAGATTATATCTTCGGTAAGTTTCTAGAATTACTTGTGCCACCTTTGCATTAAACTCATTGGACCTCGAATCCGTCTATAAAATGATCCCAATGTAACTCATCTCTTCATCAAGATCCCCAAATAATTACCATAAACCCTAGATGCAAAATAAACCCAATTAACAGAATTGCACCATGAATACCAAACATGAGATCATAGATCTCACTTCCTCATCTTCATCAACCTCTTCATCATCATCAAGTGGTGAATCAAACCCATGGTTCCATTACTTCCCTCAACCCTATCTACGACCAAATAAATCGCCCTTTCTCCTTCTTGAAGATGCGGTGTAGTGAATCCAAGTGAATCTGCGATGATTACGATGACTCCTATAAGGAGGGAACGTCTTACTCCCAACCTCCAGCACCTTGGTCTCCACAAAGACCTCGTGCCAAGAATCCGCCACTCCCAAAGATAGAGGTGGTTCTTGGTTTCACTGCGCCATCTTTTGGTGCATGAACACACATCGTATAGTAGAAGGGCTTAAGGAGGGTGGATCGATTGCATTTTGGTTGAAATGAGTAGATGAAGCACACGGACACGTTAGTTCTCTCGTCATCTGCGTGGTCATCGTCATCCTCAATCGTTTGCATCAATCCATCCTCCCATTTTGGTCCTTAGCATCTTCATCGAGTTGGTCATGCATATCCAACCGGCCCGGTTAAGCGGAATGGGTGGTTACGCAAGAACCACGAAAGCAAAGCCGGCATCTAACGCATATCCAACATTCACTTAGATTTCAGAATGAGGGATATACACTAGTTTAGGCTTAGCTTAAGTGTACAACTCGTATCTTGTAGATGCATAGTAGTAGGTTGACTTTATGTAAGGTATGTAGTAAAACGCATTTCTTGAATGAATGAATGAACAATTTGACTTCAATTTCTTTTCTTGATATTATAACCGATGGAATCAAATTGTATGCTTCATATTTGATATCGGAAGAAACAAGTAACATTCTTTTAGACTATCGACCATTTACTAATGAACCACACTTGATGACTTTGATCTTGATCATTGGATATATACTGCAATCGGATAATGAGCAGGACAAAATGCAGTCTGAACAAGCGCAAAGCAGACACAACAACAACACAACAACAAACTAGAAATATTAGTAGTTAGTGTTAGAATACAAACAATATATATATTAGTAGTTAGTGTTAGAATACAAACTAATATACAAAAATCAGAGTTTGCACAAATCCTCCTGAGGCATATGCCTCCCCTGAGGCCTATGCCTCCCCTCAAACTATGGAGTCAAGGGTTTAACATTCCAATATTGACCACGAGGTGTTGAAACCTTGGTCCATCAACCGCTTTTGTTAACAAGTGCGCCACATTATCATCAGGATGGATTTTAGCCACTTTTATCAAATGTTTTTCATAAGCATCTCTTATAAAGTGGTGCACGATTTCAATGTGTTTCGTTCATTTGTGAAAAGCTGGATTTTTGACTATGCGAGGATGGTACTTTGATTATCTATATGAATTGTAGTGTTCATAAAGTTGTACCCATAGTCCGACAATTGGTTCGAATCCAAAGGACTTGTCCACGGCAATTTCGTGACAGCGTACTACGCCCATTGATAGTTGAGGTGGCCACTATGGTTTGTTTCTTGCATTGCCAAGAAATCAACCTCTTGCCAAGAAATTGGCTGACCCGGTTGTGGATCTTCTATCGATTTGCACCGGCATAATCAACACGTCACTATATGCTTCTAATTTGAAAGGAGATTCTTTTGGGTACCAAAGGCCTAAAAGAGGTTGGCCTTTGAGGTACTTAAAGATCTTCTTGGCAGCATTGAGATGGGAAGTAAGTGGAGTGACTTGATGTCGAGAACAAACACTCACAGCAAATGTAATATCAGTCTTGAAGCATCAAATACATCAATGAACCAATCATGGACCTGCAGGATGAACATTCCAGGTAGATCACGGTTCATTATTTGCTTTTGTCTTTGGAGCTTCATAAGGTGTTGTGGGAGTCCTAACACCTTCCATACCAAACTTCTTCAAAATGTCCCTCACATATTTATCTTGGTGATAAAGATGCCATCCGTTTCTGCGAACACGGAGACCCAAAAAGAAAGCAAGCTCTCCCATAGCACTCATTTGAAATTCACCCTTCATAAGTTCCTCGAATTCCTTGCACCAAGCTTCGTTTGTGGAACCAAAAATAATGTCGTCCACATACACTTGCACCAAAATGATGTCTGAGTAATTCTTCTTGAGGAGCGAGTTTTATCAATAGCACCTCTTCTATAGCCATGCTTGGAGAACGATGGCAGAGCATACCAAGCTCTAGGTGCATGATGTAAGCCATAAAGAGCTTTAACCACCTTGTAGACATGATTTGGGTGATCAGGGTCTTCAAATCCCTTGGGTTGAGTGACATAGACCTCTCTTCAATCTCACCATCTGAAAAGCACCCTTGACCTCCATTTGATACACCATGAAACCCATGTATGAAGCATATGCCAAGAAAATGCGAATTGCTTCAACTCAGAACTTGAGTGCAAACACTTCATCATAATCAATCCCTTCCTCTTATGCGAAGCCTTGAGCTACCAACCTTGCTTTGTTTTTTATCACAACACCTCTAGCATCTCTCTTATTCTTCAAAACCCATTTTGTCCCAATGGCATATTTGCCATCGTGGAGTGGAACCAAAATCAAACCTGCTGATTGTGAAATTGTTGCATTTCTTCTTGCATTGCTTGATCCGGCTTGGATCGTTGAGAGCTTGAGAAACACTAGTTGGTTCCACTTGAGAGAGAAAACAAGCAAACAGACAATGCTTGAGTCACGTGTGATTGTCTCTTCTTTGGTTGGAGACATAAGAGAGAAAAGCAATCTGTCAAACGAGGGGTGGTGATAGCCCTTCGAGTTCTAACAGGTGCTAGAAGATCACCTATAATGTTGGATTGAGGATGAGCTATGTTGATCCTCTGAGTAGTAGTGGGGTTGACTTCAATGGATGAATCAAGATTAGTGATGGTTGGTTCAAATTGACATCATAAGAGGGTGAGGTGAAGATGCCGACTTTGGGTTGATGATTTCCAAGATCGAAGGTTTTGGAAAGCGTGTATAGGGTTCACCAAAGTCGAAGATACTTGAGAAGGAACGGCATAGCCTTGGTGAGATTTGGGGAAGGTAGGTGTGGCAGAATCAACCAGCGAAACATGGTTTCTATCGACTCCTTCATTATTAACCTCTCCATTCAGTTTCTCTGCTTCAAGCTTAGCTGCAAATTCTTGAGTCTGGAGCCTAGCAAGGTCCTCAACATAATGAGAGTCATCTTCATCACTCGAATCAGATATCCTTGGAGGTGGTACCTGCAATATTGTTAGGGGAGAAAGAAGGTACAAGTATGGGTTGCTCATCATCTTCAAACTCATTTCGAGCCATCATCTAGGGGACTGCATTGTTAGTTGGAGACACTTGAGGACACGCATTTTGGTTAGCCGGATATGCGTGGTAACCCGGATAATCGATTAAGTAGTCAAGATCAAAGTACCATGAATGACCTTGTCCTTGAACATTAGGCTTATCTTCCAAAAATCTCAGGTTCAACGTCTCTTCTATTTTCTTGGCTTGCAAGTTGTACACCCTGTATGCCTTACTATGAGTAGAATAGCCCACAATATAACCATCATCAGCCTTCTCATCAAACTTTCCCAATGGATCACTTGTGTTTAGAATGGTCACTTGACAACCAAAAGGTTTTAGGTAGTGAATGACAGGAACTTTCCCAAAGAGAAGTTCATATGGGGTTTTGAGTTGTGGTCTAGTAATGGACACCTGTTTAGCACATAGCATAGCGGTGCCAACACTTGATCCAGAACATAGTGGGGTTTAGAGTCTGCAAGCATAGATCTTGCGGCCTCTATTAAGGTCCTATTCTTTCTTTCAGCTACCCCATTTTGTTGTGGGGTTCTTGGATTACTATAGTCCCTTTTTATGCCTTTTGACCCACGAGTTCTATAAGAACGGCATTTTTAAACTCTGTCCCATTATCACACGAATACCTTTGACCTTTTTGTTTAAGCGATTTTCAACAAGAGTGATGAATTCATCGGCACTTGAGATGTTTCATCTTTGGTTACGAGAAAAAACCCAACAAAATCTGCTATAGCCATCGGTGATCACCAAGCGAAGTACTTATGATCAATGCTTCGACTTGAGTTGGACCAAACAGATCCATGTGAAGCAAGCGAAGAGGTTCGAATGATGCTCATAGCACTAATAGCTTTGTAAGAGGCTCTGTGTTGTTTTCCTTTATTGCAAGCGACACAATTATGATCATTGGTAAAACTTTGGTGGGAAGACGTTCAACAAGACCCATTTTAGAGAGTTTGTTAATGGTCTTGAAATTCACATGAGCCATCCTCCTATGCCATTTAGTGGACTCATCAAGTGATGCTTTAGCCACCAAACAAGTGAGGTCACCACACGGTTGAACTTCATTAAGGTTAAATGTGTATAAATTGTGAGTTCGAGGAACTTTCAGCAGAATTGAAGTTTCTTCGGGAGTTTGAAGTCTTTAGGCGACACAAGACATTCATTCTCAGTGAAGAGAACTTTATTCTTAGTGTCACTGATTTGTGAAACAGAGAACAAGTTGAAATGCTGAAGTTCCTTAACAAAGTACACATTCTCAAAATCTAGATGAGGTGTCTTTATGGTGCCTTTCCCTGTGATACTACCATCACTTCCTCCAAAAGTCACATTGCCTCCTCCTTCTATAGGGACAAAATTGTGCATCATATCCCTGTTCCCAGGACATGCTTCGGAACAACCACTATCAAAAATACCAATATTCTTATGCTTAAGGGGATGATCCTACAAACAACAACAAAATATATACAAACTGTTAGTATACAATTGAGGTTCAAGTCATTCTGACTTGAACACGCCTTGTGATCACGAGTTTAGGACAAGAGTAATTAGAGGATCCACCATTGTTCTTGGTCCTCCATTGATAATTGGGTCCCTTGTTAGTCCAAGAACAACTGCTTGAGGGCTTCAGGCCGGTGCTCCATATCCCATCGGCATACATAGAGTCAATATATGTAGGCCAATAACCATGTTTAAAGTATGGGCTAGTTGGTTGCACATAAGGTCGGTGGTGAACCTCTCCAATGAGAGTCAGTATTAGCTGCTTGTGGGACATAAGGTGGAATATTAGCAACATTGGTCCATTTAGATTTGTGTTTTACGGTAAGTAGCACATGCACCCAATCTTTGCTCATAAAAATCACAATCCTTAATCAAATGAAATTTACTTCCACATACAAAACATGTCTTCTTCTTGGAAGATTTATTCAAATAGGGAGATGTTTGATTACATGAAGAAGTACTTAAATTAGAAACATTCAAGGAATTGTGTTTTAACAATGATTATTCAAAGATTTAAAAGACAAGTCTTGAAGCTGTCTTGGAAGTTGATTCCTCGCAGCTTCCTTAGAAGGCTTGTAAGTAGATGCGGGGTGCGGCTCGGGCTTGGAAAGGTCGAGACTTCTCATTTGAATCCACGGCTTTCATAGGAAGTAGACCCTTGATCCGATGAATTGTCCTTGTCGAACAAGAGACAAAGTCATTAGATGAGGTATCGGGGTTTGGCAAGTCTTTTGACTTTTTGCCATATAGATGATGTGATCCATCAAAGTCATGATGGGCAGTGCGTGGGCATGAATTCACCTCTAATAGGTCCAGGGACAGCATGCATATCACCCTCTTTAATAAAGTTAGCTAACCTGAGGTGTGGATTTACGACCATCATACCTTGCTTCTACTCCTACATATTTTTGAAATCCTAATCCTAAGCCAGAGGTTACAGATTGACTATTATAGAGTTCTCTAGCCAGATTATCACCTGAAATTAACCATTGTTTATTCCTAGCTATTTCCTCGGCTACTTTTTCTTTAAGCTCTAGGTTCTCGAACCTGACTTCATTCTTAGCTTTCTCAGACAGTTTTAAATAATTATTAGCAACTTCAAGATCAAGCTGTAACACCTTTATCTTTTCTTCATAAGCTATTTGATTCTTTTGAAACCACACTTTTGTCTTTCAACTTTGTTTTAATGCTAGTTTATGAGCTTCATTTTCAATATAGCATTCATCAAACTTAGGTTTCATAGCATCATATTCTTCTTTAAGTTCATTGTATCTTAGACTACAACCAAATATACATTGTGTACACGAGATAATCCCATCAAGGCAAGCTGATCATGCCTTTCATCAGTGCACCTTGCCACAATCCAAGCTTATCGAATCATGAGCTTCTTCATTTGCAGGTTCATGTGCGATCCGGTTGACTGTTCATCCATGGTGAGGAGAGCTGCTGAAGCTCAGGTTTCTGCATTTTCTGGCGATAGGAAAGGTAATTAGCTCCATCTCCACTTTTCATGTCTTTGCATTCCCTTGAGAAATGCCCCATCTGGTGGCAAGTGAAACACTTGACTTTCCTCCTGTCAAAGCGGGCTGGTTCCTTTCCCTTGAAAGCAAACTTCCTTCTAGACTTCTCTTCAAACCTTTTGATGTCCAGCGGCAGCAATGCCCCTGCATTTTCAGCTTCATTTCCTCCATTTCAAGTGGGTCCAACTGATCAAAGTCTTCATATGCCAGATACTGCTGAGTATCATAATCAGCAACAAAAGAGTGAAGAACATCCTCCATCACACTACTAGACCTAGCTTGTGAACATGGTGGAGTGGGATGAGGGTTATGTGGTGGAGGGGGGGCTGAAACTGATGATGGAAAGTAGTTGGAGTTCGGAGATGATGGAAAATAGTTTGAACTAGGAGCTTGTACCATCATGTTGGAGTGAGATGTCCCAACAAAAGCTGCATGGCCAGACGAAGATGTACGGTAGGGAGTTCTGACATCAGGTTCAAGGGTTACGAGTCGTTATATAGCTCATCAAAGGTAAGCATATCCAGCCCTCCTTTAGCCTTGAGAGCAATACTTACATGTAACCATGATGGAGGTAACGATCGAAGGAACTTTGAGTTGCATCATCATTATCGGTTTTGCATTCAGTTGGTTCAGTGACTCAAGATCCTATGGAACATGTCGTATCCTTTGTGAATGCCTTCTTCTTCAGAGATATTGAAGTCCTGAAATTGTTGTCTCAGCATGGACTTCCTCATTCTCTTTGATTCTTCATTTCCACGGAACCTTGCTTTGAGAGCCATCCATATGTCCTTTGCATCATCCATATGATGAAAATCACACTGATGATCTTCGGAATGGCTTGAAGCAGAATAGTCTTTACTTTATGCTCTCTCTGCATAGCTAGTACCTCTTTAGCAGTTTTTGGTGGAGCCATGATAAATTTCCCACCCACTGGGGATCATCTTCTTCAAATGTTTCCTTTCTTTACAACCTCCCACAGATTCCAATCAATATTGGAAATCCAGTTTTCCATCTTCATAGCCCAAAGTTCATATTCTTCCCTTTTCAAATAAGGAAGTTTACCATTCTTGTTTGAGAGGCGGTTGCATGGAAGTGGTGTTGGTGTTGTTTGTGTTGGTGGGTTTCATTATCGGATCGGGCATGGTGAATGAATGTTCTTAGTATCGTAAAGACTTTCCCGAGGCTCTGATACCACTTGTTGAAAACACAAAGACCTTGATAGATCTTTAAGCACTTGGAGATCGTTAGTGTTGCCTATGTAATCACAAGCAAACTAATAGAATATCTCTACAACTAGTATTTTGTAGCGGAAATAAAATACAAGTTATAATAACTAAGAACTCTTTGATCCTCTATGGATCTTTTGATTATAGAAACTCTATGTTTCAGATGTTTTACAAGACTTGAAAGACTTTTTTCAATTATCTTTTTATTACAAACTAAGCATGGTTTCTTATATAGGCAAGAAACCCTAATGAGCGTTGACAATTTACACTCCTAATACTAACATAGACTAAGCATGCATCTAGACAAGCATGCAACTAATCATATTGTTTTGTTCATCATTTTGTTTATTCTGATTAAGCTCTACATAATACGGCGCCAACCTATCTTTAATACGGCTCTGACTTTTACTCTATTCTGAGCTTATCTCTCCTCGTGCGCGACTTTCAGCTGACAACACAATATCTGCTTTAGCATTTCTGGCGAAGTATAACTTGCGAGAATCCATTCTTCTTCAGCAGAATCTCTTCGGCAGAATCTTCGGCAGAATCAGTAGTTTACCTTAATTCCCAACAGAAACACTACGGTGAATTACGATCAACGGTGACAAACAGGAATTCCATATAAATGGAGAAGCATAACGGTGTCAGAAACACAACGGTTCGAGAGGTGTTGCGATGCCAGTGTGTCGTGTGTGAGTGCAGGATTTCGTGATGTTCGGTGAGTGTGTGAGTCCACCTAAAGCTCATCGTCCTTAAAACCAATCTCTAACCCGAACATAATTTTGTTATAACTACTCCCAGTATTGCAAAATTCACTCGAGATGGACATAGGTGATCAGTCCATGTCCCGTTGTCTCTGGCTGAATATAGGTGATCAATCTATATTCATTCGAGGTTCAATGAATTTTGATAAGGCAAGGTACAACCAATTAATATAACCAATTCGTAATATATATATTCCAATCTTCAATATTATCTACCCCAAACGTATTCATTTCCTTATATCAAAATATCTCGTTTCACCATTTAGTTATTAGCATTAGGTATCTTCGTGTGTGTATGTGTGGTATCGACTTGACAAGACACCATGAATGCACTCAAATAACCACAACGCGGCTCATAACGACACAATGAGACGTCTAAGCGATAAGCTTTATAGTTTAATAAGTTCCGAAATAAATAGTTAGATCTTATCAAGTTCATCAACTCGATAAAATCAACCATTTATTCATGTAAACTTATTATCCCAAGAACCAGTCACATCCTAACGAGTCATAAGGATAATTTTCCCATTAATAATGTTATCGTATGTACATAGCGGGCGCTTATTAGGTTCGTCAACCTAATAAGTCCGTTATCCACGTGGATCGATGATATGTTAGTTTTCACAAGATATTTTCCGAAGAAATACAAAGGAATGCATTTCCCGGGTCGTTCTCCCAGCGAGGAATGAATGGAGTTTAACAACTCACGTCGCGTAATTCGGTATTCGAATGGGTTAAAAAGGGATTTTGTGATGATTTCTAAACTACTAGGCAAGGAAAAGTAAAGGGAAGCAATTAAAAGTACTAAATCTATGATGAAAGCAAGGAACGACAACTAATTACGCAAATATAAACTAAAACGTAAATAACGTAATTATTAAAACGTAAATTAAATGCAAACTAATCTAATTTTAGCACCTAAAAGAGATCTAATAATTTTATACAGCTAAAAATATGATTTAAAAATTATTCAAAATTCAAAACTAATTTTTTTGGTTTTTCTTGATTTAATTTGAATTTAAAATAGATTTAAAACCCTAAAAATTATGTAACTTATGAGAAAATTACAAAAGTAATTTTAAAAAATCTAAATTAACTAAAATAAATTTTCAAAACTGAAATGATATTTTTTTGACTTTTTCTCTATTTATTATGAATTTAAAACTAATTTAAACTAATTAAATGTCTAGAAAATACTAATTTAACTAAGAAAAATCTGGAAAAATGCTTTTTCTGACTTTTCGATTTTTCTAAACCTAATAAAATTTAAATTGCATTTTTGTGACCATTTTCTGAATTATTTGGATTAAAAGCTATTTAAAAGTACTAGAAACTGAATTAAATTGCAGAAAAATAGTAAATGGACATGAAAAATTATAAAAAATTACAGAAAAGTCCTAAATTATACTGAGATGCTATGAAAAATTTGAAAAGCAGTGAGTGAATGCAAGAAAAGCATTTGAGCATGAAACTATTTTGAAAAGCCATAAGCTAAGCTTCACAAACAAGGTACCATAAGCTACAAAAGGCTATACTAAACCAAACTAAACATGAGCCAACTATATTATAACTACTGCAACTGAAAACAGTCAAATGATCACAATCTAGAAGCTAAAAATCATCTTGACAAAATCTTAAAAGGTAGAAGCCAAACAGTCCTAATACTACCACTTTAAGCTCAAATTTAACGGGTATAGAAAATTAATAAAAATAAACTAAAATTAGCATGCTAAAAACAACCTAACAAAGTTATATCCAAACTTCCAGCTAAAAAAAGGACTTATTAAGAGGAGATTAAAAATCTAAAACAAAAGCTTATTAAGACAAATAATGGGACCCAGACTTTTAAGACATATATAAAACTTACAGGCTAAGATGAGCTACTCTAAAAGCTGTTATGGACTTCTTATGGCAAAGTATAGTTAAACTATTGCTAGAACTACCTAAAGCTGCATAAATCAAACACTAAAGGTATCTAAAACAACTAAAAATCAGCAATGAGAAAACTAGTGAAGACCAACTAAGTAGCATATTAAAAACAGATTAAGCACATGGGGATTAGCAGCTAAGATTAAGCTCACCAACAAGATTCTAATGGGCCAATAAGCTATAAACATGTTAACCATGATGCACTAAGAACTAATAAAAGCTATTTATACTATTGTATAAACTATTTAGAGCTCTTAAAATGATTACTCAAACCTGCAGACTTGAGAAAAAAGTGACTGTCATCAAACAGCAAAAAGGGCATAATAAGGACTTTTCAAGATCAAATTAGAGCACACAAAAGATCACTAAAGGGAATAAAAACTGGAATCATGCAAACTAGAGTGATCTAACTTTTGGAAAAAACTAATTTAATCAAACTTTATAACTGATTTTGACCATGAAGATCATTGATGAACAGATCACCTTGGGACAGAACATGAAACTTTGAAACAGTTTGGAGAAATGCTCAAAACTCTAAAATGATTTGAAAAAACTTGAGACAATGCTTGAGAAAACTTTAAAACATGTAACAACAATGAAATTACCCAGCTATAACACACCTACATGATTTGAACCTCAAAATTGAGCTAAAACCAAACACACCTTTAAAATTCCAATTTGCAAAATAACATCTAAACTATGATTTAATCTGACTTAAACTGACTTAAAACTTACAAATTAACATTAAACTGAACTTATTAACACATGAAAACCAGAATTCTATCAAGGACTGTTTGACTTTTGAATTTTTGACTTTGGCTCAAAACTGGAAATTAAAGCAATCAGAATCAGTAACAATCTCAGACAAGCTTTACTAAGCTTATGTGAGTTTAAAGGAAAACTAAATTGAGCTTATGAAACAGTAAAAACTTGAAAACAAATTGACAATGAATTTAAATTGAAAATGCAACTTTCATTAATAAAAGGAAATTTTACAAAGCTTGAAAGAGAATTACAACTTGAATTTAAATGCTAATAAAACAGGAAATGACAGAAAATGGTAACAATCTCTCTAAAAGCTATGAGAAATTGGACAGCCTAATATGTGGTGAAAGGAGGCAATTTATAGCTGTTGTTGATGCCTGAAAGCTTCTGGGATTTCTATTCTCCACCTTTGATCTCTTTATTCATCATCCCACTCAATCTACACCCTTGGATTACTTGAATGATGTGTCTAAACCAATGAGGTGCTGCCCTTTGTCCACCCTAGAGGATAAACAGTGATTTCTGGTGGTAATTTTAGGCGCGTATGTATGGTTTGGGGTTTTTTTTATTCTAATTTGACTTTGGGGTGTAGTTGTTTGACTGATGGGTAAAATGGATAGTATAGATGTGTTGACCGGGTTATAAAGGTTTGACCTGGTTTGCTTACTTTGGACGGGTAACGTTTTTTTAGTAGGTTGGGCTTAGTGGTTATATTGGGCTGGTTGGTATTTACTTGGACTCGGATGTTGGTCTTTAAGATGTAATATCCGGATTACACTAAGGACCATTCATGTAATATTTGTGAACATCAAGGACCAAATGTGTAATTTATGAAAGGGTAAGGATGATTTTGGTAATTTGGTATTATGAGGGTACAAGGGTATAAAGGGTAAATATGGGAAAGTTACGGGGTGAAAAGTGTCTATGTGTGAAAGTTGAGGGGTGAAAATAGAAATTTGGTGAAATGAAAGGTGAAATGGTGAAAACTCTCAATTATGATCCATAACTCCGTAAAATGTAACTTTGAGCATCCGAATCCCATAAAATAGCATCCCGGCATCGGCTTTTGCACTCTTCTCATTCTCGTGCTTGATTTCCTTCCGTTTTGGCTTTCTTTTGTCTGTTTTGTCATATCCGTACCTGCACATGCATAAACTCAAGAAACACGCAAATATTAGATATTAACGGCTTTTTTCTTGTTATTTTGGGTATATTTTGGTAAAGAAATGGTAGAGATACCAGGGTCAAATACGGTATCCTCATTCCTCAAAGAATGAGACTGGGCGGGATGGGTGGAGAAGAAAGTGTCGGGCATCAGCACATAAGGGATAACTCCTCCCAAACTCGCATAAGGCATATCATGAAATAACGATCCATCATCCGGCGGTTTAGCGGGCGGACGAAAGGATGATGGATAGCTAAGAGAAAACTCCAAAGAAAACGGGAGTTCATGGTAAGGGATAAAATTAGAAGGCTCAATAATGAAGGTATCCATCGGAGGATCCTTATCTCGGACAACGTTTTTAACAAAAATATCATCAATGAATATCCCGGGTTTAAAGATTTTATCTTCACATGAGGGCTCAACGGGATAAGTGAGGGTCGACTCAACAGAGGACGGAGAATCATCATTAATCAACAACATATCCCCCTCGGGATTATGCATAGCATCTTCAATACCCGGTGGTATCAAGTCATCAATAGCATCCTCCGTGATCGGGTCATTCATTGGAGTATTGGAAATCTCGTTCAAAACTTTGCTCTAATCAACATCAAAGTAGAATCGCTCAAGAATCAGAGGATAAACATCGGTAATAGTGGGATTGCCACTAATCTCTTCATCAAATCGGAAAGTCTCAAGCTCGGGAGAAAAATCACTATCTTTAATAGAGATAGGAGACGAACACGAATTATATTTTAGGGCTTCAATCTTTGAAATGAGAAGATTAACATTCAACAATGTTTCACGTAATGCTTCATCCTCGATCTGAGTATCATCAGGCTCAATTTCTTCATCTTCTGGCTCAAAATCATTATCTTCTTTTATGTGAACGGGCTCAGAAGGTAAATCGTCGATAAAATCGATGTCTCCATAAGAATCATTATCAGAATCAGAGAACATCTCAACATGATCATTCGAAATAACAAGAGAAGGCTCATCACAAATATCATGAACAACCTCGGACTCTCTTGGGATTGGAACAAGGACCTCAGCACTAGACGATTCTGTTTCCAGAATAATACTAAGATGCTCATCCCCCATTATGAGAGAGTCGCCGGGTTCAACAATTTCAGTAGAAATATGATCATCGACCTCTTCCAAAATGACGTCACTTCTCTCAATCGGCGTGAGTGAAGGGGAAGGGTCAGAAATGAAAGGCTAAAAAACAGGAGTGGGATTTCCACTCGGAGGCGTATATTCATCATTAGAATCATAATCATAATCGTAATTGAAAGTTAGACGATATTGGATCACTTTAGCGGCCGCTTCAGCTAATGATTCATGATAGGTCTTCTGATTAGGATCTTTTTCTTGAGCAGGTTCATTAATCAATTCTTTTAATTCCTTTAAATCTTGAAATATATTGAGACAACCTTGGAGAAATTCTTGATTATTTGACGGAGTTTGTGGTTGAATCATTTGGTATTGCGAAGGTGGGTCATAAGAATAGTCGTAATTGTAGCATGGAACTTGCTCGTAATCAAGCGGGTTCGGTGTTTGACAATCAAAATTAAGGTGCGGGCCTCCACAATACTCACAACAGAACGATTGTTGTGACAGATAAGGATAAGGTTCCGGAGGTGGGACAAGTGGTGTGCTCTGAGAGCTAGCAATTTCCACCACTTCCGTTGTGGTCTCCGGTTCTCGTTCTTGATAAACATAAGCTTGAGAAAGGAAGGTTCTAATCATACTTTCAATTTCGTTTCGATTTTGAGTAATTTTGGCATCAAAGTCGATGAAAACGTCCTCGACACCCCCGGTGGGTTCTTCAAACATGAAATCATTATGCACAATCTGAACGGGTTCTTTGATAGAATGTATTTCGGGCATACACCGTAAACAACGAAAATAGTTCGACGAATCTACCATATCTCCACACCCATAACAATAACGTGGATCGAATGAAGATATCTCGGGCTGTGAAGGGTAGTCGAGAAAATTTTGAGGATTATTGAAAGAATTGGGGCATATATGATTATAACACTGATAATCATATCCCAAACGTGAATTACAACATTGACATAAATAGTCGAAAGAGTCCATAAGAATCAAACATAAAAGAGGGATAAGAGGAAAGAATTATCAAATCAGAGGGTAAAGAAGAATCTTTTTGGGTTTTTATATGTCACACCCCCAAATTACCTGTTTTGGAGCGGAATGAAATTCCTGTGGATTGACTGTCATAGCATCACAATCACAGTTATATTGAATGACCTAAAGTGTCGTTTAGAAAATACATCGCTTGATTTAATAAAAACATTCAGAGTCACAAAGAGAGGTCCCAAATGAAAGTTACTATGTGCGGAAAATAAGTTTGATACAAGTCAAACGATGTTTTTAAAGTATATAAATCCCATGTGAGATGCGTCGTCACCGCGACTCTATGATGTGTCCTCATGCATGCCATGAAGTGAATGCCTTAGTTACCTGAAAATACATTGCTAAAAGTGTCAACACAAAGGTTGAGTGAGTTCATAGAGTTTATGTATATGCATAATACGACTACCACAAGTATAAGTTTGTATGACAATGACGTCACAAAATGATACAATTGCTATAAGCCCATGACACCGAAGCTTGACTGATGTTCGCCCCAACAGGGTGTTTGCCAAACAACTCAAATAATGATTAAGAAATGAAATGCATCCGTCCGGTTGGAATCCGCCAACCCGGATGGAGGTGTCACCCTCGATAGATCTATCCACTCACCCTCGCTTCTATGAAATTAACGGTTCATGTTATATAATGGGGACATTCAATTGGCATGAGGTAACTTAAGCAATGTAATGAATTTGATATACTTGGTATCGTAATAAAATGATGTGCAATGTATTCTCCCCCATGGGTTTGAAATAAAGTAAAAACTTGAATTAATTGGGCTATGAAAACTCACTGTTGCAATGATAATAATGATGTAAAGGCAATTGAAATGAGGCTAACCTCGACCATGACCTATTATGAATGATATGATCTATGATAAGTTATGATGTAATGTTGTGCATGCAATCGGATGATATCTATACCACTTATGAATTTTTGAAAATAATACTTTTCGTCAAAAATATAATCTTTTAACGTCTTGACCATTTTTAAATTACTCCACTTGTAATTACGTTGAAATGATATCCGACGATAATCATTTAGTGATTTATTAAGAAATTACAACTTTTCGTCGTAAAATAATGTTGTTGAAATATTCATGAAAGTGACAAAACGGCCTCTAAAAACTAGTTGTAAAATGATGCTCATCGAGTATTAGGAAACGTACTCAATGGTTTTGGTAAGTTTGTATCATTATCTCAAAGTTTTAGTACATGAGTTTCCATCCTAGAGGTCTCGAACATAAAGAAAAATGTAGGTTAAGTATGGTACTTGTGTCCCAAAATATAGTTTAAGGATGGTTTTCGGCAAATTTTGAGTAGCCATAATTAATTCATTACAACTCCGCTAATCAAACGGTCGGACATTTTGGAAAATATACTTGGCAAACTCAATTTTACTAGAAGACATCACTTTGTAAAAAGTTCTACATCAATATTAAAAACGTCCTCCAACTTGGTCTCTTATTTTGCCGTAAAACTTGCCTATTAGAAATAATGTAGTTTTCCTTATAAAATGAAGTTACGTCAACTTTTTGTAAATGTGTATAACTTAATCATTACAAATCCGTTTTCTACGTTTTAAAGGTCCTTAGTTTTGTATCAAAGTATACTAGTATATTTTTGATAAGTCGACATAATTTATAACGCCTAAGTTTCATTTTTGACTCGTACAAATAAATATAACTTGCTGAAATTTCCAGAAAATTATAGTTTTCGTCCCCAACTTGAAAAATTCATAACTTCTTCGTTATAGCTCCGTTTTAATCCGTTCAAGCGGCCACGTTTTCGTTTTAAAGTGTATTTTCTAAATATCTAGGCCAAAAATTTTTACCTACTGTTGGATTTTCCAGATTTCGAAAATAAGGACAGACCCTTTTGCAAACTTGTCGAAATGAGTTTTTCTTGCTCCAAACCTATTCTAACCCATTCAAAACAACTCCGAAGCTATTCTAATCCTACCATACACCTTCTTAGGGTGTCATGGGTTCCTAGACATCACCAAGAGTGATATATTACAAGGAGTAATTATAGGTTAACAATATATATATAACTCTAAAAAATCAAAGAAAAAGTGGTATAAACCTCATGAGACTTGCATGTTTCTCAAATAAAATGATATGATCATGAAAATAAATATGAAATAAAAATATGAATATGGTTTCTTACAAGAAATATGATGAGGTTTAAGGACAAAGGGTTTTTCCTAATCACTTGAGGTTTTTATTGCAAAACCTATACAACAAGTGATACTAGAGTGTGATAAAACCTTGTCTTGAAAATAAATATGGCCTCCTTCTTGGTCTATGGGGTTGCCGGTTCTAACAAGAGAGAAAGGAAAGAAATGCTTTTTGCTCTAACACTTGAAAAATAATTGTTGTATGTGTTTAGATATTATTAAGAGTATAATACTATATACTTTGAAAGATATTTGCATATTACACACATGACTCACCCCTTGGTCGACAAGGGGTGATAGTCATCTACTTGTTATGTTTTTTTTTTTTTTTTCATATGTACAAGAGTTGTTTAGTGTAAGTAATTTGAGGATATGTGGTAAATTAAATACACATTTGAGTATTTAGGGTAGCGTTAAATAAAAATAACTTTTAACGGGTCAAGATAAAATATATTAAGGTCATAAAAATTATAAAAATATATTTCTTGCAAAATTTGAGTGAAATAATAATTATCGTGTAGTTGTTACGAAAACCGTCGTAATTATATAAACATAACAATTTATATACGAAATAAATTGAAAACATCGGGTAAACTCATAATATAATTTTTATAGTCTTAAAAGGAGTATAAAAATATGTAGGAATATTTTTGGAAGTGTCGGATCAATGTTTCAAAATAATGTTTACGCGATAGCGTTTATTTAATAGGAAAAATAAACGTTTAATGAATAAATGCAAAACCATGCATGAACCGATATGAAATGATGTTATTGATGTTATGTAGACTAAATCTAGTCTATATGAAATGTCCTTGATGTTATGTTCATGAATTCGCAGCTAAACCATTAAGGTTACGCGAATTTGATACTAAATAGCGTAGTTTACGATAAATGATGAAATAGTGAAACTTTTAAAGTTTATAAAATGAACTGAAATTACGAGTTGTCACATTCGCCCAACCAAAAAGGAATTCAGTCCATGTTAGGTCCTACGGTGTTACCGGTGAAAGGTGAGAATATTTGGGTCGCATCGGGTCGTCCAGTGTTTTCTGAATCGTACCACGCCTTTCCAAGACGGGATGTTGAACATATATTTTTGCCAACTTGAACTTCTAATGGTTTGCGACTTATGGAACATACTTCCAATATTTTGCGTCATATATCGACGTAGCTTATCTAGCTATATGTTGTTACTTGTAACTGATTTTTGATCTGTTCTATCACTTTGTTGTTTCATGAATGACTTATGGACTTGTGAGTTAAACTTTCCGGGTTTTGACCCGTGAATAAGTGATTGACACCTCAACCATAGAGTGCCTCAATAGGTGTAGTCAATATGTTCATGTAATAACTATTGTTGTAAGGGAACTTGTTCGATGAAGAATGATCTACCTAATCATTTCTAGAATATCACACATGCTTTGAGCATATCTTCAAATGTTTGAATTGTTCTCTCGCTCTAACCATTGAGCTGAGGATAATAGGTGATACTCATGTCCTAATAGATTCCATGGAAAGATTGAAATGATTGCTAGAAATCTAAGGAAATCGGCTTCCTTATATTATGTACAACTGAAATTGATACTACGTGTCTCGTGCCAAATTTCAAAGTGTCAAGTCTGTCGAAAAGGACTTTATTGAAAAGGATAGATTATGGGTAACAATTGTAATTCCTCGCGTTTCTCGTTCCAGCGAATGTCATGATTTAAATCTTACTTGCCTAAGGTGTTTAGTCTCCATGACTAAAATGTTTATTGTTTGATTATCGAAGTGTTTCCATGCTATATGTTGTAAAGTCACAAAACCTTAAATATTTAAGTGATGTGGTGTAGTGATTGATTTTCAAGATTTGTTCTGATATTGAGTGCTTCTAAAATATTTCATCACTTAGATTGTTATCATGCTAGCCAGAAAGTAGATATCAGCTTATACTATACCAAGGAATGTTTGTTCTAATTTCACTTGTAGATGGAAAGTCATTGATTGTCCGATATATTCAAACCTGTTGCATCTCTTGATATGAAAGTGAGGCTATCTGTAATTTCTAGAGAACACAATGCCTTAGGGAAAGTTTATATCGATAACCTAAATTTAACCAAATTTTCCTTTAAGGGAAACTCATTGTAGGGAAGTTCACATATTGTTGAGGCCATGTTTAGTGAAATGTTCCGTAGTCTCATTTAGAAGACTTGGTTTATCCCTATGATGTTGCTTAGTGTGTATATGCTTCGTACTAAATCTTGTAACTCGGTCTAGCTAGTACTTTTGAAATGATATAATTTGGCTTCTAGTCCAAAATAGTGGTTCGGAATGTCTCATGATGTCTTG
The DNA here is from genome assembly GCA_910596185.1 of Chrysanthemum makinoi. Classification (NCBI taxonomy): domain Eukaryota; kingdom Viridiplantae; phylum Streptophyta; class Magnoliopsida; order Asterales; family Asteraceae; genus Chrysanthemum; species Chrysanthemum makinoi. Next base: position 211,290,300 of record OU343224.1, read on the forward strand.
AGATTTTTGTTAGGTTTTGAAACGTCTTACTATATACTTCTAGTCGTTGTTGGTAGTCCTAGAATGTTTTCATTGTTTTCTTGTATCAAGAAATCCTCCTCATAGATGATATAGGAAGCCTTTCATAAAAAGGTCACTCGTCAAATTCTAACTTATCGGTTGAGTGAGGAATGAATGGCGTAGGCTTCTATAGAGTGTTAACAAAAGAAATGTTTATGAACAATTTATCTGATTACAAAGCTTTGCTTTTGAGTGAAAATTGTTTTAAGAGATTTGAAATGATGCTTGTTACTTTCATGACATAATTCTTCTTGAATTATACATAGGTGATCAAGCCATGTATAATCGAGGACAAATGATGTGATGCTTGGTTTTGTTGAAATGATATTATGTTCCTCCGAAATTTTAGATGGTATTCAACGTTTTGTTTTGTAAAATAATGGCTCAATGATTTTTCAAAGTAACACGAAAATCGTTTCGCATGATGATATTAAATCATTGATAAAATGAATGAAAACCAATTGATAGGGTGGTAACGAAACAACTTGTTTTAAAACCTTATGAAACAATGTTTCTAAGATGGTGTAGAATAGCTTGAAATAAAATTTAAAGTGAAATACTGTTATGAAGTAGTAGCAAAGTAACTTGAAATATAATTTGTTGAATGGTTTGTAGGATACACGGGGCAACCTCATAGAATGGTAATAGTCTCCTAATTGGTCAAGAATAAAGTTGGCCTAACCCCTAGTAAGATAGTGAGGTATCATCTCGAAATTATTGAAAATTGGGCAATTGGAATAAAGAATGAAATGAACAAAGGTTGTGATTAACGTGGAGATAATAAATGATAAAGATTACATAAGATTGAAAGGTACCTATTATCTGTTCCTGTTGATGGTCAAATCGTGTTTCAAGTGTAGGAGTAGTAGGCGGTCTAGCAGCAATAGCCCTAGAAATCTCACAGTCCTCAAACCTATGAGACGGTGTAGTGTCTATAGTCTTAGTGATAAATGATAATGGTGTGTCAAATCATGCACGCTTCCCAGGCTGCAAGTCAGGTGTATGAGTAGTGTCTATAAGACGTGATGACACAGATGGTACTCTAGATGACAATGATGATGAAAATGATGACAATGATGATAATGAAAATCCTTGTGGTGAGTTAAGAAAATAGGTTCACTAGGACTAAACCTATAAGTTCTACCAAATGGTATAATCTGTCCCAACCGAATGATAAAATTTTTCCTGATCCTACGGTGAATCAATAGTGATCGCGATGGTGTAGGTGCAACTTCGTCCTCCTAAAGGGTTCATCTCATCATCGATGTTATCGGTGTTGAGCCAACTAATGTTAAAATTGTAATAGGGAATGACAGGGCATTCTCCATGTCAAAGTGAAGTGAGTATGATGGAATGGGTATTTGAAGGCATCTATGTGACAACCGATTTTGAAATGAAAGTAAATAACTCGTAAAATGTGCGTATGAAACCGCATGTATAGTGACTATGCACTTATGATGAAATGATGAGATACTATGATGATGTAGTTATAGTCTAGGGTCAATGATGCAACCTAGTTCTCTATAACCGAAGCTCGGATGCCAATCTGTCACACCCCCAAATTACCTGTTTTGGAGGGGAATGGAATTCTTGGGGATTGACAGTCATAGCATCACAATCACAGTTATATTGAACGACCTAAAGTGTCGTTTAGAAAATACATCGCTTGATTTAATAAAACATTCAGAGTTATAAAGAGAGGTCCCAAATGAAAGTTACTATGTGCGGAAAATAAGTTTGATACAAGTCAAACGATGTTTTTAAAGTATATAAATCCCATGTGAGACGCGTCGTCACCGCGACTCTATGATGTCTCCTCATGCATGCCATGAAGTGAATGCCTTAGTTACCTGAAAATACATTGCTAAAAGTGTCAACACAAAGGTTGAGTGAGTTCATAGAGTTTATGTATATGCATAATACGACTACCACAAGTATAAGTTTGTATGACAATGATGTCACAAAAATGATACAATTGCTATAAGTCCATGACACTGAAGCTTGACTGATGTTCGCCCCAACAGAGTGTTTGCCAAACAACTCAAATAATGATTAAGAAATGAAATGCATCCGTCCGGTTGGAATCCGCCAACCCGGATGGAGGTGTCACCCTCGATAGATCTATCCACTCACCCTCGCTTCTATGAAATTAACGGTTCATGTTATATAATGGGGACATTCAATTGGCATGAGGTAACTTAAGCAATATAATGAATTTGATATACTTGGTATCGTAATAAAATGATGTGCAATGTATTCTCCCCCATGGGTTTGAAATAAAGTAAAAACTTGAATTAATCGGGGCTATGAAAACTCACTTGTTGCAATGATAATAATGATGTAAAGGCAATACTGAAATGAGGCGCAACCTCTGACCATGACCTATTATGAATGATATGATCTATGATAAGTTATGATGTAATGTTGTGCATGCAATCGGATGATATCTATACCACTTATGAATTTTTGAAAATAATACTTTTCGTCAAAAATATAATCTTTTAACGTCTTGACCATTTTTAAATTACTCCACTTGTAATTACGTTGAAATGATATCCGACGATAATCATTTAGTGATTTATTAAGAAATTACAACTTTTCGTCGTAAAATAATGTTGTTGAAATATTCATGAAAGTGACAAAACGGCCTCTAAAAACTAGTTGTAAAATGATGCTCACCGAGTATTAGGAAACGTACTCAATGGTTTTGGTAAGTTTGTATCATTATCTCAAAGTTTTAGTACATGAGTTTCCATCCTAGAGGTCTCGAACATAAAGAAAAATATAGGTTAAGTATGGTACTTGTGTCCCAAAATATAGTTTAAGGATGGTTTTCGGCAAATTTTTGAGTAGCCATAATTAATTCATTACAACTCCGCTAATCAAACGGTCGGACATTTTGGAAAATATACTTGGCAAACTCAATTTTACTAGAAGACATCACTTTGTAAAAAGTTCTACATCAATATTAAAAACGTCCTCCAACTTGGTCTCTTATTTTGCCGTAAAACTTGCCTATTAGAAATAATGTAGTTTTCCTTATAAAATGAAGTTACGTCAACTTTTTGTAAATGTGTATAACTTAATCATTACAAATCCGTTTTCTACGTTTTAAAGGTCCTTAGTTTTGTATCAAAGTATACTAGTATATTTTTGATAAGTCGACATAATTTATAACGCCTAAGTTTCATTTTTGACTCGTACAAATAAATATAACTTGCTGAAATTTCCAGAAAATTATAGTTTTCGTCGCCAACTTGAAAAATTCATAACTTCTTCGTTATAGCTCCGTTTTAATCCGTTCAAGCGGACACGTTTTCGTTTTAAAGTGTATTTTCTAAATATCTAGGCCAAAAATTTTTACCTACTGTCGGATTTTCCAGATTTCGAAAATAAGGACAGACCCTTTTGCAAACTTGTCGAAATGAGTTTTTCTTGCGCCAAACCTATTCTAACCCATTCAAAACAACTCCGAAGCTATTCTAATCCTACCATACATCTTCTTAGGGTGTCATGGGTTCCTAGACATCACCAAGAGTGATATATTACAAGGAGTAATTATAGGATAACAATATATATATAACTCTTAAAAATCAAAGAAAAAGTGGTATAAACCTCATGAGACTTGCATGTTTCTCAAATAAAATGATATGATCATGAAAATAAATATGAAATAAAAATATGAATATGGTTGCTTACAAGTAATATGATGAGGTTTAAGGACAAAGGGTTTTTCCTAATCACTTGAGGTTTTTATTGCAAAACCTATACAACAAGTGATACTAGAGTGTGATAAAACCTTGTCTTGAAAATAAATATGGCCTCCTTCTTGGTCTATGGGGTTGCCGGTTCTAACAAGAGAGAAAGGAAAGAAATGCTTTTTGCTCTAACACTTGAAAAATAATTGTTGTATGTGTTTAGATATTATTAAGAGTATAATACTATATACTTTGAAAGATATTTGCATATTACACACATGACTCACCCCTTGGTCGACAAGGGGTGATAGTCATCTACTTGTTATGTTTTTTTTTTTTTTTTTTCATATGTACAAGAGTTGTTTAGTGTAAGTAATTTGAGGATATGTGGTAAATTAAATACACATTTGAGTATTTAGGGTAGCGTTAAATAAAAATAACTTTTAACGGGCCAAGATAAAATATATTAAGGTCATAAAAATTATAAAAATATATTTCTTGCAAAATTTGAGTGAAATAATAATTATCGTGTAGTTGTTACGAAAACCGTCGTAATTATATAAACATAACAATTTATATACGAAATAAATTGAAAACATCGGGTAAACTCATAATATAATTTTTATAGTCTTAAAAGGAGTATAAAAATATGTAGGAATATTTTTGGAAGTGTCGGATCAATGTTTCAAAATAATGTTTACGCGATAGCGTTTATTTAATAGGAAAAATAAACGTTTAATGAATAAATGCAAAACCATGCATGAACCGATATGAAATGATGTTATTGATGTTATGTAAACTAAATCTAGTCTATATGAAATGTCCTTGATGTTCTGTTCATGAATTCGCAGCTAAACCATTAAGGTTACGCGAATTTGATACTCGTAAACGTAGTTTACGATAAATGATGAAATAGTGAAACTTTTAAAGTTTATAAAATGAACTGAAATTACGAGTTGTCACATTCGCCCAACCAAAAAGGAATTCAGTCCCTGAATTGAGTCCATGTTAGGTCCTACGGTGTTACCGGTGAAAGGTGAGAATATTTGGGTCGCATCGGGTCGTCCAGTGTTTTCTGAATCGTACCACGCCTTTCCAAGACGGGATGTTAAACATATATTTTTGCCAACTTGAACTTCTAATGGTTTGCGACTTATGGAACATACTTCCAATATTTTGCGTCATATATCGACGTAGCTTATCTAGCTATATGTTGTTACTTGTAACTGATTTTTGATCTGTTCTATCACTTTGTTGTTTCATGAATGACTTATGGACTTGTGAGTTAAACTTTCCTGGTTTTGACCCGTGAATAAGTGATTGACACCTCAACCATAGAGTGCCTCAATAGGTGTAGTCAATATGTTCATGTAATAACTATTGTTGTAAGGGAACTTGTTCGATGAAGAATGATCTACCTAATCATTTCTAGAATATCACACATGCTTTGAGCATATCTTCAAATGTTTGAATTGTTCTCTCGCTCTAACCATTGAGCTGAGGATAATAGGTGATACTCATGTCCGAATAGATTCCATGGAAAGATTGAAATGATTGCTAGAAATCTAAGGAAATCGGCTTCCTTATATTATGTACAACTGAAATTGATACTACGTGTCTCGTGCCAAATTTCAAAGTGTCAAGTCTGTCGAAAAGGACTTTATTGAAAAGGATAGATTATGGGTAACAATTGTAATTCCTCGCGTTTCTCGTTCCAGCGAATGTCATGATTTAAATCTTACTTGCCTAAGGTGTTTAGTCTCCATGACTAAAATGTTTATTGTTTGATTATCGAAGTGTTTCCATGCTATATGTTGTAAAGTCACAAAACCTTAAATATTTAAGTGATGTGGTGTAGTGATTGATTTTCAAGATTTGTTCTGATATTGAGTGCTTCTAAAATATTTCATCACTTAGATTGTTATCATGCTAGCCAGAAAGTAGATATCAGCTTATACTATACCAAGGAATGTTTGTTCTAATTTCACTTGTAGATGGAAAGTCATTGATTGTCCAATATATTCAAACCTGTTGCATCTCTTGATATGAAAGTGAGGCTATCTGTAATTTCTAGAGAACACAATGCCTTAGGGAAAGTTTATATCGATAACCTAAATTTAACCAAATTTTCCTTTAAGGGAAACTCATTGTAGGGAAGTTCACATATTGTTGAGGCCATGTTTAGTGAAATGTTCCGTAGTCTCATTTAGAAGACTTGGTTTATCCCTATGATGTTTCTTAGTGTGTATATGCTTCGTACTAAATCTTGTAACTCGGTCTAGCTAGTACTTTTGAAATGATATAATTTGGCTTCTAGTCCAAAATAGTGGTTCGGAATGTCTCATGATGTCTTGAGATTTTTGTTAGGTTTTGAAACGTCTTACTATATACTTCTAGTCGTTGTTGGTAGTCCTAGAATGTTTTCATTGTTTTCTTGTATCAAGAAATCCTCCTCATAGATGATATAGGAAGCCTTTCCTAAAAAGGTCACTCGTCAAATTCTAACTTATCGGTTGAGTGAGGAATGAATGGCGTAGGCTTCTATAGAGTGTTAACAAAAGAAATGTTTATGAACAATTTATCTGATTACAAAGCTTTGCTTTTGAGTGAAAATTGTTTTAAGAGATTTGAAATGATGCTTGTTACTTTCATGACATAATTCTTCCTGAATTAAACATAGGTGATCAAGCCATGTATAATCGAGGACAAATGATGTGATGCTTGGTTTTGTTGAAATGATATTATGTTCCTCCGAAATTTTAGATGGTATTCAACGTTTTGTTTTGTAAAATAATGGCTCAATGATTTTTCAAAGTAACACGAAAATCGTTTCGCATGATGATATTAAATCATTGATAAAATGAATGAAAACCAATTGATAGGGTGGTAACGAAACAACTTGTTTTAAAACCTTATGAAACAATGTTTCTAAGATGGTGTAGAATAGCTTGAAATAAAATTTAAAGTGAAATACTGTTATGAAGTAGTAGCAAAGTAACTTGAAATATAATTTGTTGAATGGTTTGTAGGATACACGGGGCAACCTCATAGAATGGTAATAGTCTCCTAATTGGTCAAGAATAAAGTTGGCCTAACCCCTAGTAAGATAGTGAGGTATCATCTCGAAATGATTGAAAATTGGGCAATTGGAATAAAGAATGAAATGAACAAAGGTTGTGATTAACGTGGAGATAATAAATGATAAAGATTACATAAGATTGAAAGGTACCTATTATCTGTTCTTGTTGATGGTCAAATCGTGTTTCAAGTGTAGGAGTAGTAGGCGGTCTAGCAGCAATAACCCTAGAAATCTCACAGTCCTCAAACCTATGAGACGGTGTAGTGTCTATAGTCTTAGTGATAAATGATAATGGTGTGTCAAATCATGCACGCTTCCCAAGCTGCAAGTCAGGTGTATGAGTAGTGTCTATAAGACGTGATGACACGGATGGTACTCTAGATGACAATGATGATGAAAATGATGACAATGATGATAATGAAAATCCTTGTGGTGAGTTAAGAAAATAGGTTCACTAGGACTAAACCTATAAGTTCTACCAAATGGTATAATCTGTCCCAACCGAATGATAAAAATTGTCCTGATCCTACGGTGAATCAATAGTGATCGCGATGGTGTAGGTGCAACTTCGTCCTCCTAAAAGGGTTCAGTCTCATCTGATGTTATCGGTGTTGAGTCAACTAATGTTAAAATTGTAATAGGGAATGACAGGGCATTCTCCATGTCAAAGTGAAGTGAGTATGATGGAATGGGTATTTGAAGGCATCTATGTGACAACCGATTTTGAAATGAAAGTAAATAACTCGTAAAATGTGCGTATGAAACCGCATGTATAGTGACTATGCACTTATGATGAAATGATGAGATACTATGATGATGTAGTTATAGTCTAGGGTCAATGATGCAACCTAGTTCTCTATAACCGAAGCTCTGATGCCAATCTGTCACACCCCCAAATTACCTGTTTTGGAGCGGAATGGAATTCCTGGGGATTGACTGTCATAGCATCACAATCACAGTTATATTGAACGACCTAAAGTGTCGTTTAGAAAATACATCGCTTGATTTAATAAAAACATTCAGAGTTACAAAGAGAGGTCCCAAATGAAAGTTACTATGTGCGGAAAATAAGTTTGATACAAGTCAAACGATGTTTTTAAAGTATATAAATCCCATGTGAGACGCGTCGTCACCGCGACTCTATGATGTGTCCTCATGCATGCCATGAAGTGAATGCCTTAGTTACCTGAAAATACATTGTTAAAAGTGTCAACACAAAGGTTGAGTGAGTTCATAGAGTTTATGTATATGCATAATACGACTACCACAAGTATAAGTTTGTATGACAATGATGTCACAAAAATGATACAATTGCTATAAGTCCATGACACCGAAGCTTGACTGATGTTAAGCCCCAACAGAGTGTTTGCCAAACAACTCAAATAATGATTAAGAAATGAAATGCATTCATCCGGTTGGAATCCGCCAACCCGGATGGAGGTGTCACCCTCGATAGATCTATCCACTCACCCTCGCTTCTATGAAATTAACGGTTCATGTTATATAATGGGGACATTCAATTGGCATGAGGTAACTTAAGCAATGTAATGAATTTGATATACTTGGTATCGTAATAAAATGATGTGCAATGTATTCTCCCCCATGGGTTTGAAATAAAGTAAAAACTTGAATTAATCGGGGCTATGAAAACTCACCTGTTGCAATGATAATAATGATGTAAAGGCAATACTGAAATGAGGCGCAACCTCTGACCATGACCTATTATGAATGATATGATCTATGATAAGTTATGATGTAATGTTGTGCATGCAATCGGATGATATCTATACCACTTATGAATTTTTGAAAATAATACTTTTCGTCAAAAATATAATCTTTTAACGTCTTGACCATTTTTAAATTACTCCACTTGTAATTACGTTGAAATGATATCCGACGATAATCATTTAGTGATTTATTAAGAAATTACAACTTTTCGTCGTAAAATAATGTTGTTGAAATATTCATGAAAGTGACAAAACGGCCTCTAAAAACTAGTTGTAAAATGATGCTCATCGAGTATTAGGAAACGTACTCAATGGTTTTGGTAAGTTTGTATCATTATCTCAAAGTTTTAGTACATGAGTTTCCATCCTAGAGGTCTCGAACATAAAGAAAAATATAGGTTAAGTATGGTACTTGTGTCCAAAAATATAGTTTAAGGATGGTTTTCGGAAAATTTTTGAGTAGCCATAATTAATTCATTACAACTCCGCTAATCAAACGGTCGGACATTTTGGAAAATATACTTGGCAAACTCAATTTTACTAGAAGACATCACTTTGTAAAAAGTTCTACATCAATATTAAAAACGTCCTCCAACTTGGTCTCTTATTTTGCCGTAAAACTTGCCTATTAGAAATAATGTAGTTTTCCTTATAAAATGAAGTTACGTCAACTTTTTGTAAATGTGTATAACTTAATCATTACAAATCCGTTTTCTACGTTTTAAAGGTCCTTAGTTTTGTATCAAAGTATACTAGTATATTTTTGATAAGTCGACATAATTTATAACGCCTAAGTTTCATTTTTGACTCGTACAAATAAATATAACTTGCTGAAATTTCCAGAAAATTATAGTTTTCGCCGCCAACTTGAAAAATTCATAACTTCTTCGTTATAGCTCCGTTTTAATCCGTTCAAGCGGCCACGTTTTCGTTTTAAAGTGTATTTTCTAAATATCTAGGCCAAAAATTTTTACCTTCTGTCGGATTTTCCAGATTTCGAAAATAAGGACAGACCCTTTTGCAAACTTGTCGAAATGAGTTTTTCTTGCGCCAAACCTATTCTAACCCATTCAAAACAACTCCGAAGCTATTCTAATCCTACCATACACCTTCTTAGGGTGTCATGGGTTCCTAGACATCACCAAGAGTGATATATTACAAGGAGTAATTATAGGATAACAATATATATAACTCTTAAAAATCAAAGAAAAAGTGGTATAAACCTCATGAGACTTGCATGTTTCTCAAATAAAATGATATGATCATGAAAATAAATATGAAATAAAAATATGAATATGGTTGCTTACAAGTAATATGATGAGGTTTAAGGACAAAGGGTTTTCCTAATCACTTGAGGTTTTTATTGCAAAACCTATACAACAAGTGATACTAGAGTGTGATAAAACCTTGTCTTGAAAATAAATATGGCCTCCTTCTTGGTCTATGGGGTTGCCGGTTCTAACAAGAGAGAAAGGAAAGAAATGCTTTTTGCTCTAACACTTGAAAAATAATTGTTGTATGTGTTTAGATATTATTAAGAGTATAATACTATATACTTTGAAAGATATTTGCATATTACACACATGACTCACCCCTTGGTCGACAAGGGGTGATAGTCATCTACTTGTTATGTTTTTTTTTTTTTCATATGTACAAGAGTTGTTTAGTGTAAATAATTTGAGGATATGTGGTAAATTAAATACACATTTGAGTATTTAGGGTAGCGTTAAATAAAAATAACTTTTAACGGATCAAGATAAAATATATTAAGGTCATAAAAATTATAAAAATATATTTCTTGCAAAATTTGAGTGAAATAATAATTATCGTGTAGTTGTTACGAAAACCGTCGTAATTATATAAACATAACAATTTATATACTAAATAAATTGAAAACATCGGGTAAACTCATAATATAATTTTTATAGTCTTAAAAGGAGTATAAAAATATGTAGGAATATTTTTGGAAGTGTCGGATCAATGTTTCAAAATAATGTTTACGCGATAGTGTTTATTTAATAGGAAAAATAAACGTTTAATGAATAAATGCAAAACCATGCATGAACCGATATGAAATGATGTTATTGATGTTATGTAAACTAAATCTAGTCTATATGAAATGTCCTTGATGTTATGTTCATGAATTCGCAGCTAAACCATTAAGGTTACGCGAATTTGATACTCGTAAACGTAGTTTACGATAAATGATGAAATAGTGAAACTTTTAAAGTTTATAAAATGAACTGAAATTACGAGTTGTCACATTATAAATAGAAAACATGTTTTGAAAAGGAAAATATTTTTGGGTTTTTATATTTAAGAAAACACAATATTTTTGGTAACCGTCCCGTCAATTGGTGCTCGGTAGCTCTCAAAAGTACGCGCAGCGGAGCGGGAAAGAAGAGTGGATCTTTCTTCAGTCTGCAATTTAATGTCAAGACTTCCTTATACCTCGTGTATAGGTTGTACCTTCAAGGTGAATCGACGTAAAAATTGACGTTTCGATTTCTTTTGTTGGTTTTTTAATTTGTATGGTTTTGTAAACACTCTAGGAAGAATGTTTTGGTTTTTTATATGTTTTTAGGTTTTTGAAAAAGATATATTTACAAAAACAATAACTTCTCGGGGAAGGATCTTCAAAAACACGTGAATCGAGACGGAATCAGAAACTCACTACATGCCCTCCCTGGCAGCGGCGCCATTTTGATATGTTCGTTTTCGTACAAGATATTTTCTGAAGAAATACAAAGGAATGTATTTCCCGGGTCGTTCTCCCAGCGAGGGATGAATGGAGTTTAACAACTCACGTCGTGTAATTCGGTATTCGAATGGGTTAAAAAAGGATTTTGAGATGATTTCTAAACTACTAGGCAAGGAAAAGTAAAGGGAAGCAATTAAAAGTACTAAATCTATGATGAAAGCAAGGAACTACAACTAATTACGCATATATAAACTAAAACGTAAATAAAGTAATTATTAAAACATAAATTAAATGCAAACTAATCTAATTTTAGCACCTAAAAGAGATCTAATAATTTTATACAGCTAAAAATATGATTTAAAAATTATTTGAAATTTAAAACTAATTTTTTTGGTTTTTCTTGATTTAATTTGAATTAAAAACTATTTTTGAACTTTTAAAATATATTTAAAATCCTAAAAATTATGTAACTTATGAGAAAATTACAATATTAATTTTAAAAAATCTAAATTAACTAAAAATAATTTTCAAAACTGAAATTATATTTTTCTGACTTTTTCTCTATTTATTATGAATTTAAAACTAATTTAAACTAATTAAATGTCTAGAAAATACTAATTTAACTAAGAAAAATCTGGAAAAATACTTTTTCTGACTTTTTGATTTTTCTAAACCTAAGAAAATTTAAATTGTATTTTTGTGACCATGTTCTGAATTATTTGGATTAAAAGCTATTTAAAAATATTAGAAACTGAATTAAATTGCAGAAAAATAGTAAATTGACATGAAAAATTATGAAAAATTACAGAAAAGTCCTAAATTCTACTGAGATGCTATGAAAAATATGAAAATCAGTGAGTGAATGCAGGAAAAGCATTTAAGCATGAAACTGTTTTGAAAAGCTATAAGCTAAGCTTCACAAACAAGGTACCATAAGCTACAAAAGGCTATACTAAGCTAAACTAAACATGAGTCAACTATATTATAACTAATGCAATTGAAAACAGTCAAATGATCACAATCTAGAAGCTAAAAATCATCTTGACAAAATCTTAAAAGGTACAAGCCAAATAGTCCTAATACTACCACTTTAAGCTCAAATTTAACTGGTATCGAAAATTACTAAAAATAAACTAAAATTAGCATGCTAAAAACAACCTAACAAAGTTCTGATATCCAAAGTTTCAGCTAAAAAGGACTTATTAAGATGAGATTAAAAATCTAAAACAAAAGCTTATTAAGACAAATAGTGGGACTGCTGTAGCAGACTTTTAAGACAGATATAAAACTTGCAGGCTAAGATGAGCTACTCTAAAAGCTGTTATGGACTTCTTATGGCAAAGTATAGTTAAACTATTGCTAGAACTACCTAAAGCTGCATAAATCAAACACTAAAGTTATCTAAAACAACTAAAAATCAGCAATGAGAAAACTAGTGAAGACCAGCTAAGTAGCATATTAAAAACAGATTAAGCACATGGGGATTAGCAGCTAAAATTAAGCTCACCAACAAGCTTCTAATGGGCCAATAAGCTATAAACCTGTTAACCATGATGCACTAAGAACTAATAAAAGCTATTTATACTATTGTATAAACTATTTAGAGCTCTTAAAATGATTACTCAAACCTGCAAACTTGAGAAAAAATTGATTGTCATCAAACAGCGAAAAGGGCATAATAAGGACTTTTCAACATCAAATTAGAGCACACAAAAGATCACTAAAGGGAATAAAAACTGGAATCATGCAAACTAGAGTGATCTAACTTCTGGAAAAACTAATTTAATCAAACTTTAGAACTGATTTTGACCATGAAGATCATTGATAAACAGATCACCTTGGGACAGAACATGAAACTTTGAAACATTTTGGAGAAAGGCTCAAAACTCTAAAATGATTTGAAAAAACTTGAGACAATGCTTGAGAAAACTTTAAAACATGTAACAACAATGAAATTACCCAACTATAACACACCTACATGATTTGAACCTTAAAATTAAGCTAAAACCAAACACACCTTTAAAATTCCATTTTGCAAAATAACATCTAAACTATGATTTAATCTGACTTAAACTGAATTAAAACTTACAAATTAACATTAAATTGAACTTATTAACACATGAAAACCAGAATTCTATCAAGGACTGTTTGACTTTTGAATTTTTTACTTTGGTTCAAAACTGGAAATTAAAGCAATCAGAATCAGTAACAATCTCACACAAGCTTTACTAAGCTTATGTGAGTTTAAAGGAAAACTAAATTGAGCTTATGAAACAGTAAAAACTTGAAAACGAATTGACAAGGAATTTAAATTGAAAATACAACTTTCATTAATAAAAGGAAATTTTACAAAGCTTGAAAGAGAATTACAACTTGAATTTAAATGCTAATAAAACAGTAAATGACAGAAAATGGTAACAATCTCTCTAAAAGCTATGAGAAATTGGACAGCCTAATCTGTGGTGAGAGGAGGCTATTTATAGCTGTTGTTGATGCCAGGAAGCTTCTAGGATCTCTATTCTCCACCTTTGATCCCTTTATGCATCATCCCACTCAAACCCTTGGATTACTTGAATGATGTGTCTAAACCAATGAGGTGCTGCCCTTTGTCCACCCTGGCAATCCTGTGACACAATCTCACTAACACGTTGTCAGATGCTTCTAGAAGGTGTACTTAAGTGTGGTAACTTGTGAGGAGCAGGGTAATTGGGATCTTGAGGATAAACAGTTATTTTTGTTGGTAATTTTAGGCGCGTATGTATGGTTTGGGGTTTTTTTAATTCTAATTTGACTTTGGGGGTGTAGTTGTTTTACTGATGGGTAAAATGGATTGTATGGATGTGTTGACCGGGTTATAAAGGTTTGACCTGGTTTGCTTACTTTGGACGGGTAACGTTTTTTTAGTAGGTTGGGCTTAGTGGTTATATTGGGCTGGTTGGTATTTACTTGGACTTGGATGTTGGACTTTAAGATGTAATATCCGTATTAGACTAAGGACCATTCATGTAATATTTGTGAACACCAAGGACCAAAAGTGTTATTTATGAAAGGGTAAGGATGATTTTGGTAATTTGGTATTATAATGGTACAAGGGTATAAAGGGTAAATATGGGAAAGTTGAGGGGTGAAAAGCATCTATGTGTGAAAGTTGAGGGGTGAAAATAGAAATTTGGTGAAATGAAAGGTGAAATGGTGAAAACTCTCAATTATGATCCGTAACTCCATAAAATGTAAATTTGAGCATCCGAATCCCATAAAATAGCATCCCGGCATCAGCTTTTTCACTCTTCTCATTCTCGTGCTCGATTTCCTTCGGTTTTGGCTTTCTTTTGTCTGTTTTGTCATATCCGTACCTGCACATGCATAAACTCAAGAAACACGCAAATATTAGACATTAACGAGTCTTTTCTTGTTATTTTGGGTCTATTTTGGTAAAGAAATGGTATGTGTTTTAGCACATACCAAAATACCCCAGACTAGATGATTGTCGTGTCCTCACGCAATGCAATCAACTCACGCTTCTAAAATCAAGGACTTCAATCTCTTTCTACTAAATCTACGAGAAGTAGCAAAGATTCCTCAAAAGAGATTAAGAAACCCTTAATTCTAAAAATGCCTCGTTTACCTTTTATATAGATATTACGATTAAGCACATTCTGATTATGAGTGACGGTTTGTTGAACTTTCATGTCGATCAATAACTCCAACATTTTTCAAATGACATTTTAAGATCACGGAGTTGGAAACACAACTCAGCGAGGAGTGACCATACGGATAGAATACATCGTCCCTGAAAAATAAGGCATCTGTATGAAATATTTCATGATGATTATTAAGCGGTGTTTGGCAATATACTAATTTGTGTACATTTTAGGGCATATGTATTAAAAATAAGGCATCTGCATGGAATATTACATAATGATTGTTCAATTCATAATGATTGTTCAACTAATTCAGGTTTTATTTAGAAATAAACATTTGACCTTTCCCCATCTGCAACTTCATGGAATGGATTAATTTAATGACGAAGATGATTTTGTCAGTCGAGAATATGACATTTGTTCTTGGTTGAACGTTGATGGTTTGTTACAAGGTGATAACTTTATAGGCGTCGAAAGGTAAATGATTGGAGAGGCTTCTCTAGATGTTTCAGAATTTGCAAGAATTTGAAGATAGTCATTCCTTAGCTTGTAAAAATATTATTTTTCAGTTTTTATTTAGCTTATTATATCTTAGGAGACGTTGTATTCTTATTGTAGCATCACTCATCAATACAAAATGCATCTCTTGTATTCTGATTGGCTAGTTAAGTTTATAATAAGATTAATTCGTGACTACTTATTTGTATGTTTATTGATATTTTTTGTTCAACTATGTTTGTTGTTTGATATTTTTTACTTCCAATCGCACAATAAATATATTCTTTTTAATATACAACTTTATCCATTCATCTCCATTACATTCAGTGCATTTGTTTTTACTATTTACATTAATGGATGTGTTCATTCTCAAATATTACTTTAGTGCATCTGTTTGAGGCACTTTAGTGCATCTATTTGAGGAACTTTAGTCCATTCGTTTGATGTAATTAGTGCATCCGTTTGTATCATAAAAGCAAAACAAGTGCAATACTTTTAGGTTCATGAAATTGATGAAGAGGCGGCTCCAAACAATGATAAGACAAACACGATTAACGAACAAGCAAAGATTCAAGTTGACGAGCCTTCAAAGAAAGTCTCTACAGAGATACCACCTGTTACATCATCAACTGATAACAACATTCCAAAGCAATGAATGTGATAAAGAAACATATTTATATTAAAACCACAAATATAGAATATGGGCTTTATTATAATGAAATTGTGAAAACTAGAATGGGGGGTTGAATAGTTTTGCCAATTAAAACTTCCTTTTAATTTATTTAGATTGACTTATGACAATCTATTTGGATGAGTGTGTTGGATGTTGATAAACAAACATATAAAGGTAAGTAATGAAAAGATAAGAGTAAGAAGCACAAAACCACAACACGAGTATTTATAGTGGTTCGGCTACAAGGACACCTTCCTTGCCCTACTAAACTCCCTGAGTCACCTACTCGAGAGTTCGTAATCACTACACCAATCTCCTTATGGCGGAGAAGCCTTCACAACGTCGCCTACCCTTTTTCCGGTGCTAGGCTAACCACCGGGTTCTTTCACTTCAAGGTGAACCACACCTACACAACGTCGCCTACCCTTTATAAGGTACTAGGCTAAGTACCTAGTTCTTTCACTCCAAGGTGAAATACACCTTCACAACGTCGCCTACCCTTTATTAGGTACTAGGCTAAGCACCTAGTTCCATTGCAATGGATGAACTACTACCACACTACACCAACGACTAATCCCAAAGGAGATCTACTCCTTTACAACATCATCAAGGATATCAATATCCTTGGATCTAATACTAGTCTATCTTGTACATCGAAACACACCATATCAAATGTACATCTAAGGCACCTTTCACTAATGCCTTTGACTAGATCTACAAGACACCTTTCACTAATGTCTTGTGTCTTCACTTCTAAGCACCTTTCACTAATGCTTCTTTGTCTTGACTTCAAAGCACCTTTCACTAATGCTTCTTTGTCTTGACTTCTAAGCACCTACCACAAGTGCTTATCCTATAGACGATAGATACCCTTCACTAATATCTTCGTCTTGACACTTGAGACATCTTTCACTAATGTCTTCAACACTACACTTCTTTGAAGAAAGAAAGGAATCATCAACAAGAAGACTTCAGTAGCCTTGATGATGAGGAAGCATGGCAACTCATGGACTTGAGCTTGCTCGACTTCAAAGGTGGTGATCTTGCCTTTAAGAGGAACCTAAAAGATCACACAAAAACGAAACTACAAACATAGATCTCTTGGATCTAAGGTTAGTGAGATTTAACTCAGGGGAGAAAGTATGTTAGAAAGGGGTTGAAAGGGGTTAGAAATAATGAAGAAATGGCTCACTATTTATAGAGGAAAAATCATACTGTTCCCCGGATCCCACGGATCCCTTCCACTTGGGATCCGGCTAGCACAAAGCTAGGGATCCGTGGAACTCTCCTCTTTACCCATGGGTATTTTGGTTATGGGTCATGGGTCATGGATTGAACCATGGATCTTTGGCTAGATACAATGTATCTTTGAGTGTAATGCACTTAGTCACTTGGGTATGGGTTGATCCATGGGTTATAGGTATTGTCCATATGTGATATAAGCATGATGTCATGCAATGGGTTATGGGTCAAGATCCATGGGTTATGGGCTTTGGGTTGTACCCAACTACATTCAATGTATTTGCCCAATGGGTTGTGATACTTACGTTTCTACCCATTTATATTACCCAATATACTACATACTAGTTATGTGTATATTTTATCCATATATGTAAACACTAGTTGTTGTACATATGTATTACTAAATCATAAAATCACTTATACTTGTTTTAGTGTTTTATGTGAAAATGTGAATATGTTAGAAACTATTAGTTCAAATCATTTACGTATTTTATTTGTTTCGTTAATATGATTTTACGTTTGTTATCGACAAAACAATAGAAGATCGTAAAATATAAATAAACGTTTTTACGGCTTATTTGTATTAACAATCTCCCCCTTTTTGTTGATGACAAAACATAAAATTATTTTAAGGAAAAAGCTAAAATTCGTAAAAGTTTGAATTTGTAGTTTTTACTTTCTTCTCCCCCTTTTTGTCGAAACAAAAAGTGTTTGAAGGAAGGCAACACATTGTTTTTAAGAAAAAAAAACATGTGAAAGAATTAAAAGTAAAAAGAAATAGAGAGCAAGTAACGGGAAAGGATCTCGTCTTTACTCCCCCTTGACGAGTCCATCCCTATGTAAGGGCGTCAAGTAAGTGATACTAATCTAGTTTATTTGCAAATAAGTTTGCAAAGGATATCGTCTAAGAGACGAATGTGCTCCCCCTTGATGATTGCAATTATGCAAGGGGATGTCACGAAATGTAAACCTAGTATTGCAAGTAATTTGCAATGTATTGCTTTGACATAAAGCTCCCCCTAGCTTTGGGATGTCAAAGTCTTCATGTGTAAATTGAATAACTACAAAACAAAGGTTAGAAAGCAAGTATAATTCACAATTTTCTGCAAATGTGGTCCAAGTTAGTAGAAAGAAAGCTTTCTGTCTCACGGATCCCGCGGTTCCCTCCTAGTAGGGATCCGTCTAGGCAATTCTGAGGGATCCGTTTTAGCTGTTTAATTTCAGCAAAGGTGATATAACAAGTAATGTTATCACAAAAATGAGATATGAATACAAGGTAATCATATGCTCATAAAAATAACAAGTAGCATGTAATTCCATTTAATAAAACTAGAGTTATGATATACATGACTCCAAAAACTAAGAAAATAAGAAAATACATTACTAGAAATTTCTAAACCAACTATCGCTTGATGCTAGGACACCACTAAAAATCTTCTAGCTCAAGTTTTGTTTAGGTTTGATCTCGTCGAAACGTTCGAGGAGATGATAGAACATGAAATGTTGGTCTTCTCGTACTTCATGTATCAAACTTTCAACATGTTGACAATGATAGCAATCTTTGTCATGGCTAGGTAGTGGTGGTGGAAGAAATGAAATGGCTTGATGCGAAGGATCAAGTGAAGCGGCTTGCGGAGCTTCAAACGATGGAGGAATTGGTGGAGGTGCATTTGTGAATGACTCAACCAAGAATGATGGTGGTGGTAGAGAAGTGTCAACATCCATATGGTCGGTTGGTTGACTTTGATGATTTCTCATAATCCAAATGGAATTATATGATGGAAATGGCGAAAAGGAAGCCGGAGCAAGTGTTGACTCAACACTTTGATTTTGAACCATTATTCCTCCTAATGAGGAAAATGTTGTCGGCGGAAGCGAATGAGACGGCCTAGGAGGCAAGTCCTCTAAATTGTAGAGGTGTGGTGATGATTGTGGGGATGTAAATGAAATAGCTCTAGGAACCAATGGTGATGGTTTGGTGGAGATGATAGTTTTTGGACTAGGAGGTATGGTGGTGTTTGGCATAGGTAGTTTTGTGGGTACTATCCTTTTAGGAATTGGTTTGATTGGATGATGAAGGATTCTATCATTTGTTGGCTTGACCGGAGATGATTCGGTTGAAGAGATTTCGTGTATAACACGAGCCTTTTTCATGGGTGGTTCTTTGGTGGATAGGTTACTACTTGGGGTTTTCATCATGATGAGATGATTTCAAGAGGTTGCAAGAGCTGAAAGTTAGGATGAGAGTGATGACTATGGAGGTCCTAACAAGGTGGTTTATAAACCAAGAGATTTGGCAAGTGTGTTAAAGCCTTAAACTACTAAGATTCATTGGAATGTGATGATTAACATGCACAAGAGTCAACTTCAGAGTTTGCACTGTTCTAGGAACTCATTTAAGATGAGATGGAGTGTTTGAGTTAGGAAGATGAGTTGAAATGATTGTTTTAGCAAGATTTGACCTAAACTGTCATCCGGATCCCACGGTTCCCTCCTCCGAGGGATCCGTCTAGGCTAATCCTGGGATCCGGCTCTCAACAACTATTAAAGAGTGGAAATGATGTTTCTAAGATCTAAGACCTATATCATTTTGAGTGTTTCAGTCCTCCTAAGTGTTTTAAATGAAGGGATGCTTGAGTACTTGAAGGTAATGAATGATGTAGCTAATGATTGTCATTTATGGAAGGATTTGGAACTTTCAAGAGTACCAATGGATGACCAAGGATGACACTAAAGATTTAGAGTGTAAATTGAAGCTAAATGATCCTAGAGATCAGGTTGTGTCTTAGGATAGTGTTTTGGAAAATATCCTAGAAGCTTTGAGATGGGAAAACTAGATTTTTATCAACTTTGATCAATTTTGAGGTGAGGATGATTTATGATCAATTTTGCCATAATCGAAAGATCTCTAAGGCTAGATGGGAGAGATCAAGAAAAAAATGAAGTGTGAGTTTAAGAGTGGAAGAGTAGTGGATTAAGGACGAAACGGTAGATTTACAATCGTCTTAGAGTGTGATCTAGGTGAGTTATGTATGAGTAGGAAAGATCAACCTATCTTGATAAGGACTTAATTTTGCCTTAAGGCACTATGCTTGGCTTAGTGTGTGAGGTGTTCTAAGGATATGTTTGAAATATAATGCTTGCAATTGCATTTTCTGTTTGTCGGATCCCACGGTTCCCTAAGAGTAGGGATCCGTCTAGTACAATCTTTGGGATCCGCCCATCTGCTCAGCAGGACCTTTACTAAAGGTATGCAATGATCTTGACAAGGCATTATATCTCAAGGATAGTCTAAATAAAATTCTAATACTAAGATATCAAATGTAAAATGTTTTATTTCATGAAGGAAATAGGATTACATTGATAAAGCACGAGTACAAGAGATTTGATCCTATTTTCGAATACTATTAGTTTCCTTGAGTGTTTTCGCTAGGAGGATCATTATGTGATTGATGAGTGTTGGTAGAATCAAGAATGAAGAAAGTCTTCATGAGAGATATGTTTAGCGGTTCCATCATCTTGTTCACAAGTACGTACAACGGACTTTGAAATTGAGGATGGAAGTGCATAACATTATGATAGAGGCGTGTCAAGAACATTCCATAAGGGATGAGTTTATTCTTGGAGCCTTGAAGATTTGCGATTCGCCTTGCAAAGAAGTAGGCGAGATTGTAAGGTTGTTGTGTTAGCAAATAATACAACATGTGAGCACAACAAGCGGGAAGAATTTCTCGATTTCCCCTAAGACTCCAAACATTTTCACGTAGGATGAGTGCAAGAGGCTTGTACTCTTCTCGGATATCCCTTGTAAAGATAATGTTTGGATCGGAGTAATATGGTCGAGGTTTGCATATTATGCGATTTAAATCTTCCGGAGAGGGTATGTGTGAACAATATGGACTATTTTATTCACGAAAGTTGAAGAGAGAATCAAGAGACCAATCTTCGGTGAAGGCACATTGTCCATGATTTGGAATCCGGAGGATGTGAGCAAAATGCCCAAAGCTTAAGGTGAACTTTTGGTTTTTGATATAAAACCAAAGTGATAGAGAGCGATCCTCGTTACGAACGAGTTCGACTTGACGGAAGAATTCCATTATGAACCTTGGACATATCTTCTCGTTGATTTCAAGAAGACATTCTAGTCCTATGGCTCGGAAGGAGGTATTGATACCTTCTTCGAATTGTAGAGAGGTGTCTACAATACGTCCTTCATGGAAGTGACGGTTTTCGAGATTATTGAACCCACGGACATGATTGCCAGGTGTGTTGGGTTCAAAAGAGATATTCTGAGTGTAGACGCTAGTGAGTGAAAAATCAAACTCATATTCATGCGTCATAGTTGAACCTATAAAAATGATAAGTTAATAAAAGGAGATGTTTGTGGTCAACCTATGACAATCTAATGTTTTTACTAGATTTTTATTAACAATGATATTTAACACTTTGATATACTCAAGGTTTTTACTTTCTAGTGGATTATTACATTTAGGAAGATATTGGTTTTTAATCTTGCATGAAGACTGTTTTCCAGTAGGACGGATCCCACGGTTCTTTTACAAAAGGGATCCGGCTAGTATAACTTCCGGGATCCGTGGATCTGTAGTAACAGAAACAGATTTTGATAAAAACATAGGTTTTACAATTTTTATACCACGAAATATGTTTTATCCTACATTTTCTTTTAGCATGCATACATGACTTCTAATGTATTACGAAAGAATACAAAACATATAAATCAAAATAAGTGACAAACACATTATGATAAAAATAACCTAGATAAACTAGATTATTAATAATATTGCATTTCAATACTAAGGATGATACAAAGGATTGGGTATATGATCCCAATGTAGATTAACAACACAAAGTAAATGTCTCCATATATGATTTTCATCATAGGGAACACAAGTGCGATGAGCACGAGTGCGATGTAAACCATGTTGATGACGAATATTCTTGGTTTCGGTTGAGATGAAGTGAGGAGGAAGATGAAGTTTTTGAATAAGAGAAATTTTGAAATTGGAGGATTTGAAAAAGTGAGGGTTTTGTAGAGTGATCAACGGTGGGGTTTTATAGGGAAGGAGGAATTTTTGAAATTCGTTTTTTGTTTTATTATTGGATTTAAAAGAAATAAAACAAAGTTTTATATACCACGACTTTAGACGAGAAATAAAACACATATGTGAGAAAATGGCTTCCTAATGAAGCGTTATGAAAAACATGTATAAGCACAAAAGATAATCATATAAATACCTAAATATGCATACTTAATTATCAAGCAAAAAATAAAAAGAAAATCATACCTCTAGCGCACTTAGGAATGTCTTTACAAATGACACAACAAATGTCACTTAGACGATTCTTGCTCCTTTGCGATTAAGATACCTTCTTAAGGAAGGTATTCTTGTTACCAAGCAACTCCTAAAGCTTGGTAGGTATGAGCTTTGACTAATCACCATGACGAAGAGGATTAGTGCAATTAAATGAAAAAGTAAATAAGAAAAAAAATGTTGCTATCAAATCAACATCCAAACATATAGTTTTAAAAGACATGGTGTTTGTTTTTATGAAAAAAAAACTTTCTTTGTAGTTTTCAATTAACCATGGATCGTATCAAGTTTTTAAAGCAAAATATACTTCAAGAAACTTGGTAACGAAGCTCTGATGCCAATTGTGAAAACTAGAAGGGGGGGTTGAATAGTTTTGCCAATTAAAACTTCATTTTAATTTATTTAGATTGAATTATGACAATCTATTTGGATGGGTGTGTTGGATGTTGATAAACAAACATATAAAGGTAAGTAATGAAAAGATAAGAGTAAGAAGCACAAAACCACAACACGAGTATTTATAGTGGTTCGGCTACAAGGACACCTTCCTTGCCCTACTCCACTCCCCGAGTCACCTACTCAAGAGTTCGTAATCACTACACCAATCTCCTTATGGCGGAGAAGCCTTCACAACGTTGCCTACCCTTTTTCCGGTGCTAGGCTAACCACCGGGTTCTTTCACTCCAAGGTGAACCACACCTACACAACGTCGCCTACCCTTTATAAGGTACTAAGCTAAGTACCTAGTTCTTTCACTCCAAGGTGAACTACACCTTCACAACGTCGCCTACCCTTTATTAGGTACTAGGCTAAGCACCTAGTTCCATTGCAATGGATGAACTACTACCACACTACACCAACGACTAATCCCAAAGGAGATCTACTCCTTTACAACATCATCAAGGATATCAATATACTTAGATCTAATACTAGTCTATCTTGTATATTGAAACACACCATATCGAATGTACATCTAAGGCACCTTTTACTAATGCCTTTGACTAGATCTACAAGACACCTTTCACTAATGTCTTGTGTCTTCACTTCTAAGCACCTTTCACTAATGCTTCTTTGTCTTGACTTCAAAGCACCTTTCACTAATGCTTCTTTGTCTTGACTTCTAAGCACCTACCACAAGTGCTTATTCTATAGACGATAGATACCCTTCACTAATATCTTCGTCTTGACACTTGAGACATCTTTCACTAATGTCTTCAACACTACACTTCTTTAAAGAAAGAAAGGAATCATCAACAAGAAGACTTCAGTAGCCTTGATGATGAGGAAGCATGGCAACTCATGGGCTTGAGCTTGCTCGACTTCAAAGGTGGTGATCTTGCCTTTAAGAGGAACCTAAAAGATCACACAAAAATGAAACTACAAACATAGATCTCTTGGATCTAAGGTTAGTGAGATTTAACTCAGGGGAGAATGTATGTTAGAAAGGGGTTGAAAGGGGTTAGAAATAATGAAGAAATGGCTCACTATTTATAGAGGAAAAATCATACTGTTCCCCGGATCCCACGAATCCCTTCCACTTGGGATCCGGCTAGCACAAAGCTAGGGATCCGTGGAACGCTCCTCTTTACCCATGGGTATTTTGGTTATGGGTCATGGGTCATGGATTGAACCATGGATCTTTTGCTAGATACAATGTATCTTTGAGTGTAATGCACTTAGTCACTTGGGTATGGGTTGATCCATGGGTTATGGGTATTGTCCATATGTGATATAAGCATGATGTCATGCAATGGGTTATGGGTCAAGATCCATGGGTTATGGGCTTTGGGTTGTACCCAACTACATTCAATGTATTTGCCCAATGGGTTGTGATACTTAAGTTTCTACCCATTTATATTACCCAATATACTACATACTAGTTATGTGTATATTTTATCCATATATGTAAACACTAGTTGTTGTACATATGTATTACTAAATCATAAAATCACTTATACTTGTTTTAGTGTTTTATGTGAAAATGTGAATATGTTAGAAACTATTAGTTCAAATCATTTACGTATTTTATTTGTTTCGTTAATATGATTTTACGTTTGTTATCGACAAAACAATAGAAGATCGTAAAATATAAATAAACGTTTTTACGGCTTATTTGTATTAACAGAAATCTTAAATCTAAAGTCAATTCATATTTCTGAACACAATACTAATATATACAATATACAGATTTTATATCTTCTTTACTATAGAGAGTTTACAACACAAGATGTAAATGGTAGCATCTACTTATCATGTTACACTTAATCAAAACCAATGCCTTTTCGCTAGTTTCAAAAGTGGGATAACGTTTATGTATTAACGTTCCATGTAGTTTGGTATTTGGTTATGCACTTTAGCATCCACTCCAAACACTGTTAAACATACAAGTAGAAGATCAGTAAACTATATGCAATTTGTAATAAACATCTATAAAATACGACAATTACACACGAAATGGAAACATGATAATATATGACGCAACTTAATGCACAAGTTTGATGAATTTAAGTGCATCTGTTTGAGTCACTTTAGTGCACCTGTTTGGTCAAATGAATGATTTTTAGACATAAATCAAACGAAGTTTTACTTGATGTGTCTTGATTTGAATTCTGATACTCATATCAAATGTGCAGTTTAGTACTCGAATGGGCATTTAAAATATTTGCTAATCATCATAAAAAAAGTAAATAAGGTACAACATAACTACCATAGTCCTTCTAGTGCTTTGTCATACAAGTGAGGTAGATCCTCCATGGTAATTTGTCACTTGAGGAAGATTAGTGAATATACTATTCACTTTCTCACTCAAATATGATATTGAATTACGTATAGCTGGGGCAACACCAGTGTGAATAGAAAACCTATTTCAACTAAGTCAAGATTTGATTTAAATAAGTTGCTGAAAAAATGTCAAATTTGTCAAAGAATGCTATTCCATATCATGCGTCCTTATTGGACTTATGCTACTCAGACAAACAACTTTCAACATTCCACTTGAAACCTGTAACCTAACGTCGTAGCACATGGTATGTTGACGTGCTGATACATACAGTAGCAACAAACCCGATGTTCATACAATTGTTATAGCGAGTGTTTTCATCCAAATCTAAAATTCTCTTGCCTAAATTATATAAGGCATCAAAGTGTAACTAGAATATATTCACAAGAATTAGGGCATGAGAGTGTAAAATTAGTGCATCGCAGTTATAAAATCCCATTCAGACATTTTATCAAACACTTGGTGTGCATTCTTTTGTAAACATCTTTTCCATGTATTTATTTCTCAATTTCGTTTCAAAATAACTATTATATACAATGAATGATGTCAATAAACTCTGAAAATCGTTACATCTATAAACGAAGATAGTGTTTAACGAATCAAATTACATAAAAACAAAAAACTAACTCAATATGAACAACACATCATTCTGATTAAACAACAAGAATCAATATATAATCTTTATAATTGATTTTATGTAGCAAAAATAACAAATCTATAATCAAATTCAGTTACATACCTTAATTTGATCTTCGATTTGATAAATTATGACGAAATGATATTGAATATGATAACACGATTGAATCTGATAACACGAAATCTGTTACATACCTTATTGAATCTGATAACACGATATTACTTTGTGATGAGATGATTTCGTGAATCTTCATGGTCGTGATTTCATGAACTTCGTGAATTTGGAACTAAGAGAAAAGTTTCCATGTTCTAGATCTAGAGAAAGAAGAAAAAGAAAAAATGAAAAAAAAATGTGAATTATATATGATATGCTCAAATTTACAAAAGCTTCCCTTTAAGAATGAAAGAAAATACAATTAGGTCCCTGTAGTTTGGTGTGAAAAAAGGGAGGAGAAGAGGGGGTGATCTAACGATTGAGATCACTTCTCTCACTTTTCTCTTGAGATCAACTTTTTAAATGATCCAATCTATATATATATATATATATATATATATATATATATATATATATATATATATATATATATATATATATATATATACGAATATATATACTCGTTTAAGAAAAGAAAGAAGAAAGAATAAAAGAGTGTCGATAGGTTGGGTTTACTGAGAGAGAAAGAGAGACGAGAGCGTCGTTGGTGTCACATACGAGTACAACTCGTATACCAAGCCCAAGCAAGATCCTTTTTGACTCGTTATCTTTGAAACCCTAGAGATTCGAAACTGAAAAGAAAGATCCAGGGCGCGTACGGGGTGTTTAACGTGCGTATGGTGCACAAATGTGGTCACAAGACCCCGATCTATCGTCTAGGAGGGGTGGTGTATTTATTGGAGGTCGCAGGAATTTTGGCCGGAAAAGTTGACGACGCCGGAACCCTAGGGAAGGTAGCCGGATTTTATAGAGAGAGAGGAGGGTTGGGTGTGTGTGTTTTGTAGTGAGAGAAAGAAAGTGGGGAAATGGGAGATGTGTGAGTGGTTGGGGGTATTTATACTCCAAGGAGGTGCCAAACTTGTACACTCAAAACCACAAGGGCAGAAATGAAACTTATCACAAGGACCCTAGATGAAACTTTATAAAAATTTTGTAATATTAAGTTCGGGACTCGTTTGAGCTAGCAAACAAAGGATTCGTGACTCGGGAGTTACGCTATTGTTATTAAAATATTATTTTCAATAAAAACGATATATAATACGACTCGTATCTCAATTTAGTTAAAACAATCGCTCTAATTGATGTTTCTCCAATTACGACGCATCGAGGAATTTACGAGTTGTCACAATCGCCTTAATAATATTTGGGAAAACCTTCAATGACTCTGGATGATTAGTCCAACTTTAAGCATTTTAAGCCCATCAAATTCAAAATACGCTTTAGTTTCAGCAACAGAACAAACTAACAAAGAACCGATACTAAACAAACTACGTATAGGTAGTAATGTTGAACAGTGGTCGTGGCTGCAACCAACATTCGAGTAGGATTGCCCCGCCAAGATACTAATGTTGACCACAAAATTTATAAACGACGAAAATTTTCATCATTGTTGGTAGCTACAGTAAGCACAATATTTTATTTTGAAACTAACATATGGGTCAAAGTTATTCTAATTCCACATAACATGCCGTAGAAATAAGTTGCTCACATTCCCAAATCCATCAAAAATGCGACAATGACCTCAATTTGGCAAAGGAGGTGGCCTATAATAGACAAATGTCAACATAACTGGAAGCTCTCACCTCCCCCTCAAATCCCTTTTTCTTTTCAAACGGTCTTCACACGATGGTCGGCACCAGATGTATTGCTATCCCGTTGAAGTAACAAAAGGAATTTGAGAGGAAGATGAGAGGAAGCAGCTATGTTGAACATCGTGTTTCAAAATTAACAAATGAAGTACATTGTATTCTTTAGTTGCCAATATTGACACCTAATATTTGATGTATGTGATAGAAAATATGTTCTTGCATATTTTTAATTCCAGTTCCATAAAAGGCCTTGGTCAATAATAGACTGCAATTTTCAAAGAAAGATGGGATACAAAAGAGGATGATGCGAAAAAGTAACCTGCACTAAATTGCTTGTCATACCATTTTCTTTGGTTTCGCATCTTTGTTTGGTGAAATGCACTCTACCAATGATTAGAGAATTTTGTGGAACTGAATCTAGCAACATGCATAAAACAGTTTCAGATGCTCTAAAAATGCATACCAATTAGATAAGTAGTCACATCTAAAATGTAAGAGATAAGAAGGCCAGTCGGAGTTACCTAAAGCTGGCAAATGAGGTGGCTTATAACAGACACATGATAAATAAGATGGATCATTACACACATTACTTTGTAGATGGATGGTTTAAGCTCGTAAATCATACTGGAAGTCAAGAAAAGGACTTTAGTAATGTTAAAGGCATTTTTTTAAAATTCCAATATGAGTTAAACTATCCGTCTCTAAAGTAATGTGGGTAAATAATACATATATAAAGCTAGTTGTTTAGGTTACCAAATTCATTTTGGCATAAGATCATGGCTGACACAATGTTGTTATGTACTTTATAAATAACTGTAATAGGAAAAAGGCAACATAGTTAACCCTTCTGAGGTCCCACTAGAATTCCTTTCGCCTTTTCAACACCCTTTTTGCAAAGGCATGCACCAGACGAATGTGAAAACTTACCAACAGCCGGCCTCGATCTAAATTGAAGTATAATGTATTCAGGTGGCTGAATGTGAAAACTCGGGTGCTACAAAAATATTGACAAAGTATCAAAGATGGATGCACATACCATGTCAACTTGGTAATAGTCGGCCTCGGTCTCTGATGCGCGTGGAAGGCGCGTTCGGGGTCAAGGAAACTTCCTTTTCTTCGATCAAGTTTTTCAACATCCTAGGCAGTGAACCTAATCGTTGTAGTGTAGTATAGGGTAAGCCTCGGGGATTGATATCATTCTCTAGGAGAATAGGAATGCTAGTAAGAAATATATGACGAGAAGGTGAGGTTGAGGATGATTCTTTTTTATCTTTTTCATGATTTTTTAGAAAGCTAAGGTAAAATATCGAGGCAATTGGTTTAGGGGTGGTACTTCTACCGATTACTCTACTTTAACTAATTCTTTAATTACTATGGATAGCTATGTCTAATTGAAGTGTGCTCGTATAATGATTAAAGATGGGTTCACTTAGATACTATTACTCCCTAGCTATCTTTTATTGGTTGGTTGGGTTGTCACGTCCTTTATCTTAACACGTTGTATTCCTAAAGGTCGTAGGGTATGTGTGGTCCCTAGTTCTTTGAGGTTATCTCTCGTATATGACTCACAGAGTCGGCAAGCCTAAGCTATTTCATCCATGAACCATATCATCATAAAGCATACTCAAGCATAAACACAACGAAAAGCCTAGTTGCACTCCTAAGCCAATTTCAATTAAGACAAGAAACAACCTAACAACAATCAATAACTAGGTTTCATAGATCTAAGCAAACACACAAGTAATTTAGCTAGACAAGATAGACAAGCAAGCATACACACAATCAATTGAATATGGGGTAGACATAATGATAATTTGGATTAACCAACTTATCTTGATGTGTAAAATAGGGTATTGGACCCTAGAATATTGTCCAAGTCGGACTACAACTGAGTTAGGGTTTGCTCTCCAAAAATCTACCTCTCAAAATACAGAAAAATCGAATTCTATATATAGATTTACAATTGCGACGGCGTCACCTTTTGCATGGGACGCCGTCAAGTCACCGTCATTATGGTTTCGTTTTGGCCAAGTCATCGATGGGAAGGCGTCACGTTAGAGTTGTGACGCCGTCGGCCTTTAGCTGAGATGTCGTCTTGATTCTAGATCTGGGCCGTCTGGAGTGAAAACTGTGAGTGATGCCCTACATATTTAAAACGTGACGCTGTCAGGTTATATGACCAGGATTTTCACTGAGCCGTCGCGTGCATGTTTTGATCAAGTCTTCATAGAGGTATGGCGTCGCCCTTTGGATGGGACGCCGTCAGGTTCTGCTGATCAGTCTTGAGTGGCTTTAATCTTGACTTTGCCATTTTCTTCATGTATTTGCTCCTTTTCGTCCAAATGTGCTTCATTCCAGCATTTTGCTTTCAAAAGACCTAAAAAGTAAAAGGGAACAAAATTAAGCAGTAACGGATATAATGTGTCGAAATAAGGCTTAAATGACCCCCTAAAAGTGTATGTTTTAAATCCTTATCAGTCTCCGTACATCCATCATTGATATTTCATCTATTTTTTATATTTAATTACCTTGTGTCCATAGTATGGAATTAGGCCGTTGAATATGAAAGCTTCGTTGCCAACAAAAAATATAAGTAGACTCGGCTAGCATATTGGATTAAGCATGTAAATTTAACATATCATAATTATACATATACAAATACATCAGCCGGATATACAAATATGGTATCACAAATTCAAATAATACTTATATGTTTTATGTTACAGTTGTGTAGTAACATGTCAAATGAACTCAAACATAGCCACACATAAGGTTTAGGCCTCAGAATACGGTAGATGAACATCCGAACTATTCTTCACATAGAAAACAACAAAGCATTAACGATGGATGAACAGACACCAAGGCAACTTAGTATTACTCAGCTCTGGTATCTGCTCATCCATCATTTGTGATTCATCATTTTTTTTATACTTGAAGGTTTGTCCATAGAATGAATGCATGTGGTACTTCATAAATAGTGAACATCGTTGCTGCAAGAAAGGATATATGAGATAAAAGACATTAAGTCACAAAAAATTTGAAATAAATAACCGGGCTCAGATCTGTATATATTGTTCAACTCATAAAGTTGTTTCTATTCTGTAATGGCTGCAAACGGATATAGTTGCAAAGCAAGTATTGGAACTTTGCAATATGTTTGTTGCTGCACCAACTTACGTTCATATTTTCCAAGACACAATTCATTTGAACCAGATTGCAAAAATCATCACATCCTTATAGATTGGGTGTGTAACCGGATAAAAGGATATGCTAACCTGCCATGTCTGCAAACACAAATTTATTCATGATGCCCCGCCAAGATACAAGCTGCTTTCATCCATCATATTCTAGCTAAAAAAAATCAACCCACATAACACAACCATATAGCAGTCCTATTTACCCCCAAGATACATGAATGTATGTGTCACACCCATAGATTTGATACATTCTTAAAATTTACATTAATGCGTTCGCATAAGCAAAGCATTATGAAAGTAAATATGACAGCAGTGCCATGGCTACAAAAGAATTAACCCGCCATGGCTGCAAATCCAATAATTTAACCCGCCAAGTTCTGGATTACCTCAACTGCAAATTTGCCTAGAAGTGCAACAACGGTGTAAGGCCATGAATCAATATATTTAAAGTATAATTGCTACAGATGAATAACTTAGGGAAAATATGCATCCATGTATTAAGTGTCGCTATAGCAAAGCATTAAATGTTGTAAACTAATTTATATCCTATTGAATCTCGTGCATAAGTAACTTGGCAACAGACTTATGAATAATAGAAGAAAGAATAAGAATCCTTAACACTGAGGAAATTGAAAACTTAAAACAACACACATGGAGCATAATTGTTTTAAAAAAAAGAGTTTGAACAATCAGATGTTGCTTATCTTTTTTCAACTATGTATAAGGATTAGATCCACAATGATAAAAATGGACATAATATACCGGCCATGGTTGCAACTCTAATTCATATCATATTGCCGTGCCAAGATACCCATATAAGCATATTATGTCACCGCATCATTCAAGTGAAAATATAGCTATCATCATTGCCTTAGGGTAAAGAGGAAGGGAAGCACAGGTAAAAAGAAGGGTTAACCCGGCATGGCTTCAAATCCAATAATTCGCCCCGCCAAGTTTCGGGTCACCTCAACTTTAAATCTTGCTAGAAGTGCAACGACGCAACGACATTTTGTTTGTTAGCCTGGAGAGTACTGCTAAAAGGACAGTGCAACAACGTCGTCCGCTGTAATAGAAAGGAAAAAAAACAACGTGGTTAACCCTTCTAAGTTCCCCCTCAAATTCCTTTTGCCTTTTCAACACCCCTTGCGCAAAGGTCTGCACTATGCGAGTTGGTAGATTGTTGAAATAACAAAAGGAATTGGAGGGAAAGCTAAGAATGGGTAACTATGTTGAATATTGTATGTCAATATTAACAAATAAAGAACATGGTGGAGTTTAAAGTAGAAAGAGTCCTGCTGATAAACAAGAATTTTTAACTGTAAACATTTTAATTAAATACAAAATGTGTTTGACTGGAAGCTTTGCACTGTATAGTGCACCATGTTCTTTATTTTTTAATATTTCCACACGATGTTATATGTCTATTACAACATAGTTCCTATTAAAACTTAGCATGAATACAGACAGGAAAATTTGGAAAACTGATATTAGGCTTTAAAGATCTGCCAATGAAATAAATAATCATGAAAGACATGCCCATCAAGTCTTACCGGATGTTTCAACTAAAATATAATGAAATATTCTTTGATGATGAGGCTTAGATCATTAGTTCTTTGGGGGACTCCACACACCCACCATGGCTGCAACCACAGAGTAGTCATGGTTACCCTACTAAGATATGCAAATGCATGAGCCACACCGCAGTAAAAGTCATCATTGCCCCAAAAGACCAGACCTTAGTGGGATTATTTTTATCAAATATATATATAAGGCTCATATCTACAATCATAAAATTGGACATAATATACTGGCCATGGCTGCAATTCTAATTCAAATAATATTGGCGTGCCAAGATACATGTATAAGCATACTATGTCACCGCAACATTCAATTGCAAATATATTTATCATCATTGCCTTAGGGTAAAGAGGAATGGAAGCACATGTAAAAAGAAGGGTTAACCCGGCATGACTGTAAATCCAATAGTTTGCCCCGCCAAGTTTCAGGCTACCTCAGTTGTAAATTTGCCTAGAAGTGCAATGACATTACGCCGTACTTTCCACCCACCATGGTTGCAAACAAAGATTACAATGTCTTGTTTTGTTAACAGTGCTACCCAAAACCACGAAACCAAATGACAGCGTTAACCATATATGGCAGAGATTCAATTTCAAGTACATTGTTATACATGTAAGAGTTAATCTGTAGAAATCCTCATCGCATACCAATCTGTTCAGCAAAATAGAAAATGGTATAAGCACGCATTATATCTTGTGACGATATTATGGCTGCTTATGTTTGTTCAAATATGTTTAAGTCTCAGATCTGTAAGCATAAAAGCGGACATAATATACTGGCCATGGCTGCAATTCTAATTCAAGTTATATTGACGTGCCAAGATACCAACATATGCATATTATGCATCCGCAACATTCAAGTGTGAATACTTATCATCATTGCCTTAGGGTAAAGATGAAGGGAAGCACATGTAAAAAGAAAGTTTAGCCCGACATGGCTGAAAATTCAATAATTCGCCCCGCCAATTTCTGGGCCGCCTCAGCTGTAAATTTTCCCATCCTTCCATCTTATTATAAATCTATACTACTTATAATGCACGAAGGCACCTCACTCTTAATTTTAAGACGTACAAGAAATTAAGCATGGTTTACAACACTTTAATGCACCCAATTTTCAGAATTACAACAAAGTAAGCATATTGTACAACAAAATAAAGCGTGGTGTCATTTTAAGACCAAAATTCTATCAAACAACATTAATGCTATTAAAAACACCCATTCACCAAAAATTACAACCATTTAAGCACAATGTAGAATAGCTGCAACCAATTTTTAGATTTACAACAAAATAAGCATAGTGTACAACAGAATAAGCATGATGTAATTTTCAGACTTACAAAATTAATGCTATTAAAGTGGTCAATGTTATTAATGACTATAATGACTACTACTTACAAGAAAATAAAAATAGTGTACAACACTTTAATGCACATAATTTTCAGACGTACAAGACAAGAAGCATAGCGTACAGCAAAACACCACATTAATGCTATTTAATGTAGTCAATTATTTAACTGGTCAATAAATACAATTAATATAGTTATTAAAACACCCCTTACATAAGAAATACAACTTATCAAGCATATTGTACAACCAAATTAAACACAATTCCTGCATTAAATTTCACTACTACAAATAATAAAGCACATTATACAAATATTCAAGCCCGAACGGGCAACGAGCCAAATGGGCTTGAGCCCGAACGGGCGCGGACCAAACGGGCTCGAGCCCGAGCAGACACGGGCCAATGAGTTCGAGCCCGAACGGGCACGGGCTATACGAAATTCTTGATATCCGTAAATTTATTGTTAAAAAGAACATAATAGACTAAAATACATTATTTATCAAAAAAATTTATTTCAGAGTACCCGCCGTTGCAATGCGCGGCTACCCTGCTAGTATTATTAAACGATAAACCAAATGACGGCGTATTAACGCCCAAAAAATCCCA
Source organism: Chrysanthemum makinoi (assembly GCA_910596185.1). Taxonomy (NCBI): domain Eukaryota; kingdom Viridiplantae; phylum Streptophyta; class Magnoliopsida; order Asterales; family Asteraceae; genus Chrysanthemum; species Chrysanthemum makinoi. Next base: position 211,324,895 of record OU343224.1, read on the forward strand.
CCACCCACAGTATGTGCTACAGTTATCCTCCAAAATACAAAAGGGTTCAACGTCGTTGCACTTATTATATCACCGCAACATTTAAGTGCAAATAGTTACCATCATTGCCTTAGGGTAAAGAGGAAGGGAAGCACATGTAAAAAGAAGGGTTAACCCAGGATGGCTGCAATTTCAATAATTTGCCCTGCCAAGTTCCAAGTCACTTCAATTGTAAAAAAAATTCCCATCCTTCCATCTTACTCTAAATATAGTTAAACGATGTATCGTACGACATCGTTACCCGTTCACAAAGAACAGTACTCTCTAGTAACTTATCTGTGCTCAGAGCAATAAATTCATGTGAACAACCGCATAGCATATAACTACAAGCAAATACTCTAAGCACATATAAGTTGCTTGAGAGAAACAGAGTTAAACAATCATTGTGTAGGTAAACCACGACATTAAAGCCCAGTAAGATAACATTGTATCTCAGACCATTCAACTCATAAAAGCAACAAACCATTAAAAGAAACACCGACATATCCTTAAAAACAACCCACAAATGAGTATGTGTTACCCTCCCAATTATGTGAAACAATACCTACACCAAATAACCCTGATAAATAAGCTAAGACAAACAACCCTAATAATAAAACAATCAGTATGAATAACAAAAAAACTGAAATAATCCAAATGAACACAATAGCTGAAAAAGTGTGGAACCAAGAAAACCGAAACATTCAAACCTCCTTAATCCTATGATCAATCAAACTAAAACTAATCAAACCTCCTTAATCCTTTCATCAATCAAACTAAAACTAATCAACTTGCTACACTAAAACACTATAAAACTTGAGCATCAAAAAATATTTTAACATACATAATATTATCAATACACATAAAGTAGATTTAAAAAAATAATAATAATAAAATACTCGATGATTTATTATCTCCTAGTGAAATAGATGTATGAGATAAGAATCTTCAAGAAAATCACCATTAATAGATCGATGTGTGTTTGTTGATAAGAGAGATAGGATCGTACCTCAAATTGAATCTCAGTCATATATGGTAAACGATAAGAGAGATAGGATGTTATAGAGAAATGGAGAAAGCACACCAAAAATAATCGCAGCCATGTATAGCATTGTACCTCAAATTGAATCTCAGTCATATATGGTAAACGGCACCGTTTTGTAGATGAGTTTTGGTAGCATTGTTAAAAGAACAGTGCAACGACGTCGTACCCTTTGGTATTTTGAAGGAGAATTGTTAAAAGAACAGTGCAACGACGTCGCAGCCTTTTTTATTTTAGAGGAGAACTATAGGTGATATAGTGGACGGTAGGAATTTTTAGACGTTAATACGTCGTGGTTTGGGTTCTTCGTTTAGTAATATTTATAATAGAAATCTAACTATGGACGGAGCATAAGTAAGGCATGGTAGGGTTATGGCCCCCCAAACCTTTGAACTTCATATGTAAATTTTATTGTTTTCATCCTACAAACAAACTAAAATAAAAACACTTTTAAGGATTGACCCTCCAAAATAAAACAACTGACCCTCCAAAATAAAACAACTTTATTTTGGCCCCTCTTGTGAACTTATCCGAGCTAACTAGTATCAATCTACTTTCTAGTACATCATTTTTCGGATAGGAACACGTACTTCTAGTATTCATATACTTTTAGGTTATATTTGGTTTTCATGACGGAATCACTATAGTATAAGACTTAGTTCTATATTTTTTTCTATTAAATCATCATTGTTTGTTAAAACTAAACACATAGTAAATTGACTACAGTGTAAAGAAAATCTAATAATATGATTTAAAATCATTACTATCTTAGATATCTTTTATTTATTTTAAACGGAAGACAAAGAGTCAAATAAATTATGAAACTGGCTAGAAAGTAATGTCGGCATGTATAAAGTGGTAAAAAAATATAAATTATATAATCTTCATATGATGGGTTCTATTTTGTCCCCTTCGGTTTGTACACGTCCACTTCAATATCCGCAAGGATCAAGTTCGGGTTAAAGGCTAATATATCTATTAGAATATAAAAATTATACATTATAGTTTTTGGTGTTATACAATTTACTTGTAATTGACTACTCTGATGACTATAAACTATAGGTACAATTTTATTGTTCAAACAAAATTGTAGGTACAATTGGTCGGATATAGTTTGGTTAATGGGCCGTTTTTGAGCTTTTTGATGCCCTAAATGTCATACTTCAAATATTATTGTTTTTGTATATGAAAATGTTAGGGTTCTTGGAATCAAGGTATGAGTTTGATACCATTTGTATACTTGGTTGATTTGTATTTATTTGGTTGAGGGTTTTGATTAAGGGTGTTAATCGGTTCGGTTATTGGGTTGTTCGGTTAGTTCGATTTGATTAATTCGGTTAAAAAAAAATTTAGGTCAACTCGAGAACCGAACCGAACCAATCAAATTCAGTTTTCGGTTCGGTTCGGTTCGGTTGAATTCTAATTCGGTTCGGTTCTTGGATTGACCCGAATAACCCGAATTTCACTATTTTTTTAAAACAAAATTAATAATTACATAGATATTTAGCAAAAAAATATATTTCAAGCATAAAAAATGTTTTATTATATTATAATAACCTTTTAATAGTATTTATTTATATATAAATATACATAAAAATATATAAATATATATATAAATATATAAAAAATATATATATTTATATGAATTCGGTTTTCAGTTCAAACTGTCAAACCCATATCCAACCCGAGAACCGAATTAGTAGTTCGGTTCGGTTTTAGCAAATTCGGTTGGGTTATTTTCGGTTCGGTTCGGTTCGGTTTCGGTTTTCGGTTTATTCGGTCTTTTCGGTTTTTTCACTCACCCCTAGTTTTGATACATTTATGTGGGCTCTATAGTTGAAACCCGTAGATTTGTACCATTTGGACATGTGGGTTCTATTCCACCATTAATTTCACTCACCCCACTCTATTCCTTTATATTTATCAAATAATATTCAAACCCAAATATATAAACCAAACAACATTTTTTAAACTAACAAACTAATTCTCATACCACCATGTTATCATCTCAATATCCATTGTGACTCCTATAACCAACCAAACGAACCTTAAGTTCATCAAACCTTATAGTTAGTTATATATATCAAACATAAATTTGAGTCTTAAAAAATTTGGGGCATTGAATGGTCGACCGACGGCCATGTTTGGTTACACTAACATTCTTAAACATAACTATATAAGTCTTTTTCTAATAACATGCGGCATCTTTTTTTAGAACAAGTAGCATGGTAATTTGAACCACTACCATACTTATTTTGAGTTTTGACATGCAAAAATTTACTCTGGACATTTTGAAACAAATTTTATGTCTAGAATAGATAATACTCCTATTAAAAGCACCTACATTTTTTAAAGAGAGATAAGAAGTCATCATACTAACATTGTATATAATCAACTCCATAATTATTGTAAAAGATTTTCAACAAGTTTCTTTTGAAGAAAAACTTTTTATCCTTTGCTGTCTAGTGCAATAATTTTGATTCAACAGTTTGATTTTTAGTTTATTATTGTTAAAACTTTAAATCCATGTTCCGAAATACTAATCAAACTTTCAATAACCATTTTCTCCTTTTCAAATATTAATTTCTTTATTGTTAGATAAATAATTTGTTGTTCCTTACATTGTAACTTAAGTTATCGTTAAGTGATTAAATTACTTTTTGCATGACAGAATACGTGTTTGTGTATTAAATTTAGGGGGAATTGAATATATATTTTTGCAAAAGTTTAAAATTACGCATATATCCAACTTAATTTTAGAATCGCATATATTTCCTTTCAAAGCTCAAAATTTACATATATATCAAACTTAAACTTATAATTGCATATATGTTCTCCTTAAACTTTAAATATACCATGTATATCGAAATAACTATTTAATTTAAGGTTACAACTTTAAAATACATGACAACAATAATTATTAAATGTATTTAAAATATTGTTTATATAATATTGAAGATTTGGGGTTGGTCGATCGTTTGGTCTCGTTCGGCCCCAAGATGTGACCGGAGTCACCAGTTGGGGTAACACTCACGAGTCAACTCAGTTGGATGTGTGTGTGTTATTCTTGAGAGAATAATTACTTAGATTGAACGTGATTCATTTCAGGGAAATGGCTTAGCATTTATAGGGAAGCCTTTAGGGTTGTGAGTAACCCGTAAAGGTGATCCAAGGGTTGTGCTTGAGAATTGTCGCACCTCAGTTGTTTGTGAGGTTAAATTTAACTCCTAAGAGTGTATATTGCATATGTCTTGTTTTCTTTAAGATTATTTTGAGGGCGTAAGGGTCGATGATAAGATTGAAGCACATTGAGTCTTTTCAATAGCTAGCACATTTAGCGATCAAATAAACATAGGTAATTACCACTCAGGTTAACGACATGTTCTCCTTGGACGTACAAGAACCAATATGCGATATGGTAGTCTGTTTAACTGTTCAGGTATCTCTAAGATGCCTATACAAATTTTTGGTATTTTCACTAACTTGTGAACAATATTTCATTTGTTTAATTGCGTTTACCGTGAACTATGTATGAGGATGCGAAAGACATGATTGACATTCAGTCTTCGACGGTTGTAACAATGTAAATGTACATATGATATGTTTCCAACATATAAATATGATATGATAATGGCGTACAAGCCTTCATAATGACGTATGAGCATGATGGCATGCAAGCCTCTGATGTAATGGCGTACGAACCTGAGGTGATCTGAGCCTGATGTAATGGCGTATGATTGATGAGGTGTACTTTTACACACTTTTTAGGAGTCATTTAGCCTGTAAACTTGTGTATATTTATCATATACTGCCCTAATTTGCTTTATTTAAGTTTTTAGTACTTGGGAGAATAATTGCTGAAACAATGCAAGTTTTGGGCTTGATTGGACGAAGAACGAAGAAAAATGATAAAATCAGCAACATGGCCGACATCTCTGACGTGGTCACCAATTATGCCCAGAAAGTGCAAAATTAAATGTGACTTGTGACGATTCAGTTTGTTGAGACGGCCTCTCATAACGGCGTCAGAGGCATCTTGACGGCGTCACAACCATAAGGTGACGTTGTCACACAAAGGTGGTGGACAAACGAAACCCTAATTAAACGGCGAGTTGTCGGCATCACACCTACAACATGACGGTGTCACGCTCTGAAATCTACAAATACAAACGCTTATTTTTCATTATTGTGTGTGTGACATTGGAGGAAATTTTATACCCCGAACCCTAGTCGTTTTCCAGCAGTTTTGTAGGCCTTTTGACTATTGAAGACCTCATGTTTTATTGAGATAAGTTATTTAATCAATTATTTAAGTCATGTTTCATCTTAATTGTTTGATTTATTCTATTGCTTGTTTCTTTATTGTTATGCTAGACTAAACTAATTAGTATTTACTTAGAATTTCATAAAACCTAGTTGTTAATTACTTGTTTATCGTCTCTTTTCAATGGTGTGTATGTTCGGAGTTAGAAAACTTGCTATATCTCGTATCTTAGCTTGATCGTCCACTAAAAAATGTGTAGTTAATGTTTATGTCTTAGGTTATTAGCTACGAAGGGTATTTATTGCGTAGATTACCTATTGGGTGGGTTATTGACATTCAGGTAGGTGTCGCTCACTTAGGTTAGTTCATAGACGTTGGACTGACCAACCCGCAATAGGTTATAAGGAATACTCCACATTCCGTTAAACAAGGAAGTGATAATTCGGTAAACTAGTAAGATATGATTAGGAAGTAATGCAACTCTAGGTAAATACATTTTCCTCATATAAGAAGTTCAAACCACTTTTACTTTTCTTATGGTTTAATTTTATTGCATTTTAGGTTAATTAGTAGTTAAAATACAAAAGCCCCTCAAAACCCGAGATTTTTACTTGCTTTCTAATAAACAAAAAAAGACCACAAATTATATTTTCTTCACCTTTAGACTTAATCTGAAATACACTTCGAGCCTACCTCATGATTTCCTTAAAGAACGATCAATCCCCCGAGTCTTACCTATTTCACACTACAACGGTTAGGTACTCTGCCCAGGAGGGTTGTAAAATTTAGTGCTTACAACAATCCGCATCAATGAGCTTGGGGGCATATGAGCCCGATGTAATGACTTATGAGCCTGAGGGCATATGAGCTTGAGTTAACGGCTTTGTTGTGCCAAAAGTGATATGTCTGACCTGATTTGATACAATATTCTTATCAAAGTTGTGTTCTTATTATCAGGTTTTTCATAGCTGACTTGTGTCGTTAAAAGACTTAGTAAGGTAGAACAAGAGTTTTGGTGATTGTCTGAAGGATAGTTCCTCGAAATGAATTCTTGTTTTACATAGAATCAATGATATAAGAGTAACAAGGAAGTTTTACATTAAGTGGCTTGACTTAAATATTTTTACATCGTTTTCATGCTACAAAGTAGCTGTGTCAAGGTTGAAATAATTGAAATATAAAAAATTGTAATGCATACCTAGAGGTAGCATTTCCTTAGTTTTGTCGCGTGCCATGATAGTGATACGTCATATTCATGTACACAGATGAGAAAAAATTGTATTTCTTCCCACGCATGTCGCCGAATCTTAGCCTCAATGGGCTTGGGTTAAGCCGATATAGAGTGTGTGGGTCTTAGCCGGTTAGGCTGAATCTCCCATATGCGATCAAATTTTTTCCTTTATTTATAATCTTGTTGGAAATAATATATACAATTTCATTGTAAACATATTGTACATGTTATACATATATAACAATCATGATATTTATAATGAGTTTATTTCTTATATTCGTATTATATATGAGATAAGGTGAATTTCTTGTGAAGTTAAACATTGTTTTGATATATTGTTTTTTGTCATCTAGTTCATTTTAAACCTCAGAACATCATACATTTGAAACTTATGTGGTTGTTGCTATTTTTTAAATTATAATTACCATAACTTAGAGTTAAATAATTATCTTGATATATATGATATATTAAAGGTTTAGAAATAATATATATGAGACTACGTAGGTTTAAAAGGATATATATGCAATTGTTAGTTTAAGTTGGATATATATACAATTTTTGAGCATTTGAAAGGACATACAAGCAAATTTTAATTTTAAGTTAAATAGATATGCAATTTTGAGCTTTTGGGGAAGGAAAATGTTTAACCTTAATAAGTAAACAGTAGCAACAAGCTAGTTTTCTCGTCTTGTTCCTCAATCTTCGAAGAATGCGGCGTTGTATTATTGTAAGTTCCCTGTTCCAAAAATCTCTTTCAAGGAGACGACAAGTTTCGAAAAAGTGTTTTCTCCTCTTTGTCTTTGATTTCTTGTCTATCTTCTGTTTGTATAGGAGGCTCTTATTCGCCGCCAGCCACTTTCTCCTCTACCGTATCCACTGATGGGATTTCTTTTATATATAATATCTCTACATTATATATAACAGGAGGCATGACACGTGGATTATTCAAGAAAAGTCCATGTCATTGCCATGTAATTCATTTAGCCCAGTAAGCAGCTTTTTTTGCCACCTCATAATTCCACTTGCAAGATTAGAACCTATGGTGTTAGTAATATTTACAAACATGATAACCACTAGACCAATACATTTTTTGAATTATATATTGCAAGTCCAAATATATAAGCCTATGCAAACAATTATATGAGATAATTAGGAGAATCCCTACAAGTTAGGTAAATCAAAACATATACGGAAAAAAATCACACCTCATTCATAATACGCTTTTTCTAAAAAAACCCTAATGTCCTTTTTCCTCACAATCTCCTCTAATGATCGGTTTTTGGATTTTTGTGTTTTCTTCATCACATGTTTGCAACAAAACATTGATTTTCAAGGAGTGTTTACATATATTCAAATTATACTTTCTCTTTGACTTTTTTTCTTTTCATGTATTAGGGTTATTGAAAGATTAATCAAGAAGACTACTACTGTTGATACCCCAAAGGTAAAAACCCTAATGATGAAGTTGCTTCAGTATGCTTATGGAAAGAATTGAATATAATTGTACATGTTATATGAAGGTATAGTACAATCCCAACTTTTATACATCATTTTATTTTTTAGTGTTTTTTTGATAAAGACTTTGCCATCCCAGCCGCAATTCCTAAAATCAAACTCGAACCAAAAACTGCCAACATTCCATTCTTTCACAAAGAAGAAGAAACGGAAGTAGCTGGTATGCAGAAGACCATCCTCACTAACGTGAACCTACAAGGCCAAGGATGGATGAAGAAAACGCATCTACGACATTTTATCAGGAGCCGATAATCTGGAAAGTCACATGCATGGTATACTTTTTTTTCCTATTTTATATCTGTTTTTACTTATTCGTTGTTATACAGGAACAAGTTTGGTACACCAAACTCAACTGTGAGATCGAAATAAGATATGAAAGAGGCGTGTTTTCATGGCATAGTTGCAACAGACTTGATAACTCTTGCAAGGACATACAATATAAAATGCCATTTGCGCAAGGCTCCAGTATTATGGCTTTTCATCATTTATTTTGTATACAATGTTTGTTCTTTTTTTTACCGTGATAAGTTAATGCATTCAATATAAAAATTGGTACTTTTATACCTTTCTTTTCGTTAACTAATTTATTTCAACGATATTAATTGGACACTTTTCCAGCCATTTTTTATCCGCCTTCTTTCGCTATAGTAAAATATGACATCGATTGTGTGCTCTTCAGGTACCACTCTAGGGAAGATACCGAATATGCTGTGAAGTAGATAGGTAGGACTATTCTTGATGATATTCCTTTTCGTGTAGATTTTGATTGGGGCTTTCAGGAGGGAAGGAAATGGGGTCGAGGTCGAAGTGGTGGACAGATGACCTGGAATTTATTAGTTTACTCTCTTCAGTTTACTTTATTCATGCTTCATGTTGATTTCTGTTTTCATGACCAAGGGAGGGACGAATACAAACTCTACCTCAGGCATTTTAGAATACTGACGTTAATGAAAGACACCGCTTCTTCTATTACACTGGACAAGGTAAAGAAGTACCACATAGGAAAAGTACCATCTACACATGAACATTCATCAAGAGTGGATAAATCCATTTTTTGGCAAGGGTAGAAGGTTCTGTGGATGTATCTACTTTTGTCTAATTTTTGCCTAAAGCTTTTAGATGAAGTGAGTGCTAGAAAAGGAAACAGATCAATTGGGTTAAACGGGCGAAAGTCAGTCATCTGTCACTATTCGAGTGTATAATACCTTTTAATTCACTTTATTATTAGAATAGTATATACCCTTTAAAGAAACAGGTTCACATGAGTATATACTGTTTGTTTTTGCAAATTTTCTTATATGATATCCGAATAGTATATATGAAAAAATTTGTGTTTGAACCTGAAATGCTTAAAGGGTTCACATATCCTTATCAATTTACAGGTTCACATATCCTCATGTGAACACTTTTCAGATGAAAAAATTTAAAATGCTTAAACTTAAAACAAGTTTTCAGGTTCAGAATAGTATATACTGTTTGTTTTCAGGGTTCAGAATAGTATATAACCTGTAAATTAAAACAACTTAAATTTAGGATATGTGAAATTGAAATGCTTAAAGGGTTCACATATCCTCATCAACTTAAAACAAGTTTTCACGTTCAGAATAATATATACTATTTTGTGTGTGCAAATTTTCTTAAAATGCTTGAAGGGTTCACATGAGTATATACTATTCTCATCAATTTTAAGCTGTTTTGAACCTGTAAACAAACAGGTTCACATGAGTATATACCTTCAAACTTTCAGCATAAAAAACACAAACAGCACCATCTGAAAATCCAGTAAATAATTGTAGGCCGTCACATGAGTATATAGCACTCGAGATTCTAGCAGAAATAGACTTTCTTATAGACAACTACCAATTTCAAGCATTCCAGTCGGTAGTCATAAATAGAAATTTGACTTTCTTGTACAACAAGCAGATGACATTGATCACAACAATGCTAAGAAGCTTATTACAAACTTAACTTCAGTGTTGGTCCACTATCAACGAAAAACAAACTTCCCTTGCCATTGTAACCATAAGGATGATCATTGAATGCCATTTCCAAGGGAGCGTCAAACACATCATCTACTTTAGCTATATTAGGAGTTGGATTGAATGCGTTTCTACCAGTAAGTTTACGATATCTTTCTATTAGAGAGTTTATGATGTATACACAGATAAGTTATCAAAGTTGATACATCCTCACAATCTTCTCTTTTTTGGATATTTGATATAGTTTCTTTAGTAATGCTCATTAAGTTGGCTTGGTGATCTGAATCAGTTATTTTATTGTGATTTGATGAAGAAAACTTTGGCTCTCTAAACCCGAATAATAAGTGAAACTGCATGTGCCGGACTCACTAATTGCTGGTGTTTGTGCTGGAATTAGCTCCATATGCACTTACCCTCTCAACTTACTCAAAACGCAGCTGTTGTCCAGGTACAATTGTCTCTCATTTTTTAAATAATTTAGAATATGCAGTTATGTTATAGATCCAGGGAATAGTAAATTGGATGCGTGCATAGTTCTTTAGTGCTACTTAGTAGTGTTCAACTATTAGTATAATACTCACTCACCATCTGTCCGACGAAAAGCTGCAAAATTTACCTTCATTTTCAAAAGTAGGATCTTAAGCCGTACATTATGAATTAGGATCCAATAATGTTCAACTCCCTCATGTTAGCATATATGAGATTAACAAGTGGTAGTCCCCTACTTACGTGTTGGAAAATTATATCTAAATGTAAACCGGAGGTAAGTTACTCATTTGTATTAACGTACTCACTTTGTAAAATTACAATTGGTCTTAAATTTGCGGCATTAGCTTACAACGACACAGGGTTTACAAAGTGAATATATATTTTTTAACATATTATATGAACAAGCCCATAATTTGATTATTTTTAAAAGCCATTCCCAACAGCTATGTCAAAATAACTAAACTAATATATGTTATGAGTTAAAGGCATTTAATCTTTAACTTCATTATTCATTTTAGTAGTTACCTTGATATTAGTATATGTTTTGATATGATAATTTTTTCTCGTGCTTCTCTCAATCCCTCACTCTCTCAAACGTGATCTAGGAGGGCATTGGATTACTGGAAGGACTTTCTTGCTATGTAGTCTTTAAGTTTTAGAAACACGTGTAAAGAGGACAAATATCAACCATTTTGTGTGTTTATTTATAATGATTATATTGGCGAGTTAAAATCACAATAAATAACCTTAACATTGTCAAAAATTATAGTCAATGGAATTTAGTCGTGTTACATCTGAATTTTATAAAGTGTAACGCAAGTGTTCAACTTCTATTACAAACCTCTGAATCAATACGGGCCTAAAAGTATGTCAATTGTAATCTTTATTCATGAATAACTTTTTTCAGGAATGGAATCAAGCAACAATGACATGTTGCTTTACAAGGACAGAGATCTAGGGACTTTCATGTTTAAAGAAGGATGGGTTTTCCCTTTATTTTCACTGACAAATGTGTGAATATGAGTACCCAACAATTCCAAATGGTGGTTTGGTTTTCGATATTTAATATTACACTTTTAGATTTGATGCGATGTTATAAACCATTCAAAATATTTTGACTCGATCACTGGCGAATAATGTCTATTGTCTAAGGACGTTCAACATTGTATATGTATAGAAACATGTCAGATGTAATGTACTTTTTATATACATTGCGATCAAAATTATATACAAGATTGTTTTGAGAAAGTCTTATTTTTGTATGGGATTATAATCATGATTCATGAATAAATTTTAGGGAAAGAAATCTACAAGACAGGATCTCGATGGTCCTTCACTTTGAATTGAGACAGATGTCAGATCGTAACTACTAGACACAGCTTACAGGTATGTTGTTATCCGTGGGTGCAAATTAATTGCTGTAATACTGTTGTTTCCTAGAGAAGATGTTTGTCGACCATTGAGAGTGACAATAGCCCACACTCTTTAGATATTGCAGTTCATGTGACAGTAAAGACATTCTATCTAAATCGACACATGCAATTTTGAGAAAATAACAACACGTGAAAAAAACAAAAATTAAAAAAAAAAGAAAAAGAAAAGAAAAGAAAAAGGAATACAACAAACTAACCTGGTGGTCGAGGTGCACACCCAAACATCTTTATCACAAACCCATCCATTACCTTACCAAGAAAGAAATCCCCGCTTTCTGATGACGAGATAACCAACAACTTTGACTCAGAAAACGCCAAAGATACACATAAATCCTCCCACTCATCACCAGTGAAGGCCACACCAACTAACTTTTTTCCTTTACATAGAGAATGGAAAGTAATCCCAATATTCCTAACAACACCATCAAACTAAATCTGAACACACTTAGAATTCCGGTTGTCCTCCCAATTAAGCATCATCTTATAAGGTATTTGCTGCAAATAAAAAATAAAAAATAAATAAAAAATAAAAAACATATCTAATAAACAAACAAAATTTAATGTACATACCTGATACAAACGAGGATCCTTACACGCTAAACCAACACACTTCATATCATGACCAGAAATAAAACCATAATCAACTTCTTCGCCACTGGCGGTATAGAAGTTGACCAAAAAATTATTACCACCAATCTTATCGAAATTAACTAACTTAGGATCCAAATTAATCACGCTTGAAATTAAATCGGACCATTTAGTATCAATTAAATACCACGCATAACGATCATCTTCCCGCTCCATTTTAACTAAACGAACAACACCACGAGCATCAGTAACCTCCCAAACATCTGTATCTTCAAGCACATTCGATGGGAGAAACTCAACAGGTAATTCCTAAATTTAAAAAACATAAGATAAGAAACAAAAAACATTAACGAAAAAAAAAACGTTCAGGAAGCACAACACAAACAAAAAATTAACAATTCGTTCTGAAAATTACCATGAAGACAACTGATAAATTCAATCAAACCATTCGCCTTAGCTTCATCTACACAAAAACAAAAACCAAAAAATAATAATAATAATAATAATAATAATAATAATAATAATAATAATAATAATAATAATAATAATAATAATAATAAAAATACTTAAACAGAAGAAGAAGGGGAAAAAAGTAAAAGACTTAGAAAAAAAATAAAATACACTTACAGAAACATTTAAGATCACAATAAACCATTCCTAAACCTGTACACACAAAAAATATATATATATTTAATAAAAACGGAAAGAAACAAATACATTGACTACGACAATTAAAATTGATATTTGTTTGCATTTTGTACAAATGCATTGATAAAACAAATAGTTCGGTCACGTGGCTCTACATTTCTAATAATGAGACGAATAAACAATAACAAATATTGGTGGGAAACCGATAACGCGCCAAGTAGAAACTTAGGTGAAAGATAACTTAAACTAATGAAAGACAATACAAAACTCGGTCAAATTAATGAGACACAGCTGCAGCTTCCCCCAAAGTCATTTTCCACATATGAAGTGAAGTTATAGCAATTAAAGAGTAACTTCAAAAAATTAATCCAATAATACAACAACTTTTAAGAATTTCATGTAGATTATGTATATGCTTCTCATAAAACCAGTTTTGTATTCAACTTCTTACAATGGATATTTTTGGGTATCAATTTCACATACAGCTTAAAAATTCCACACTACCTTCATACATCAAACGACTATAAGAATAAAGAAATCCAAAAACTATAAACTCCAAAGGTTAATTTTCTTCCCTAGAGAATGCAATAACACCTTAAATATAGAATAAAAAACAACCACCTTTATGGATGTTTAAAACATCTTAAAGCTGGTATAGGGTGTTCAAATTAAATTGATGTATCTGAGTAGTACTATAATAGGGGGTGTTTTTGTTCACTAACGGGTATTCTCATTCACGTAGTCTTCATAACATATAAATACATACAGAAATTATGATGATTGCTCACTTGGTTAAACAACTACCTCTGACCTACAATAAGATACGCATACAAGGATACAAAATTAGAAAGCACTGTTGGCTTTCCATTCCCTGTAACATGAAATTGGTAGCATTTGATAAGAGCATGGAACATTTAATTGCACACGCTAATCAATGAATTTCACATCTAATTGCAATGTTAGTGCACATTGATTAATAGCATTTGATGACAAAAAGCAGGTTGTCAATAACTAAATTGTCAAAGCTTATGTTCATAATGACTTATGAAGTAGCAGAAAATCAGGCAGAAGTCTGAACAAAAACACTAACACTACTCAAACTCAGTAAATGGTAGTGGGAGCCTCTTTAAAGAAGCCGCCCCTTTGACAACCACCTCTGTAAGGATTCTACCTATCATTATCAAAAGCATATAACCACAACCTTTTTACCCTATTCCTCACCACTTAACAAAAAAAGGGTATCAACAACAAAACTCCACTTGTCACCCGACAATACATACATATTCTCATCACAACGAACATCAAACCTCACCATAAATCCATTCACAAATATTTCAAATTCATCAACATCATCTAAATTTGGTAAAAAAATCAGTTGGGAGCACCTATATACAATAAGTAAATAAACATAATTAACAAAAACAAAATACTAATAATAAATGTTAATAATATTATCAAACGTAAACGATGTTCATGATTAATATTGTTTAGAAAAAAATGTTAGAAAGTAGTTACCTCCTTTTAGCCGTTTTATGGATTATGGTAACATCAATTCTAGTTCTTAACAGTTTAATTTAACTTTTAATAACTTTTTAGTATATATTTGTTCAACTAAATCCTAAAAATAAAAACCACAAATCAAAGTACTTACTTGCTTTATAATTGTTTTACTAAATCCTAAAAATAAAAACCAAAAATTAAAATACTTACCTGCTTTTAGCCGTTTTATGGATTATGGTAACATCAATTATAGATCTTAACCGTTTTATTTAAATTTTAATTATATATTTGTTCTACTAAATCTTAAAAATAAAAACCACAAGTCATACCCGTCCATCGGACGGGTTTTGCCACTAGTATATATATACATATATATATATATATATATATATATATATATATATATATATATATATATATATATATATATATATATATATATATATATATATATATATATATATATATATATATATATATATATATATATATATATATATATATATATATATATATATATATGTGTATGTGTGTGTGTGTGTGTGTGTGTGTATTGCGGAATACGCACTTAATTGAAATGACAATGGGTTGCTCTATGTCAAACAAACAATAACAAAGCTTATAGTTTATAAGTGAACTCTTTAGTGTATGACTGAATCAATGAGTACTACGAGTTCAATGTTGATAGTAAACGCTCTTCTTAAATGTTTCAATAATTTGGAAAAATAACATTTACTTCGACGAAAATTCTTTGTATATAAGCGGTTGTACGAGTACATCATGTGTGGGGATTTTGATGTCTCAACATTTTCATCAACTTGAACTTGCCTTGACTTTTTTTATGTAGTACTTTATCCCGCTATTTTTTTTTAAGTCTCACCTGAATATCTTTGAGATATTTTGAGTTTTATTCTTGATTTGGTCAGAGAGTTGAAAGGATCACTGGGACACTTTCAATCTCTGACGATCTTCTGTCTTCAACTTCTAGCTTCCATACTCACTAAGCTAATATCGCACCAGATAGTGAGTGTATCTTCAAGTCTGTTTGATTCCTTGAAGTTGTCTCGAATAGAACCTTGCTGAAGTCGCTCATTGATTTCATTATCAACAAGTCTTTGACACTTAGTCTTAATTAGGTTTAAATTTAGTTAGGGATCATTGTATGCTGAATTGGCTCACCGTTGTAAGAAAAACTAGTTTTAGAACCTGTGTACCCATGTTATTTGAACAGATAGTATAAATGGTAATAATATTTCAATAACTTTGTTTTGAAGTTAAATATTGTGGCAATTCATAAATCCAAGGTTTGTAAATTCTAAGGCCCTGTTTGGTTCGTTGTAATCCGACGTAATTAGATGTAATTGTAATCTGATTACATTACGTAGGCTATTTGGTTTGCATAATGGATGTAATTGTAATTCAAACTACATTACGTATGCTGTTTGGTTTACAATGTAATTATAATTCAATCATTTCAATTACATCAAGTGAGGGAATTCAAATTACATAGCTAGTTCGATGGAAAGTTTTGAATTAAGTTGTAATTCAATATTTAATAATTTAAAGTATCAGTATTTATAAATTATTATTATTATTGTTGTTGTTGTTGTTGTTGTTGTTGTTGTTATTATTATTGTTATCATTATTATTATTATTTATTATTTTATTACTATTATAATTATTTTTTATTATTATATTATTATTATAAATATATAATAATCATAATAATAATAATAATATATTATTATTAAAATATATATATATATATATATATATATATATATATATATATTATTTTTATAGTATTATTTATATTTATTTTTAATATTTTTATTAATATTAATATTATTTTTTATTATTATTTATCAATTATATTATATTTTAAAATTATTATTATTATTATTATTATTAGGGATTGTGTAACAATTGCCCTCAGGGCATCGTTTAAGGTGCATTAATTCATCTCGAACTTTCCTTTTAAATTAAAAAATGCATTTAATACACTTTAATTTATCTTATAATTTACCTTAAATAAGTCTGATTTTGTAATTAATAAACTGAAAGTTTCTTTATTTAATTATTTAAAGTAATGCCCTGATGGAACTTGTTAGACAAACCTATATTATTATCATTACTATTATTATTATTATTATTATTACTATTATTTTTATTTTTTTTTTTATTTTTTTTTATTTTATAAAACGTCACTTTATTAGAAAACTCATAGGATTTACAAGAAATTGGTGGGAAGCCGAGAAACCAACTGGGCCCCCACACCTCTAGCAATAGCAAAACCAATCCTATTAAAAATATGAACCGCAACACGTGCCCCAATGTCCTGAGTCATAGAGAATCGTCGAATACGCTTTAGTAGGGTTACTGCATCCCTCTCAAGTTCTCCAAAAGAAGAGAATGAGAAGGGGAGGAAACCATATCCAATATCCACACATTTAGCATCGTACTTGACACGTTTACGTTGTGCGGCATCAATAACCGCACGCCCTGGCATAAAATCAATCATCCCAGACTGCGTCAAGGGCGACGACCCCGTGAGATCAACACATACATCACGCCCACCATCCCAAGAATAAAGTAATATATCAGCCGGTCGTAAGGATCTGTCCCTATCTCCATAAAGCCCAATATCCACCTCCTTACGAGCTGAAATTCCGGACCGAGAACAAATATCAACAAGAACATCACGCACAATGTTATGCCGATGTTTAATGCCAACAATACCCGCACACGAAACAGCGTGATCCCCATAAATATCTCCAGTAAAAACCCTAGAACAAGCTGAACACGGTACCTGAACAGTGAAAAGAGGAACGCCCAACCGATAGCACAACACACAACGATAAGTCCTGGCATTCATAGTTTGTCCCAGTCCAGATATCGGAGCCACCCTAAGCCAATCTGAAGTATGATCCTCCTTTAGAGAGCTCCATAACGCCATCTGTCGAGGAGATAGATGGAATGTAGATTCAACAGTTTGGGTAACCCGATCGAAATATATATCTGCCAATTTCTTCATAAGTTTGGGGGCAGCGACCTCGCCAGGGTTACTCAAAAGGTCAATATCCATATTCACATTAAAAGTACATAGAGCATCATCAAAAGAGGGACCAGCAGTTACAATACCAGAACTATGGAGAAGCTTAGTCTGTAGGCTAGCAGATTGAAGTCGAGAAGCAAGGAAGGCATAATTCAAGACATCACCTGCAGAATATACACCAAGCCCCCCAAAAGCAAATGGTAAAGTGGCGAGTCTCCATTGCCAATCACCAAAACCAGGCCCAGAAGCAGTAACAATACGCTCCAAAGAAGAACGAAGTGCCGCATCAAAAGAAATATTATTATTATTATTATTATTATTATTATTATTATTATTATTATATCCCATATTGATTATTTGACCTTTATTTTTGTTTGTGTTATACAATAGTTGATGAAAAATATACTAATTACATTTAAAACACAATTTCATATAATTTGCATTATTATATAACACAAACAAAAATATTATTATTATTATTATTATTTATTTATTTATTTTATTAATATTTTTATTATTATTATTAATATTATTAATATAATCATTTATTATTTTATTATTGTTTTTATTTTTCTTATTAATATTATTATTATTATTGTTATTATTTATTATTATATTATTTTAATTATTATTATATTATTTTAATTATTATTATATTAATTTTTAAGTTTTGTAAAAAAAATTGAATTACATTACGTTGCGAATTAACCAAACACGTTGACAAATTTCATCAATTACAATTACAACACTTTACATTTACAACACATTTCAACTCTTTGAATTACAGTTACATCAAATTACAATTCTTTACAAAGATTACAATTCTTTTAAAAACATTATGTGAATCAAATGCCTGACTTTTTTTTATAAAATTATACTAAATTATTTATACTTATAAAGGTATAATACTCGTGCATGCGCAAGTTTTACATACTTTGTTCAATATGTGTTGATATCGATTAATATTTTGTATATATTTTGGTTGAATAAAGGATTTAACTTTGTTTAACTGGCATAGTATTTATGTTGATATTGTTTAAATTTAACTACTGATATCATGTTTTAGACATTTTGCGTATTTAGTAACACATAATGACCCTTGAAAAAATATGAGTCATTGCTATGTATACAATATCGTTTGTTTATTTTTATTTCATAGTATCCCATGATGGCAGTCTTCATTTGGATATTTATATTCTTGTTAATAATTATTTTTGCCGTATTTAATTTTTAAACTCGTGTATGCAACGAGTTAAACTTATAAAGAGGAAAAACATGAATAGTTATTGGATGCAGATATTTAAAAAAAAAATACTTTTTCGAATATCCTTACTTAATCTCATAAAAAGTAATAACATGAGTAGTTCGTATATGTATAATATCGTGTATTCAGTAACATATTATCACGACTCGTACTTTTATTTTGATATTTATGATTTTGTGCAAATACATTAATTTAATATACACTCATAATGATATTTATAAATAACATAACATATATGTTGTATCTTTTTATAAATTATAAAATATAAGAGGTATAAAGTTTATGGGTATTTATTAAATTTATAAAGTTACTCGGTATTAAAAAAAAACATGAGAACTACCAAGTAAATTTAAGTCCGTATAAATAAAATAAAATTTAACAACTAAAGTTTTATTAATTACTCTATACTTTTTAAGTTTTTATTTATAAAATTGACACACGTATTTTTATACATATTTATTTTGTTTGATGAAATTCAAATAACTTTAATTAAATTGAAGCCAATCTTAACTTTTATTGACTAATAAAAATGCTTAATTTTGTCGCGTGATAACTAAGACAAATCTTAATCGTCCAATTTCAATTGTTCAACATAATTTTTTCCCTTTTTGAAAATCTCTTATTAGATAAGAGATACCTTTTCATCCCAAAAGTATACCAAATGACGTCCTAACATGTAAATAGAATACCTAAAACGTGCATCATTGAAATAATGGATTCGATCATTCAAAAGAGAGTATTCATCACCGATGCAAAATTTGGGTATGAGATCTTTTATCATATCTTTGACTCAACAAGGACAACATATATATGACATGATATATGAATATTAAAACCTTATGATAGTTGCTAGGATATGTGAATCTCGACTTAAAACTATTTATAAAAAATGACCTTTATAAGTTATTCAAAATAGTGACACGAAACCCATAAATTAGTTAAAAGAAATGATTATAATAAAATTACCATACTATCTAAGAATGATTATAATGAGGAAATTGTAATTACACCTTTTGACTTGGTGACAATTGAGACATATAACATGAAAAAACTCCCAAAATAATCATTATCTCCTCTCAAATCTTAATTTCTTTCCAAATATCAAAATTAAAATTTTGAAATTTAATTATGTAAAGGTTAATTATTTGCTTATGAAGTTAAGTGATGACAATAATTTGATAAGATGAATCCCACTAAACCAAGGTGTTTATGGGTCCTCTTGTCACATACCTGTTGGTGCATCATATCATAAACAGACTATTAAAACTTATTTTATTTTCTTATGTGAATTTAGATATTATTATATATCACAGCATTAGTATCTAGATTATAATGTGTTTCGGTGTAAAGAAATTTGTTCATCATGATTCATATGAATAAGATATTCGTTGCAATTGTAAACGTTTTTCATGTTAAGTGTTGCGGTGTGTGAATGGTTATAACTCGGCAATCGATTTGAATTGTGTGATCATTTTCAAATTAAAGTATTTTGATCCGGATACGAGAGATTCGCAATTGAATTTTAAGGTACGAGAAATCAATCAGAAAACGCTATATTATTAACGTTATATTCTGTAAATGAGACTAGAAATGTGGTTATAACCCCCAATAGACCATTGTGTTGGTTAGAAAAAAGTGGGAAAACTCGCGACTGTTGGATTTTGGCGGGTAAAACCATCAACAACAATTAGTTAAATCGTTTAGGTTTTGCGGCGTTGCCTCAAACCCCGCGAGGGGAGGTTTCCCCTCGATCCCCACCTGCTTTGTTGGGAGCGAGCGAGACCCAACAAAGGCACTGCCCCTTGACCACGCAAGAGGCGCTGCCCCTAGACCTTGAAAGGGAGCACGGCCCCTTTAACCCCCGCATCTTTGTCGTTGCGGTATCAAGCTAACTATAACGAGTGTGCACTCCGTACCTTCTAACTCGTCTTGAGCTAAAATTGTATAAGACTCACCTAAAATTACCAAAATCCCATACTAACAAAATCTATACAAAGAAGTAAAGCACGCTCTTTGCTATATTTTATATGCATTGGCAATCATAGCAAGATCCATTTATGTCATTTGATACTACGAATCCAAATCGAAAGGCTTGTAATCGTATCACTGTTGAAGAGTGTTAATACAAATCTGGGCGCTCCCCTGCAGAGATTAGTGTATGCTAACTCCTTGAGGAATAGATCTTGTACTAAGTATGGATCTTGGCTAAAAGATGCTAAGAAAGTAGACACCGTTAGTCTCACCGCAGAACGGGGTTCCGCGGTCAACCTCCGGCATGAGAGTAAGTACGGGTTTTTAGATAGATGAAGTAAATTCTAGAGAGAGAGTGAGTGTGTATTACCATTTGATCAATGGCGAAACCCCTATTTATATGGTTGACCTTTCTGTCGTGTTCTCGTGGTCACGGGACATGAGAGCGACAGTTTACAAGTGGTAAATGACGTAAGTCAACTCAGAGCTTGTCTCGTTGCCATGACAGCGATGGTTTTAGGCAGGAATTTACCCCGCTTTACCTTTTTAGGGACTGCAGGTTACAGTACCTCCATCCTGGGTGAGATTCCTTACCCCTTGTGTGGGGCGCGGTTGGGGCTTCCTCCGGAAGTGTATCTTATCTGCGGAATTTTCATCCCCGTCCAGGTGGTGCCATGCGGGTATGGACAATGCTTGAGTGAATCCCGTCTAATGGGTTGCGTTCTTGGTCCGCGCCTAACCCTTCTAAGTGTCGGGGGGGATCATACACCCCCCAGTCTAGCATGCTTGTTGGTTCAGGACAAGTGTTATAGACTAAGTCGTTTTTCTCATCCGCGGTTGGGTGTCCCGCGGGCTATCCCCGTCAGTGCTAACTGTACGTTCCACTTATGTAACGGATAGGCGTTACAGCTGTTCCTAGGGAGTCGCGAATCGGTTTTGACCGCGTGTTTTCTGACTGACGTGACATTTTGGCTGCTCCCATCTCATCCGTTGATCTAGGCGAATCTGAGCCGTTGGATACGGTTCGGAGACGTGGCGCTTTTTCAACCGTTCGATTGATCGGTTGGTTTTACTTTTAGGAGGGTATAAATACCCCTCAGTTTTACCCTCTTGGTTACTGTTGCCCTTTCATCTTCGCGAGTGAAAAAGAAAAAAGCTACCAAAGTCTTTGTCGTGCGTTTTCTTTGTTCAGGTTAGGTTTTTCTCCTCTTATTGTCTTGCCATGGCTAGGAAACTTCTTAGTGACTTCACGTGTGACTTGTCCCAACAGGATTTAGATAATTTTTGTTCCAAATACAATGTTCCTAAAACAGTACACCCCCTTCTTCCTGGTCCTGATGACACCATTAGAGATGCCCCTCAGGGTAAAATAGGTGTATACACTAGGTTCTTTAAGTTTTGCAACTTTAGGATTCCTCTCTCCAAGTTCCTGTGTAGCGTTATAGAGTATTTTCAAATCCACCTGTCACAGCAGTCTGTTTTAGCCGCGGCTAGGGTTAGTCACTTTGAGATATTATGCCGCGTTCATGGTGGCATTCCTACCATAGCATTGTTTCGGAAGTTTTACTATTCCGGGATGAAGGACGGATGGATGACCCTAGAGAAGCGTAAGGGTCCTAAATCTTTAGTTGTTCCGGCATGTCATACTGCTCCTCTAGATTCTGTGAAGAACTGGAAGGAGTACTTCTTCTGGGTTGACGCGACTGTTTTGCCGTTAGCAATTCCGTGGAATGATAACGTTTCGGTTGACCATGATCCACCCCCATCGGATGACGATGTGGATTTGGATCTGTTGTTCCTCCTTGACACAAAGCGTGCTCCTTTCAAGAAATATCCGGATCCGTTTTTGTGTGTAGTGGGCCTTAGCCGTGCTTGGGATGACGCGACGGCGCGTCCTACTTTTATGGTGTCGGATACCGAGGGTGGGTTTTCTTTTTAGGGTTTGTCGCGTCTTATCCTTGACACTTTATTTTTTAACACTTGTCTTTTTCATGTGCAGAGATGTCTCTTTTCGCATTTATTAACCAACCGGATCCGTTTGCCGTGGACTCCGGAGAGAGAACTCTTCAGGAAGGTAAGAAGACCCTGCAGGGCGCGTCATAGATCCCTCGGAAAATCTAATCAACTTGGTCCAGGAGACCATTGTGGATTCCGTGAAGGCGGCCAAAGCCAACAAGGCTACTGGAAGGAAGAGGGTGAGGATTCAGACCTCTCCTAAGCAGACGGAGAAGAAGAGGAGTGTTTCTGGTCCGGAGCAAGGCTCGGGAACTGCTACTGGTAAGTCTCTTCTTATGTTGTCTATTTATTTTTTTATTTTTTTATGGAGGAAAGACCTAAGTATGTTTGGTTATGCAGGAGATGCGACCGCGGGATTTGTCCCTGTTTTGAAGCTCCGTGATTTGTCCGACTCCGGACCCAAATAGCTGGAGACTACTGTTGCTTCTTCTAAGGCTTCTCCGCTTCAGCAGGTAGACCCAGATACTGCCTCTAAGACTTCTACCAGCGCTCCTCTTGAAAACTTGGATACTTACATGTCCGGACCTTCTCAGCCACCACCTCATAATCAAGAAAGTGGCTTTGAGGCGGAGTCACCTCCGCCTGAGCAGTCTATCCACCGCCCCGCGGCATCTGACGAGGACTTCTATCAGTCCATGTCCATGGATACCACGAAGGCCACGAATACCTATGTTCCCAAGTGGCTTCCTACCAACGAGTTCCGCATGGATGATCCCTGGGTTTGTCGCAGTCTAGTGGATAATCTTTCAACTCCTGGCTATTTGTCCGTGCTGCACAACATGCCACACACATACTTACTTGATCAGTACAACGTGATCACTGCGCAGCAGGCGTGCATGTCTTCGGAGGTGCGTCTATGGTTAGAGTTTGAGTTAAACCAGACTGCTAAGTTGAATAGGAAGTTGGAGAGGAGGGAAAATAGGATTGAGAGTTTGAAGGAAAGAGTGCAGGGGTTAGAGGGTGAGGCTGCGGAGGTAAGGGGCCTTTGCGAGCGCGTGGGAATTTTGGAGTCTGAGTCGGAGGAGGTAAGGAGACTCCGTGAGCGCGTGGCCCAGCTGGAGGGCATGATTACGCGCAAGGATGCGCAGGTGGCTACCTTGACTGTTGATAACGCAGAATTAAAAGGTCAAGTCGCGGGGCTTTCCGCTGTTTGTGATGGTCTGAAGGCCCAGGTGAAAGATGTTGGTTTGTTCGGGGAAAAGTTAAAGGAATGTGAGCAAGAGGTCCGGAGTACCTATGATGGTCGCTGGGCGGAGTTAGATCAGAGACTGGCAGATTTAAACCGCGACTTTGATGAGGAGTTGTTTCCTAGCACCCTTCTCGCGGTTGAGGGTAAGAGATGGGTGGTTGGGCATGGCTTTCAAAGAGCATGGATGGCTTTTAAACAATCTGAGGAACTGCAGACCCGTCTGGGGGACTGCATCAGCAAAGCCATAGCAGAGGGGTTGAGACAGGGTTTGGAAGCTGGGATTGTTCATGGAGCTGCGGGCAAGATACTGGAACAAATGAAAGCCTACAATCCTCGGGCTAAGGAGGTCTACCGCGAGTCTGTTGTGCAGCTGAGCGATGTTCTTTTTCCTTTGCTTGATTCCTTGGAGGCATGTAAGGATGCTACCCTTGAGTATCTTATGGCTCAGCTAGTGTTGCAAGAGGAGCGGCCCAGTGGGTCGGGGGAGTTTGCATTTGACTGCCCGACTACGGAGGAGGTCTTACTGCCCAGTTCCCTATTGCAGGCCATTACAAGGCGTCTGCGAGCCACTGGCGCGTATAAAGAGAAGAAAAGCCAGCTCAAGGGTAAGAAGTTTGATTTCTGGAATCCTGACCTGATAGTTTCCAATGTTGTCCACCAGATCACTTCTTCCGGGGAACCCTCCATGGTTATAGCTCCTCACGGACCGACCCCTTTTGCTCCTGTCACTGGTCCAACCGGGGAAGAAGAGAAAGAGGAAGAAGAAGAAGCCACCCATGATGACATGTTTGACACGGTAATTCTTGACTGTGCCGGGGATGTTTGAAGTGCCTTTCCTCGGGCGGCATTTAGACTATGCCGCCCTTCAATCCTTTGTGAAGCTTGTTACTTTGTACTTTGGTCGTATCTTGTTATGCTTTTTTCGGGTTGGGGCTATGCTTGCCGTAGTACCCTTATTTTTGTAATCCGGGGGTATGCCCCCGTGTATCTGTAAAGATCATTTTGGACTTAATGGAAATATTTGTTTTATGCTTAGATTACAAGTGTATGTTTTTGTTGGTTGCCGGTGTTGGTTATTCCGGGCTTTGTTTTGTACCCTTGTCCATACTTTAGCAATCCGGGGGTAATATAGGTTGGCCAACAGGTTTGCAATACCACTTGCATGCCTGAGTCAATTGTGAGGTTGCTCGTCCTTGTGCGACATGTGTGTCGCGGATGCGCAAAAAAGATACAGTAATAAAATTGAAAATAAACTATGTTTGGAAAATTTGTAGAGCGGGCCAGGCTCTACGTTTCATTGATATTTTAGAAATGATACAAGAAAAACCTAAGGTAGAAAATGGAAACTACTTCCCCCGTTGTCCGGATCTGATCTGTGATCAACTACAAAAGGTGGGGATAATAAACTTACACTTACATATAGCATTTTTTCAAGTTGCGGACATTCCACGTTCTTGGGAGTACTTCCCCATCCGCTCCTCTGAGCTTGTACGCTCCTCTTCCTAGTGCTTCCACCACTTCATATGGTCCTTCCCACTTTGGGCCCAGCTTTCCAGTGTCTTTCATCCGACTAGCCTCATTGTTGCGGTAAACGAACTCTCCGGGCCTGAATACCGTGTTCCGGACTTTGACATTGTAGTACTTTTCTATCCTAGCCTTACTGCGTGCTTCTTCTATCGTCGCGGCTTCTCTCTTTTCTTCCAAGAGATCCAGGTTTAGGCGGAGGTTCTGGTCGTTGGATACCTGGTTTACGACCGTACATCGAATGCTTGGCATTCCGATCTCCACTGGGATAACTGCTTCGGTGCCATATGTGAGGGAAAATGGGGTTTCCCCATTGCTGGTTTTGATCATGGTTTTGTGGGCCCAGAGCACGTGCGGCACCTCCTCTATCCAATCCTTGCTTCCTTTCTCGAGCCTTGCTTTGATGCCTTCTCCCAAACTCTTGTTCGCGCTTTCCACCAATACATTCGCCTGCAGATGCTTAACAGATGCGAATCGTTGCTTGATATTGAGCTTTTCGCACCAGTCCTTGTATGGGTTGTCGCGGAACTGCTTTCCATTATACGACACTATTTCCCCCGGCAAACCAAATCGGCAAACTATGTTGTCCCAGACAAATTTCTTCACTTGTCTCCCCGTGATGGAGGCCAGAGGTTTAGCCTCGATCCATTTGGTAAAATAGTCGATTCCTACGATCAGGAATTTCACCTTGCCTGGTCCTTCTGGGAAAGGACCGCAGATATCCAGGCCTCACTTGTAGAAGGGCCAAAGGGACGTGATCGGGGTCAAGTTCTGCTGCGGGTTCTTTGGTACTGGGTGGTGGAGTTGGCAATCTTCACATTTCTGTAAGAGCTCTCGGGCGTCCTTATGCATTGTCTACCAGTAATATCCGGATCGGATTGCTTTGGCTACCACTGCTCTTGGCCCCTGAATGCATGCTACATGATCCCTCGTGAATCTCTCGCATCACGTTGTTGGCATGGACAGGACCTACGCATCGGAGCCATGGCTCAAGGAAGGATTTTCGGAAGAGGACGCCGTCCCTTAGTGCGTACTGTCGTGCCTTGATCCGTAGTTTTCTGGCCTTCCGGTCATCCACTGGCAGCGTTTCATCCCTTAGGTAGTCAATTAGAGGAGTCATCCATGTGTCTCCGTCTTCTTCCACGACTGCTAAGACCTCCTTTTCCTCAATTGATTTTTCCTTTAAGACTTCCACAAGTACCTGTTTTGTCAGGTGGGCAAAGGTGGCAGAGGCTATCTTGCTTAACGCGTCTGCCTGCTTGTTCTGGCTCCGGGGAATCTGTTTGATGGAGAACATCAGGAAGCCTTCAATTAGGGCCTTAGCTTTGGCTAAGTAACGCGCCATGCTTGCTTCCTTTGCCTCGTACGAGCCGTTGATCTGGTTTGCCACGAGACGGGAGTCAACGTTTGCTGACAGGTCATTCACCTGCATATGTTCTGCAATCCGCAAACCTGCGATCAATGCTTCGTACTCGGCCTCGTTATTGGATGCTTCGAATTCGAAACGTAGGGCGTATGTGAATTCCTTCCCCTCTGGGCTCGTCAGGATTAAGCCCGCCCCAGAACCTTCCTGGCTAGCGGATACGTCCATGAACAGGTTCCATGGCTCTGAGTATGGCTGCTTGTCCGCTTTCTTGTCAGGGATTCCTTCTTCTGGGACTTCGGCAATGAAATCTGCTAATACTTGCCCTTTGATGGCTGTCCGAGGTCAGAAACTGATGTCATGTTCATCTAGTTCTATTGCCCATCCGGCCATTCTTCCTCTTTTCTCTGTTTTGGTCAGAACTTGTTTTAGTGGTTGATCCGTGATGACCGCCACCGGGTGTGCCTGGAAATATCTCCGCAGTCTGCGGGATGCATACACTAGTGCAAGGATTAGCTTCTCGATTGGGGTGTAATGCACCTCAGGGCCTTTAAGGCGCGGCTGACAAAATACACCGGCTGCTGCCGCGACTCTCTCTGGGCTAGCAAAACTGCACTTACAGCTTCGTGGTCCGCGGCCAGATACATAATCAGCTCTTCCTTTGGGCATGGTGCAATGACCATTGGCAAATTGGCAATGTGTGTCTTCATTTCCCTGAACGCCTGCTCTGCCTCGACTGTCCAATGAAAGTCACTCTTCTTGATGCACTTTTTTAGTGTCTTGAAGAATGGGAGGGACTTTTCTGTTGATTTAGACATAAAACGGATGAGGCTTGCTAGTTTTCCATTCAGACTCTGCACTTCCTTTTTGGTTGTTGGGGATGGGAGCGCGGTCACGGCTTCGGACTTCTCCGGGTAGGCTCTGATGCCTTCTTTGCTTACAACGTGACTTAGAAACATTCCCTGTTCCGCCCCAAATGTACACTTTTTGGGATTTAGCTTCATACTGATCCTCCGCAAGGTTCCAAAGGTCTTCTCTATATCCCTGAATACTTCTTCTTCCGAGTGGCTTTTGATGACCAAGTCATCGACGTATACTTCCAAGTTTCTTCCAATCTGTTTATCAAAAGCTTTGTCCACTAGCCTTTGGTATGTGGCTCCGGAATTTTTCAAACCAAAGGGCATTTTTGTATAGCAAAAGATGCCTTGGTTTGTATGGAACGCCGTCTTTTTCTCATTCCCGGATGCCATCTGTATCTGGTGATATCCCTTGTAGACGTCAGGGAAGCATTTGAAGGGGTATCCGTAGAGAGATTCAACCTTCCAATCGATCTCCGGCAAAGGATAGCAATCCTTTGGACAAGCTTTGTTCAAATCCTTGAAATCTACACACATTCTCTAGCTTCCGTAACTCTTTTTAACTAAGACTGGATTAGATAACCAATCGTGGTAATGGACCTCCTTCATGATTCTAGCTGCGACAAGCTTGGTGACATCATCGTTGATGGATTTGTTCCTTTCCGGGGCTTGTCCCATTTTCTTTTGCCGCACCGGATTGTAGCCTTCCCTGACATTCAACTTGTGTTCCGCTATCGTCCGCGGAACCCCGGTCATGTCAAAGGGTTGCCAGGAGAAAATGTCCAAGTTCCTCTTGAGCAAGTCGCAGAGGTTCTTCTTTCCCTTTTCACTTAAACCCCCTCCAATGGTGACCGTTTGGTCGGGGAACTTGGGGTAAATTGCGACTTTGATATCTTCCTTTGCTTTGGCTTCTTCCGCTCTCTGGTGGGGCTGCGGTTCAGCGACCATTCTGCACTCCCCCGGCACTACCTTTTCGCTATGCAAAGTCACTATTCCGCCATGGGTGGGGATTGGGGAACTTTAGCATTCCGTGTACCGTGGATGGGACTATCCTTAATAACCTAATGCCTGGTCGTCCGATTATCCCGTTGTACGGAGAAGGGGATCGTACTACCATGAAATTCATCCATGCACGTCGTCTCCCAACGTCACTTCTAAGAGAATCTGTCCCAACGGCCATGAAAGCTCTCCACTAAATCCCAGTAATGGTGATGAGGCGGGGATCATTCTCTTCTGGATGTCCGGGCTTAGCTTATTAAAGAAATGTTCATACAGGACCTCCAAAGTGCTTTCGCTGTCCACACACATTCTGTGGACCGTGCATCCCTCGATACCTGCCTTGATCACCAGTGGATGGTCATCCCAGTCATCCCCGGATATGGGGGGGGAAAGATATTTCCATATTGGGAGCTGTGTCCGCGGGCATACTGGGTCTGACCATCTGCTGCCAAGCTTGGACCATGAATATGGAATGGGCTTTGTCCTTGGCCACGGTATCCTTCTTTCCACCTTTGGGACCACCATTCCTTTGAGTCCCATTCTTAATCTCCTTGACCAAATGTGCTAGTTGTCCAGACCTAACTGCTTCTTCAATCTGTTTTTTCAACTGGTAGCACTAGTCCGTGTTGTGTCCCTTTTCTCTATGAAAGTCGCAGTACTTATCTTTGTTCCTGGACTCAGCTAGACTAGACATTGGCGTAAGAGCCGTGAACTTGACAGTATCTATGGCTAAGATTCCTTTGGTGTTTTGGTGAGGGGGTGAATCTGTCGCCCCGCTTCCTTTCTGGCCTCAGGCGGCCCTTGAACTCTCCCTTCCTCTCAAAGATTTGGATGTTCTTCTGCCAACTCTCGTGGTTTTTCCATTGGGAATGCTTTTTTTTGTTTGGTTGGCCGCGGCCAACTCTCCTCGGAGGAATTCTTTGGTTACCTTCCACATTTTGTCCTGTGTCTGGGGTATGTTATCATTGAGCCTTTTGATCAGCTCGGGGTTTGTTATCCCCGTGCATGAAACCCGATACCCGCATACACTCTGGGGCTCCCTTTACATGCATACTCTCCCGTTTGAAGCGTTCCACGAATGCTTATGTGGACTCTCCTTCTCGCTGCTTTATGTGATGCAGCTCAACAGGATCTTTCGTGTATTTCTTTTGTTGCAGGAAATACGAGAGGAAGCTTGATCTTAGCTCTTCGAAGCTATCAATGCTTTCTGGTCGTAGCTCATCAAACCAGACGCGGGCGTGCCCTATCAGGGTAGAGTTGAACATGTGACACCATGTGGGCATGACCCACCTCTCCACTTTGGCCGCGGTCTGGAAAATTTTTAGATGATCTTCTGGGTCCCCCGTTCCGTCGTACCTTCTGATATGAGCTGGCATCCTCGTCCTTTTTGGAAATTCAAAGTTCCGTATCCGCTGAGTAAAGGGATCCGCATTAGCTATATCGTACGGGGAGTAGAGTCCGTCGGGTTCGCTTCCCGGCTTGCTCCTTGGGGTGGACTTCCAATGTCCTCCCGTGCTTTCCTCACTCTCCGGGGGAGACACCTCCCTAGTCCTGCTGCGGTGTGAGCGGTGAGTCTCCTCCCTGCTATACTTTGAGTGGGAAGCACTTTCGCGGGTCAAACTTCGGGTTCTCTGGTATCTTTCAACAGAGTGCCTTGCTGCCGCGTCTTTCTTCCTGAGCCTTTCAGCTTCTCTTTTGCGTTGCCTGCGGGAAGACACCTTTGATTGGAGCCTAGAAAACACAGCTGGTTTTTGGTCCCCTAGTCTTGTAGTCACATGCGGACGTTCTCTTTCCAGCCTGGAGAACACGTCTGGCCGTGATCTCCTCACTTCCACTGGGCTCCTTTCCCTGGAACACCCATCCTCTCGACTGCTAAGTCTTGAGAAGACACTTTGTGATCTGGAATACTCCGAAGGATCTGATCTGGCGCTGAGGCTAGCCCTTTGCCTCTTTTTGGGTCTCCCCTTTCTTTCAGACTCCGGACGAGTATTCCGGGCATGCTCTCGAGATCTCTCATTCCTGGTCTCATCATCGAAATCTAGACGGGTCTTGACCCGGTCTAGCTTTTCCTGATGGACCTTTTCTGCCATTAGGGGCAAGATCTGATTGTAGTGCTTTTGGCAGAACTCCCTTATCGTTGCGTCGGTTGCAACGTTAGGGGGGTATTGTTCTGCGTCTTGCACCTTTTCCCTTCCACCTGTATTCCTGACCATGGAAGGCTCAGGGGAGGGGGAAGGGTTGTCTGCTAGATTACTCATGAGAACTTCTTTTGGAAACGCAGTTATGTCACTGGTCCCACGGATGGCGCCAACTTGTTAATTCAAATATGGGCGCTCCCCTGTAGAGATTAGTGTATGCTAACTCCTTGAGGAATAGATCTTGTACTAAGTATGGATCTTGGCTAAAAGCTGCTAAGAAAGTAGACACCGTTAGTCTCCGTTCCGCGGTCAACCTCCTGCGTGAGAGTAAGTACGGGTTTTTAGAGAGATGAAGTAAATTCTAGAGAGAGAGTGAGTGTGTGTTACCATTTGATCACTGGCGAAACCCCTATTTATATGGTTGACCTTTCTGTCGTGTTCTCGTGGTCACGGGACATGGGACATGAGAGCGACGGTTTACAAGTGGGAAATGACGTAAGTCAACTCAGAGCTTGTCTCGTTGCCATGACAGCGATGGTTTTGGGTGGGAATTTACCCCACTTTCTCTTTTTAGGGACTGCAGGTTACAGTACCTCCATCCTGGGTGAGATTCCTTACCCCTTGTGTGGGGCGCGGTTGGGGCTTCCTCCGGAAGTGTATCTTATCCTAGGAATTGTCATCCTCGTCCAGGTGTCCAGGTGGTGGCATGCGGGTATGGACAATGCTTGAGTGAATCCGGTCTAATGGGTTGCGTTCTTGGTCCGCGCCTAACCCTTCTAAGTGTCGGGGGGATCATACGCGATCAAAGAGCGTAGTTTTGATGCAATGCACTCGTGACCATATATTGTATCTATTAGTTCTGTGACTTGAAGAACGATTTAAATTCGTCTAAAAATATGTTTTGATCGACTTGCGGTTCAAGTAATAACCAACTTACACATATATACATGTCAAATCTAGAGTCGCAAATGAATATGACAACGTACATAATGAAATTTAATCTCTCTTTGTATCTATTATAACTAGTTACACTTTTGAACGCTTATCCGACATATTATATTCAAAACTCATTGATATGTAACTTTGGCTTTAAATCATAAGTCAATATGATAGAACCAAGCATGTTGGAGTAATTTATATCGTTGTCTATATTTTAAGATTTAGGACATAACTATATGTTATCAGATTTTTATTCTATTCAAAAATCATATATCTCCAGCTATAACAGATTTATATTCTATTCAAAAATCATATATCTCCAGCTAGTGAATTTTATCATGTTCAACCATCTTTCAGTCTGTTATGGGTTGATGTTCTTCAACCTTTTGTTGTTCGTTGACATATTTCTGATACCAACCCATCTCATACTAGTTAGCATCAAGCCAGAAAATTAGGTGTAGAACTCACTCTAAAAAGCTAGCTCAAATGAGGAGGGGACCTAGACTTTATAAGCCACCAACCAATCTTCTATTTGCCATTCAAAGAAAAAGGATAAAAGTGTCGTGTATACGTACTTCCGCATCACGAATACAAACACGGACTTTGATCGTTGTTTATTGATGTAGTAATCAAATATACATAATCATATGTACAAAGATTCATGTCCAATAAATCTAGTGCCATCTAATAGTCTTTAACAAAATGGATGTGAAAACCGATATGACTATATTTGAACGGCTTACGACCACTCCAGGCTTGTTCATACCAAAAATTCTTCTAATCAACGACGAATCCTATGACATATCATGTTTATGTGGGACACATATAAAGAAAAGTCGAAGAAATATGGGCTATATATGTACTAGTATGTATCTAAAAGTATAAGGTTCAGTATTTGTGACAAGAAATAAGAAAGCAGATGCATAGCATTGGATTATTTATAATCAACTTTAAACAGACAGGATTAAATATTCCTTTTCTTTCTATTGAGACAAGCAAAAGGTTTGGGACAACCCATGGCCAAAGAGACCAAATCATGAGTGGGGGCTAAGAATTCAAGAAAAGAAAAAAAGTATGTGAAGGGAGTTTCTATTCTCTCATAAAACAACTTTAATTTCATCATAATCACTTGGAAAAGAAGCTTTATTGTTGGTTGATTGTGATTGTTGAAAAGAACCATACCTTTCTAGTAAGGAAAACATTGCATATACTTTCTAGGAACTACCGTCACCACCACCGGTCAACTTTGTTAGTAATTTTGTCTAGTGTTTCTTGCACACCGGTTATAATTAACCGCGTATCATATATTCATATTGCCAATATAGAGAGAAAATTTGCAAATTAATCATATATGTTTGTTAGCTATATATGTCTAGTTAGACCGTCTTAAGACTTTTCTACAGTTTGTAATTTTAGTACTAACTTAATTTATGAACTCCGTGATCATATATACAAAAAATACTAGTCTTAATTAGTTATAAACCCGCTCAGGTTAGCTCCTGAGATGTATGCATGCACTGATACCGTTATTTTCCACTCAATTGATTGGTTTGTTGTATACTATATGAGGTTAGCAAAGAGATAACACACACTCATGTCAAAATCTCAGATAATGAGTGGCACTGCGTTTTAATTCCAGGTGTCGTGTTTTTAGAGGCTGCATATGAGAAGAAGTTACCAAAGGTCAAAGTTCAATGTGACTGGTGGCATTGAAAAGAACCAACTAATTGGAATTTGGAAGTTAATGCAGACAGACATAAATCTTATGTGAAAACGGTGGCATAAGTCGATCAAATTTAAGGAATAGTGGATGCAAAAAGTGATTAAATTATTTGGTTCCCATGGGAAAGTAGATAGAAACTAAGACTATGTTTTGCAAAAAAAAATTAAAATCAGCAATCATCTGATGTAGTATGTCATAAGGTATCAATTACAACTATATTTTGCACAAATCAAGCAACTGCTAATGGTCTAGAAGCTCAAAAAGTAAACACTAAGAGTCGGGTATAACAGTATATATAAGATATCATATCATAAGCCGATTTGTTCCTCAGTAGTTATATTAAGAAGGCAAACAAGCAACTTAAGTATGAATAAACTCAGTTCTGATGTTTGTGGTTTTCACGTACTTGAAAAAAAAAATGATTTGTCTGGTCTCCGAGTGCACCTATACATATTTATGGGAACAATGCGAAAAATGTAACCAGCCATCTTGGTGCGTGATTTCTTTGTAAGAAACTAACTCAAATCGTTCTATCTAGGCTAACCATGAACGAGAAACCACTTGAAAATGCTGACATGGCGTGTCGTGTGAGTGTAATCTTTGAAAATTTCGACTTTTGATGAGTAGGAAATCACCTCGTCACCATCCGCAACCACGTTAAACATTAACTTAACAATTACTAAGCAGGTCATCGGCTAACCAAAATTGACCGAATTTGAAGTAATATATATTTATTACTAGTAATTGTTATTGAAGTTCAGTCTTATTTTATACAATCTTCTCTTTATTTCTCATTGTAAACTTTTAGCATTTGATAGAAAACTTCTTGATAATGACAATGTCAAAACAAGAAAGCCCCACATATAACAAAACCAAGTGTAATAGCCATCAGAATTGTCTTTTTAAGATAGATTCATCCGTGTGTCCTATGATATCTCGTTGTGTATAAGACCATAAAAACATAGTGTAATTACCAAGCATATACGAATAGACACAAATTGACAAAAATGCTTATTGAAGATGATAAGGATAACCACATTTGGTTTCCTCAGACATATTAAATCAGTAAATAACTTTTGTTACAGAAGTGCAATCTCTAGATTGGTCATAATCCTTTCATATCGCGCCGTTAAGGCTTATATCCACGGTTGCTTAGCTTGACTGGAACTGCACCATCACACAACGATACAAACTAGTATTGGGTCACTTGATGCAATTGTTTAGGATCAGAAAAGACACACACCATGGCAGATTCATGATTTTGAGTCGCGGATGCAAAAAATAATTTTGTTAACAAGAGAAGATCAAAAGAAAAACAGAGAATCATTTTGTCCGATCAAATTACTTTAATTACATCTTCATATATATAACACCGGCAAATGTTTGTGTTTCTAGTCTGCTTCACAAATTACATAACTCGCCAAAAGATCATCAGTAATTTGAATGTGCAAATTCACACTTAGCAATGTATTAAACAAAAATAACATGTTCAAATCATAAATTACATACTTGCAAAACTTAAACTTACAAATTACAGATAACATTATGCCATAATGGGAAGAAACACATTTTAACAAATAACAACCGAACACAAATCTAGCTATGCTTTGTAAATGATTCAAGCCCAGCTAGTTTGGTTATTAGAGCCCATTATTTTTATGTTGAGAGCCTGGCCAAGAGTGGGATAAAGGATGCAAACAGAAAAAAGAATTATCAAAAAATTTAAGTCATTAAATCGTAAACATTTGGGTCGTAGGTCCCCGTACCCCATACATCAGTACATGTATTCATCGTTCACATGATATTTATGTGAAATTTACGGTTTCAGACTATTACCAGAGTTAGGTGCAAAAGAAGTTTAATCGAACCGGTCTACAATTGGCTGCCTTTTCATAATATGAGGGGCATATATGGCTCACTCAAGTGGTCGTGACTATGGGGTGCCAACTATTACCATCTGAGCTACGCACCATTGGCTACTATTACCCGAGTGTTTATGTACAATTTAAACCATTATTATCGGGTTTATGAAAATAGATATTATGTTCGCGCCCAAAACATGAAAGAGAGCGCATATCACACTTGACAACCAAACTTCAACCTTTGTATTTGGATTTTCAGGACCACAACGTGCCGCCACCATTTGGTAGTATAAGCATGCAAATTGTAAAAAACCGATAATTAATTTCCGTCCATAGTATAAGCATATGCATATTCCTAGTATCGTGTACCTGCGCCGTCGTTTATCAAATATGCACGGACCAAATGTCTCAAATGGGATTTTATTTTCGTCCACTTTTATGAGGTGACAGACTTTTATTATTAGGTCATGTATTTCCATGAGTTTCTTTAAGAATCGGGCGTTCAGAATTTCTGATGTGGAATTCAAATCCAAGTTCTTAAACCTTCCGAAATTGATCCGAGTTATACAACTTGAGTTGAAAAGGTCGTTGATGCAAGCCAAATAAGCAAAGAACCCAAGCTTAAGAACTAAGGGTGCGTTTGGTAGAGAGAAAAAAATGACTCAATAGAAATCAGTAGAATTTTGTTCAATTTAATGTTTGAAGCTGCACAGCTAAATAACAGTACTTGCTTATGTACTTGGAAAATGTACCGGGAAATTGTAGCAATATTTCCTTCTTTGGTAAAACACACCTAAGAGAAAGACTTTTCACTGTTTACCACTTTTACCGGGGACATGTGGGTCCCGCAGCCAATTGTCGCCGATCAAACATGTCCGACGTGGCATCTATTTTTGCCGGGGACTCGTCCCCGAGGAAACTATTTTTGGACTCTACCCTAATTACGTTATTAGTCCGACGTGGCATACGTTTTGCCAGGGACATGTCCCCGGGGAAGAGTGTAACCACTGTTGAGTTAAACTCTTTCGCCGGGGACCTGTCCCCTGCAAAAGCGTGAGGCTACTGTTGTGTTTTCAGTTTTGCCGTGGACTTGTCCCCGGGGAAAGTTGTAAATTGAAATATGCTTTTGAACATGTCCCCGGCAAAACTAGCTGACCCACTATGCAGAATATTGCTGCAAAATGGGTAATTTTCAGATTTTTTCCGTATATTTCCGGAAAAAATCTACAACCTGTTTTAATATGCCACAACCTGTTTTACCAATGTCACAACCTGTTTTAATATGCCAATTATAACACAAATTCGCTAAACATAATATCATATATACCCATCAATCGCTAACATAGTTATCCTTTTTCCAAAATCGCCAAAACGGTTCCTAAACCGTTAACACATGATCATCTACAAAACTATCCAAAACTACCTATCCGCAAATGGTCCAAAACTATACGTATAATCCATTTACGGGAATCCTAGCACATAATGCACATAAACGACATAATAATCCATGTTATTCTCTACAAACATATCCAAAATGTGTTAAAGTAACATAAATCGGCATCTCAAACCCCACTACCCCCATTACCGTCCCCGGTATCTCTAGACTCAGCGGATGGAGTAGCACCAGATCCCGACCCACCCTCTCCGGATCCCGACCCACGGTGGAGTAGCACTTGATCCCGGGCGATGTATTCGCTCCTGCCAACCCGCAATGTCCTCACAAACTCCATGACTTGGTCCATCCGACTCCTCTGTAGCGAGCTCCTCGGCTGCTTTGCATTGTTTCCCGCAGTGAGGACACATCCGCTGCCTCACGAGGTCGGGAGGCGCTAAACGTCTTCTTCACTCCACCGCCGAGTAAGACCTGACCTACACCAGGAATATGACCGCGCTGCTTACCACCAATCACGGTACGCAAAATCGCACGGTCAGTCATGCGAGTTCCATCGGAGGTGCTCTCTTCCCGCATCCACATCATCTCGTTCTGTTTAGTTACAAATAAACAAGAAAAGTAATATATATATATAAGTCGTGATGCATTATATATCATCAAAATGTGTGACTTTGAAAATAAATTATACTTACATATCTAGCCTCAGATAACGGGGACTCAAAGACATTGCCCCTCGTATGGTTCCGACGGTAAAGCTCTATCAAGTCTTCTCCAACCGCCGCCTCAGCCTCGCTGGTCAACTGTTTAGAAATAAAATCAATAACGACACACCCAACACCATGTATATATATAAATAAAATGATTAAATAGTTTCTTACAAAGTTATGGCGAATAGCAGCATACGACTGAGATCCGTGAAGGCTAGAACTCATGTTCGCCATTCGGTTTTGTCGGTTCACCTCTGAGATCTTCTGCTTCTTGGGGTTTGTCCAAAGCTTAACCTGCGAATTTTAAATTATAAAAACTATTATATAAATGAATTATTATTATCATTATAAAGTGTCGATCCAGAAATTTACCAACGCATCCCAATCCTCTTGCGTGTTGTTCTCAGGACGCTTTCTTTTGATCTCCTTAATTTTCTCCAGCCCACCTGCTGCCGTAAAGTTATCTTTTTTGTACCTATATTTTTTGTCGTCGTATCATTTTTGGAGATAATACTCGATACTGTCAACAATCTGCTCTCCATTCGGGCCAGCAAGGTGTGTGCCGAGATCAAAGTAGTGCTTCAATAAAATATAAATAAAAAAATATACAAATTTAAATAAACAAACAAGTTTGAATAAATATACAAATTTAAATAAATAAACACAATAATTAAAAAAATAAAGGTTAAAAAAACTTACGTGTAGATGCTCATGGATGTGGGCCTTGGCCGTTTCGGGAACCTTAGCCCGTGAATCGCAAAACATGGGAATCGAGTCCCGTAACACCTCCCCAACATAGTTGGAGAACCAAGAAGAGTGAGGGCCCACGTGTGTCCAAAACCCCTCCTGGTTGACCCGAAACTCGATCGACACAGGACGACCATCCAGTGCCCTCTTCGCCTTGAGTGTCGTGTTCTTAGTGGGACCACGCACCACCTTCCCGCCTATCCCAGTTTTGGCGTTTGGGTTGGCAACTTTGGATTTAGAGCCTACAAGTAATCAAATTCAAGTGATGATGATATAAAATAACATTTTATCAATTTAAAATAACATGTAATCAAATACAGTTTATTGAAAAATAATTCAGAAATTCTTACGCTAGCAATTGGTGCCTATCCTCCTCGAGGGACCACGAGGTGGCGAATTACCTCCATCGCCACCGTGAGACCTAGCTACAACATCTGCCATCTGTTAAACGAACATAGAAATTAGTGAAGAAACATATATATAATTAAATAAATAAATAAATAAATAAACAAACAAATAAACACATTTAACAGTATATATCAACAAGATAATTATAATAAATAAATAAATAAATAAATAAATAAATAAACAAACAAATAAACATATTTAACCACTCGATAACAATTTCATTCAAATAATTAAGTGTTGTTCTACAAATTACAATTCGAGATTAATCTCCCACATCATCAACATAAAATTCAACATTATTAGTACTGTCATCTTCATCATCTTCATTCTCGTGGTCATCATCATCATCAGATGCTAAATCATGAGGAACGTGATCATCATAATCAATATCATCTTCGTCTTCCACAATAGTGATAACCAGACGTTTCTTTTTTCTTTAGCAAATTCCTTCAAATACTTGATGTCAAATTTCTTCCATGCTTGACCATCAACCGGGTGTTGCATCTTACAGTTCTCCATAGACTGCCCAGACGCATGCCAAGTCATATGTTTTGCAGTGTGTTTAGACTTGTACAAACGTTTGTAGTCTATGAATGATAGGAAAGTAACGCAACACCTTGTTAGGAACTTTCTTCCCAGTGTGTTCTTTTCTTTCCATCTACTAGCACCGCAGATCGGACAAGTCTGAAAATCTTCGTTACCCGCCCCCCGATATAAAAAGCAATCATTTACACAAGCATGTATCGATTCATATCCTAACCCGATAGTTTTAAATGTCTTCTTTATTTCATAGTATGACGATGGCATCTTGTATCCTAGAACGGGCGGGAAAACTTCCTTGAATAAAGTTAGGAACTCATTAAATGTGGTGTCACTCACTTTACCTATGACCTTGATGTGCGTAATCTTTGCCATAAAGTCTAATGAATACATCCACTCACAGGCTGGGTATAGTTTTTCGTTGGCAGTGGCAAGTAACTCCTCATACTCATTACGTTGAGGAATTGAGTTGTTACTTGTCTCGCCAATATTTCCTTGAGTTGGATCATCTGGTTCGTTATTCGGACCAATATCATGAAGGAATTCAGCCATGTCACTCATCCCAGGGTGTCTTGTGTTGTGTACGGTTGTTCGGCCATCCGGCTCACCATGATTATACCATTTCGTATAACTATGGTCCCAGCCATTTGTGTGTATGTGGTCAAACAAAAATTCGTGCTTTATCCAGTTTATGTTTAAACAAAGAGCACAAGGACATTTTATATTCCCATCAATATTCACCAAGGGCTTGCAATGCTTGCATAAAGCTTTAAGACCAACTAAGAATTCTCTACTGGTACGTGCTAGTGAGACCCAACTTTTATCAATTGGCATAACTGCGTTTTAATGAAGCAACAAATAATTATATAGACTTCAAATGTTCACCTAATCCAACCATGGAAGGCAATCCTAACCCACTCTTTGAATGTTTCGTCTCATATATGAATGCGTATAATTGAATTTACTACTTGAGAAAATTTCGGCAGCATTTCCCCTCAACTCCCCAAATATGTGCATTAAAGACATATTCGTAGGAGTAAAGGGGAAACACTGTCGAAATTTTCACAAATAGTAAATCAATTATACGCATTCATATCCTAAATGAGACAAAACATTCAAAAATCAGTCCCAAACAGGGGACTTTCCGAAATTAATTTCCAATAAATTAATTTCGGACGGGTTTTCTATAGGATGATTAACTTCGGACGAGGACTTTCCGAAATTAATCACTAAAGTCCTAAAATCATTTACAACAGTTCAAAACAATCAAATACCATACAATACTATGAGCTTATTTGTAACTTATAAGCTTATTTGTTTTTCGGCTTATAAATCATAAGATTCAATTTTCCAGCTTATATAAGTTTATTATACCATAATATACTTATATAAGCCCACAAGTCTCCAATTAAGCTGGAAAATTGAAGCTCGTGAAATATAAGCCGATAACAAGATTAAAACCTTACTGTAGTCGCTCGCCTGTGGTCGCAACTGGTCTCGACTTGGCTCGGTCTCGGCTCACAACTGGTCTCGACAGCAACTGTACCAAGAAGCAAAATAGTTAGCAATATACATAAAGTAAATTAATTCTTAAAAATACTAAATGTAAATGGAAAATTATGAAATTTTTATGCAAAGTAGTTATACTAGTGCACAAAAAGTTAAAAACAAAAAAAATAAGCTAACCAAACGCACCCTTCCGGGCTACTGTTAACAGCATAAACCAAACGACCCTTTCGGGCTGCTGTTAACCAAACGACCCTTTGTGGGCTGCTGTTTGGACAGCATAAACCAAACGCACCCTTCCGGGCTGCTGATAAGCCGGTTATAAGCCGAAACAAACGCCCCTTGTGGGCTGATAAGCCGGTTATAAGCCGAAACAAACAATGATCCTCAATGGATTATCAATGAGCTAAGCAAGCATTTCAGGATTAAAAAAAAATATAAGAAATAAACAATCCACACATTAGCATTCTAACACAAACAATCCACGCATTTTCTAGTCTACGGTTATAAGCCGAAACAAACGCCCCTTGTGGGCTAATAAGCCGGTTATAAGCCGAAACAAACGCCCCTTGTGGGGTGATAGGCGAAACAAGTTCTATGGCGTTCATAGTGAGAGTACTTGAAACTACTATATTTTTGTTATTAGGCTATTTCTAAAAAAACATAAACACAAATTAATGGCTATAAACTTTCGCCGGGGACATGTCCCCACTACAAACATAAACACACAAAAAATACCTCGGTTGTGGGGTCTCGAGAGCAGGTGCGTTGTGGTCTCGGCTTCGGGTATCGGCTTCAGGTCTCAGCAGTAACTATACCAAAAAACAAAATTAACAAAAAAATTAATAAAAAATCAAAAACTAAAAACAGTTAACACAAATTAACAAAAATTAACACAAATTAACAAATTAACACAAATTAACAAAAATTAAAAACAGTTGAAAAAATTAAAAATTAACCTCGGTTGTAATGTGGTACCACTGTCGAGAGTAAGAAATGAGAAGAGAAGAGAAAGAATCAAACAATGAGAGGGTTTGAGGAACGAATTAAGCAATGAGAGGGGTTGAGATGCATCGTGCACAGTGGTGCGAGTGAGGGGAAGACAACGCAGTGGTGGTGAAGTATTAGTGCTGAGAGTAGCAATGGAGGTGGTGGTGAAGTATTAGTGGTGAGGGAGTGGTGGTGCTGTGGTGTTGCCGGTAGTGAGGGAGTGGTGGTGAGAGGGAGGAAGACGAGTTAGCTTCTCGTTTTTTTTTTTTTTTTTTTTTCCGAGTGAGACCAGATCTGTCAATAATTGAGGTTAATATTTCCTTTCCACTTTTGCCGGGGAAAAGTCCCCGGTGAAAGATGTTTTTGTCTTCTAGCGACACTTTTGCCGGGGACAAGTCCCCGGGAAAAGTGATGGCGGGATAAAGTAAAAGTGCGGAGAGAAAATGAAAATTTACGCCAAAACTTTCCCAGAGGACATGTCCCCGGGAAAAGGTTTAATTATAAAATTAAAATTATCATTTTAAATAATTAGAATTAATAATAAATTATAAAATTATATTATTAAATTTACCCTAAAAATTATAAAATTAATCTAATTACTTTTAACTTAGGTTGCACGGACACGGCGATACGGCAAAGTCTAAAAATATATGACGTATCATGTTAAACAACCAAGTATAGGTGCATTGGTATACGTATTATGTTAAACAACCAAAAGTATAGGTGCTATTGGTATATGTATCATGTTAAAGGACCGGGTATAGGTGCATTGGTATACGTATCATGTTAAACGAGCGAGTATAGGTGCTATTGGTATACGTATCATGTTAAACGACCAAGTATAGGTGCATTGGTATACGTATCATGTTAAACGAGCGAGTATAGGTGCTATTGGTATACGTATCATGTTAAACGACCAAGTATAGGTGCATTGGTATACGTATCATGTTAAACGACCAAGTATAGGTGCTATTGGTATACGTATCATGTTAAAGGATCGGGTATAGGTGCATTGGTATATGCATCATGTTAAACGAGCGAGTATAGGTGCTATTGGAATACGTATCATGTTAAACGACCAAGTATAGGTGCATTGGTATACGTATAATGTTAAAGGACTAAGTATAGGTGCTATTGGTATACGTATCATGTTAAAGGACCAAGTATAGGTGCTATTGGTATACGTATCATGTTAAACGAGCGAGTATAGGTGCACTGGTATACGTATCATGTTAAACGAGCGAGTATAGGTGCATTGGTATACGTATCATGTTAAACGAGCGAGTATAGGTGCATTGGTATACGTATCATGTTAAACGACCAAGTATAGGTGCTATTGGTATACGTATCATGTTAAACGACCGGGTATAGGTGCTATTGGTATACGTATCATGTTAAAGGACCGGGTATAGGTGCATTGGTGTACGTATCATGTTAAACGACCGAGTATAGGTGCTATTGGTATACGTATCATGTTAAAGGACCGGGTATAGGTGCATTGGTATAGGCATCATGTTAAACGAGCGAGTATAGGTGCTATTGGTATACGTATCATGTTAAACGACCAAGTATAGGTGCATTGGTATACGTATCATGTTAAAGGACCAAGTATAGGTGCTATTGGTATACGTATCATGTTAAAGGACCAAGTATAGGTGCTATTGGTATACGTATCATGTTAAAGGACCAAGTATAGGTGCTATGGTATACGTATCATGTTAAACGAGCGAGTATAGGTGCATTGGTATACGTATCATGTTGAACGACCAAGTATAGGTGAATTGGTATACATATCATGTTAAACGACCAAG
Source organism: Chrysanthemum makinoi (assembly GCA_910596185.1). NCBI lineage: Eukaryota > Viridiplantae > Streptophyta > Magnoliopsida > Asterales > Asteraceae > Chrysanthemum > Chrysanthemum makinoi. The sequence goes on from OU343224.1 coordinate 211,368,604, forward strand.
TATAGGTGCTATTGGTATACGTATCATGTTAAAGGACCGGGTATAGGTGCATTGGTATACGCATCATGTTAAACGAGCGAGTATATGTGCTATTGGTATACGTATCATGTTAAAGGACCAAGTATAGGTGCTATTGGTATACGTATCATGTTAAACGACCAAGTATAGGTGCATTACTACTATTATTATTATTATTATTATTATTATTATTATTATTATTATTATTATTGTTATTATTACTGGTCTCAACTTTCCACCAAAAAAATGGCGCCAAGAATTCCCACAAAAAACATGGCGCCAAAACTTCCCACCAAAAGCTACCAGATCTGCTCTATATATCACATAAAGAAAACTTGAGATCTTATCCCACCAAAAACTACCAAATCTTATCCTCAAAACCACTCAACCTCACAACCTCTTATCTTCACACAAATTTCAAAACCAGAGATGGAGTCATTTAATCCTTTTATGTGTTCTTGTGGAGCAGGAAATATAAAATTAAGAACATCACATAGAGAATATTCATCTGGACGACAATATTATTCATGTCCTCTGTCAAAGGTGAATGATAACATCAAATAGTCCTGAATATTAAGTGTCAATTTCCCCCGATAATGCTCGTTATTTATATCATTTATATGGATTTACGCTTGTTTTCCATTGTTTTACACTTTCAGGTAAATTACGAGCATTGGATCTAAAGAGACGCGGAAATGGAAACATTACTAAAGATTTATCACAGTATGCTTATTTGGAACAAGTTGCGGCGTAACTCATCTCTCACATTACGCTGTAACTATGGCGTGACCCAGAAGTCCAACTTATCAAGAGGTTACGGCGTAACTCCTTCCAAAGGTTACGACGTAACTCCATTAGGTCAAAAGAGGTTCCACGCCGCTGATACTTATGCCGTAACTATTGCAACACTTACGACGTAACCGAGTTTATTGAAGACTACGGCGTAACCACTTCTTAGGTTACGTCGTAACTAGCAGATCTAGTGCATTTACGGAGAAATAGAAGGTTATGGCGTAACTCCTCTATGGGTTACGCCGTAACCCAGACCTGGCCTATAAATACCCCACGAATTCCAGCATTTCAAAGCATCCCATTCCACACACAACACTCTGAGAACGTGGGAAAAAGCTCAAGGCAGGTCTAGGGAAGCATACGGAGCTGTTTCCAAGGGAGAATTCACACCATTACGATAAGCTTTAGCGTTTTATATTTCTTTTACTTTCAATTCATGTATTTCGTACCTTTGAATATTGAATTGATGTACATGATTAATATGAGCGGCTAAGCACCCTTTGGTGCTAGCCTAGTTATGATTCCTTAATTGTTTTGTTTGCGTTTACCTTTACTTCCGTACAATTATTTCTAAGTGTATGCATGCATAGTTCTTTGGTAGTCACCCTTGGTTCGGTAGTTTTGAATGGCGATAGAGGCCAATTGCCTAGGAGATATGACCAACTGACCCTAGGTGAGTGGACTGAGACGGGAAGGGTAAGATATGACCAACTGACGACCCTTTCTACTTGTGCGATTTGACCAACTGATCACCTATCGTTTGGATGAACTAAAGAATTGGGGGTGTAGTGTCTAAGTTCCTAACGGCCGGGCACTCACTATTTAGAATCTAGCATGTAGCGGTACTTAATGACTCGGCTTAGGGGACCAGGAACAACAAGACTTATGACGGTGCGCCTGATTTCTCCTGTGGTGGAATCTTTGTTGATAGGTTAGGGCGAATTGACCAAATGATGTCCTCTCGAATTTGACCCCACCTGAAGTAATTGGAAGTAGGTAGACGTAGACATAACTAGTTAGGAGGATTAACTAGGTTAGCACCACTATTCCTCTATTGATTTCCCTTCTACCATTTATTTGCTTTTATATTCTGCATTAGTAGTTTAATTAATTAAAACTTATCAAACCATTAATATTCTGTGACAATTAGACTTAGTAATTATCCGACACACATAGCTCTTGGGACGACCTCGGCTTTACCATTTACTACACTACACACGACCGGGTACACTGCCCGTTAGTGCATTAGGGTAGACCATAGGTATAGCGAGACACTATAAATATTAAGACTGGTCAAGAAAACCTGCATCAAGTTTTTGGCGCCGCCGGGAGCTATATTACGATTGATATTAAGTCTTTCATTTCATTTTTTAACTTTTCTCACGATCATATTTCAAGTTTTCAGGTACCATGGAAGTTGTTAACATCGATGACCTCACTCTTGAGGACTACTTGGCGTTGACTAGAGCAGATCAAGGGCCGGGTCTCGTAAGACCGACAATCGGAGCGGATGTTCGTTTCGAGATTAAAGACCAATTTATGAGGGAACTTCGCGCTAACCCTTTTTCAGGAAACAGGGACGAAGACGCATATGAGCACGTTGAAAATGTCCTATACATCGCCAGCCATTTTAACATTCCGGGCGTGTCTCATGATGCTGTTATGCTCAGGGTCTTCCCTATGACTCTCACTGGAGCAGCTAGAAGATGGATCGAAAGATTGTCCGCCGGGGCAGTTAATACTTGGGCACTACTGAAGAAACACTTTATCCAAAGATATTGCCCACCATCGAAAATTTCTCATCAGCTTTTAGAGATCCATAACTTCAAACAAGAAGACGACGAAACTCTATATCAAGCTTGGGACAGATACAACGATCTTCTTTATAAGTGTCCTACCAATGATCTAAATAACCAGCAGAAGGTCAATATTTTCTACAAAGGAATAAATGTTACTACAAGAAAGATGCTGGACTATCAAGGACCTATCCCGAACATGACTCCTACTACTGCAATTGAAGCCATTCAAAAAATGGCGGACCATTCTCAAAAATGGTACGACGGTGGAAGTAAAAGAAACCAAGGCGGAAGCTTAGACGGAATTGCAGCAATCGCTAGTAAAATTGAAAGTCTCAGTCGAGATATGCTGAAGGTCAGAGAAACCGTTCATGCCATCCAAGTGGGTTGTGAAAGCTGTGGAGGAGGACATCTTACGAAGAATTGTCCTCATATGAACGAAGAGGATATTGAAGAAGCCAAGTATGGAGAAAATCTACCATTTTACGGCGATAATCGAAATAGTAATGGTTATCGTGGAAATTACAACCGTGGGCCTTATGGAGAAAGAAAGCCCAGTCTAGAAGAAGCAATTAATAAATTTTTGGAAAATTCAGCCCAAAGGCAAAAGGAGCAGGATGAGTGGTTAAAGGAATTCCAGGAAAACACTGACAGAAACATTTCCAAACACGACTCAACTCTGAAAAACCTTGAATCCATGGTGATTAGGCTCAGTGAGAAAGTGAGGAGAAATAACGATAAACCTGAAGGATCTAAACCAGCTATGGAATGCAAGGTAATTTTTTCTAATGATAACTCAAAGGTTCAGTCAATGATACAAATTGGGGAAAAATTGTCAACAGATCCGAAGTTACGCCGTAACATACCTAATGAGTTACGGTGTAACCTTGTGTTTGACAGCGACAACGGGTTGTGAAGGATACCGAGGAAAGAGACTCTAATGAATTATGCCAGTAACCAAGAATCTCGACGGCGTAACTGGGATACATGGGCAGAAAAATTCCTAGACGTGGACGAATCAGAAAAACTCGAGGAACTCTCCCTTGAAGATGAAGAAGAGCCACTTATCACTCACCAGTGTACTCCTATCGTCATTACTGATGAAGTAACCACTAGGGCATGGCCTTCATGCAGCCCCTTCCATGAGTATTGCAATGGAGGAGACAATGAAAGAAAGGAAGAATGGACATGCCCTCATGAGCATGAAAGACATGGCATAAAATTCGGTAATTTGGCCTTTAAAGATTGGTACGCAATTCAATTTGGGAATGCCAAGATCAATCCAAATCTTCTTATGAAGCTAAAAATTGATTACGCGGAGCACATTCAAAAGGAAGAGACTAATAAAGATATACTCTGCACAGATGAGCATTTAAGTGAAACTGACAACAAAAAACTACGCAGTCACTCGTGCGAAAAAGTAAAATCTCCTGGGGAAATTTTCTGGGCATCATGCAACTCGTATAACGATATGTGTAATGGTGGAAACAACTCTGGAAGATTAGGAAAAGATGAATTCTTTTGGTCCTCAACCAATGATGAGGAGAGAACGAGTTTACCTTGGATGGACAACCTGGGATTCAATAGTTGGGTAAAAATTAAGTGTGGGCATGTGGACGCGTTAACGAAAGATAAGATTTGGAAGGAATACATGGGTCAAGAAAATTCAAACGACAAAAGTATCTAAAACACGAGTAAAATAACAATTGACGATGACATAGAGAGGGTGAGTAATAATAAAGAAGAATGCAAGCGCATTCTAGTGGAGAATTTGCTCGATGAAGAATGGTTCAAGGGTACTGTTTCTGATGACGATGATATCGAAGGGATGCTAGATTACCTTGAGTTGCAAGGAAATGAGGAGTTCAATGATCCCAATGACGAAGCTTACGAGCAAAGAAGGTGCAAGCTCCTGGGGATACCCTACAAAAGACCACCCCCAATTATAGTTGAAAAATACGAATTCACTCACTACCACCTAGGTCCGGAGGAGAAATTTTGTAAAGTCCAAAAGATCGAAACCATTGAATACCTCCGAACTGCCTTAAATGTTGCATGGATGAGGCACAATTTGATGAAGGGTATTGAAGAAGTAGGGCAAGTTCAAAGACCCCCATAGGAGCCCTGCAGCTCTGAGTCTAACTTAAAGACTCGTTATTAAAGAAAAGTGCTCTTTCGGGAGACAACCCGAATTATCCCTTTCTTTTGTTTTTATTTCCTTTATGTTGGGTTTTGTGTTTTCTAACCATTTTTGCAGGAGACAAAGAAGTAATTACTGCTGCAGTTGTCGAATAGAGTTACGGTGTAACTCATCTTGGTGATTACGCCGTAACCATCATTTTCGTGAGTGAATTCTTGACGCATTACCAATTACGGCGTAATACCATCTCAGTGGTTACGCCGTAATGCTCATACCAGGTTTTGCCAGTTGCGGTGTAACTCTCTCATAGGAGTTACGACGTAACTATCATCTGCTTTAATTCTTTCATTTTTAAAACACAGTAACCTTGTATTAGTTTTTAAATGAACTTTGTGGGTGTGTTCCCTGTAAACCCTCACGAGACTTCACTCGTCCACTTGGGACACCAAGTGGTTTAAAAGGCTTGTTGCATTCGCTAAATGCAACCGTGATTCCAACGAAAGTGAGTTAGGTTTGTTTTTCATTTTATTTTTTCTTTTTAGAATTATGCTTGTCGGTATTGTGATTTCATGGATTGAAGTTTGTTCATGACGCTTAAACGAAGGCACGATCCTTTCTCGTGGGCCTTCTTCTTTTTGGAGCAAATTTCAGGGAAGTTCTCGCTCTAATTCTACCTTTCTCTTCACCTTTATTTTAATGCCTAGTACAAAAGGGACTTTGTACAATTCAAGTGGGGGGACGGGAGTAGAATTATCTCTTGAACTTTATTTCGCCCTCATTTTTTCTAGTTTATTTTGAAAAATTATGCCATATTTAAAATTTTGACATGTTTTTCCGAACCTAACTAGATTAGACCTTAGCCGAGCACATACAACCCTTGATATTACATGGTGAGATTAGCCTTATCCGTTTCCAATATTTTACCCCAAATCCACCAAATTATGTGTGTGCCGATAGCTTGTAAACTTTAGAACTTGGCCTTTGCATCATTTCGAGACCATAGACGAGGTATGTTGAGTTAGCTCGATGTATTTGGAATTTTTAGTTTTAGAAGGCAGTATTATAGGATTATCACCCAAACAGCCTACCATTGTGAGTCTTTCGATTAGTCACCTCGACTTTTCGATCCCCATGTGAAATCCTTTTGTTGCACTCCCCTTTAGTGCAAGATACCCCTAGATACACCCTTCTGAGCCATTCCTTTCATTTTGTCACCCCAATATATTGTTTCGTTACACCTTTACACCTTAGCCTACCCTGTAGTCTTTATTTGTAATTGGGAAGTTATCATTTGCCTAAGTTCAAGGTTCGAGTGGAAAGGTTTGGAAATCACGCTTTCATCGACAACAATTATGAAGATCATTGAAAACCCCCCGAATTCCCATTGTTCATCTCAAGTGGGGGGATGTTATGTTATCATGTTTGATTCAAAAATAAAAATAAATAATATATATATATATATGTATGTATGTATATATATATATATATATATATATATATATATATATATAGGGAAAAGTGAATATGATGTTGTTAGTCATCTAAGCTTACATGAAAAACTCACCAAAACTACATTGTTTTGAGTGAATCTTACTTATATATAAAATGAATATATTTTCCCCAACAGTTCTAATCCTTATTTTTTTTATCTCAAATAAATGCATATGTTTTGTTAAATACGCAAACACATTGATTAAATAAGCATATTTTGATCGCAACAACTCGGATCCATTTTAGACCTCTCATTCGTTTCTATTTTGGCAAAACTACCTTGTGTTTGAATATACAATCTTTTTTATTGCTCATCTTCATGAATAAAGAATAATAATACGAATACAGATTGTGGTTTCGAAACAATACGACTTTAGGAAATTTAGTAATGGTGGGGTTGTTTTCAGTTTTTAACGAATTTCATTTTGAGATGAATAATTTGAAACAAAAAGACTTGCATTTCTATGGTTGAGTTAATTTAATTTAGTTTGAGGTCTAATAATCAAAACTACGTAGTTTCGAAACAATACGATGTAGCTTTGTTGAGTTTTTCATATAAGATTATATGCCTAACAACCTCATATTCACTTTCCTCATATATATATATATATATATATATATATATATATATATATATATATATATATATATATATATATATATATATATATATATATATATATATATATATATATATATATATATATATATATATATATATATATATATATATATATATATATATATATACTAGATTTCGAAGCCCGCCCGATGGGCGGGCATGACTTGTGATTATTAGTTGAATGTATTACTTTACGAATAGCAAGATATATAGTTATATGTACGATAATAGCATACAGAGACGTATAGTAAGCTGAGAATTGAAAGTTTTTGAGGTATTGATGATATCCTAAGAGGATCCTAATCATTACAGTAACCCTTCATAAACATTTAATCAATCATTGCTATGTCTATTATTATTTGACCCATCTGAGCCGTTAGAGAGTTAACATAATCCAAAACGACTCATTAATTGAGTAAATGGGTCTAGATTGCCACCTCCAGATCATACAAAAAAAACACGGAAAAAAGAAATCCCACCAAGACTAATAACATATGTGCCATTGGAATGTTTTTGAAATGCTTAACGTGGATTCCCCGATCCTTTTCTCCTTTGGTGGTGTTTTTCCTCCTGTAAATAAATGATTACACGATTGTGGTTTTACTATTATAACTCCTATTGCCCTCCTGTAAATAACATAGTCATAGTATACTTTATGAGTCTATGACTTTCTTAATGTCTCATAAAATTAATTCAAAAAGCTAACTCTAAATGATTAGCTACATTCATCTTTCTTAGTGCTTATATCGTGATAATTTTAATAATATATATGTTTTAAAGTTGTTCGTGATCAAGCAATAACTTTTGCGGATCAATCATTTCTTCAGATACTTTAACCATAATTACATGTTGTGTAATGAGATTGAGATTAGTTGCTTTACCCATTGTTCCAATAGTCACCTGACCATGGCTCCACAAGTAATTCGTAGCTAGTCTTTCAACAGAAGTAGACAACTGCAAACAACACCATGAAACAAAACCAGAAAGATTTAAATGTAACCATGCTTTTTCACTACACTATAGAGTTCCAATTTGAGATTTAAAAATGAAAAAAGGCAGTGACTAATACCATGATGATATGTGATTTACCTCTCATTTGGTCGTGGGGCTGGTCGACCTATGTTGTTTATCATATGGTTTATTTCTTCCCAAGTCTAGATATAAACACGCGGTTGCATAAGATGGTGTTACCAAAAATTAGTTAAAAAAGAAAGATTTAAAAGGTATATGGGAAAACAAAGCATAATCTTGTTCACCCTTGACCATGGCATTATTCAGCTGTAGATGTTCACCTACGATGTGGCTGCCGTTGGCGTGGTCATTAAGTCATTTGGGAAAAAAGTGGCGCCAACCAAAATTCGAAAGCACACCTATAAATACGTATAAGCTATCAAACATGAAAATGAAAGTAAATCCAAACACCCCTTAAGTTATCAGTATGTTAGCCGGACGTATACATGTAAAATACTTGCATAAATTTTTAAGCATTATTTTGCAAGAAACGAATCCAAACATATCCCTCCTAAGGACAACCTCACCCCATCCTTCGAACCGTGACCAATGAAAACATATCGTTAGTCATCCTTTCTAAAGAAAATAAAATTTTTAAGAAACATTCAAATCAGAATACATAAGCATACCTTTCATTTAGAATTAAGATGACTATGAAAGGCATGTTAAGATTAAGAAAGTTATCTTTAGAGCTGTTTACACGAATACCTCGCGTGCTGCAATTCCTGCTTCGGACATCCAAGTTCCGACTTCAGTGATCTGATCCAAAATAAAGCATTAATATAAAGATCTGTTTTCCAGTTTATGTAGACGTTTCCATTTAACCAAGTACTTTTTGAGGATCCTCAAATTTAATTGCTGGTTTTCATTGTTTAGCCAAAATGTAACCAACTAATCCACTGTTGGGTTATGCAAGTCTGCAATTTGAATTGATCATTCAGGAGTAAACTTTATTCTGATGCATTATATGACCGCTGTTTGGGTTCAACTTTTTAAATGCATCTTTATATTGATAATGACTATTAACCAATAGTTTCGTAAGTAACCTAAGGCGTTATATATATCTACAAAAAACTGTTAACTTACAGTATCGCAAACAATCTGAAGGCGTTGTTTTGCACTCAAATAAAATATCTACATTACATAGATATGGCAGAAAGTACCTCAGCAGGGGTACCCCAAAATATTCGAAGGTATAAATCAGACTTGGGGTTAAGTGAACCTGTGAGTTTCAACTCCTCGAGGATTATCTGGGAGCCATATCTGCATTGCAAGTTTTAGTCTGATGTTCAGTACACTTCCTCTTTTAACTACATGACGCCATCTGCAGCATGATTGTATACAACCTGTCATTTCTTTGGGACCAGAAGGTGCTCTGAATGATCCTTCCTATTTTCTCAAGTAAATCCTCATAAGGACTAAACTGCGCTAAATCGAAAACCCTCCCAATAGGCTTTCCTCACATATGAACCTGTAGGAATTGATTGAAAATGCCTTAAATACAGAAAAACGAAATGACAGAGCAGAAAATGAACGAAAATCAAATAAACAATGATAACACATTGACGAACATAAGACACATCTAATTCTAAAGATAAGTAAACTCTACGTGATAGGGTATACTTTTGAGAACTTAAGCCAACTCTATCCAATGATATTCAAGTAAATGCTAGCTTATGGAATATCTTCTTTTTTATCAACCTTATATTATCCACCCTGCAGCAACAACAAATTTAAGTTATACACCTAATGATTAAATAGATGCACCAAAAAAGAACATAAACACAGAAAGCAGTTGAAACATGAAAACAACAAACAAACCCAGTAAGTTTCCCATCACGATCCGTTAGCAAGTGAATCTCTGAGTAGCGCCCACAGCAAATGTGTTATCAATTGTTTGATACAGCTGGCTCACAGATAATTCATAATTGGAGAAGAATCATTGGAAGGAAATCTTTTCAGATAGACTGTGACCTATATTTCGTTTCTTGAATCTCTCAGACATAGAGGAAGAATTGGGAGACGACAGAACTTTCTTTTTGCCAGATCTTCTTGAAGATCTGTGCCTACTTCCTGCAGGATAGAATGTGCCTTGTCCATCCTTAAGGCCCTTGGTCCACATCCCAAAATAATAACTGCCATCTGCAAACCTATAAACACCTGACCCTTGCCTACACCCATTTAACCAATAACCATCAAACAGATCGCCATTCAGCCATTTCATCACACCTCTACCACACATCGATCCAGATTTCCAATTTCCAATATACATATTACCATTACACCAAGCATATTAACCATCATAACTTGCTCCAGATGACCAAGTGATCCGTCCAACCCTAGTCATTTTTCCTTCGTCCCAACTGCCCTCGTAGACTGTACCATCTGACCATGTGTATTTATCTCTGCCATGGGGAATCCTTCCCTTGACATCACCAAAGTACACATCTCCATAGCCATCCTGAAACCGACAAAGTACTCACAGGAGTGCATAGTTTGCAGATGATTTTTGCAGAAAAGACAAAATTGAGGAAAAAATAATCAAATTTAAAAACAGATAAAAGTTTCGAGTGGTACCTGCAATTTCTCTTTGCGCCCAATCAATATTAAACGGTATGGAAATCCTGAAAATTAAATGTCAGACATGTACATAGGTGGGAGTCAAATTAAAATACACTGCACATATAATTTTTAAGGTAAAGCAATGCTATAAAATTGATAGTCGAGCAATAAGTTGCGACGTTGGAAGAAACATTTCAGATATATCTAAAGAGATTTTCTTATTTACTCATCGTACACCTAACTTTATTTATAGGAAGTTCTTTTGTGGAACTTCGTCAACCAAGGCAATATAGCATCTATTCCATGCAGTAGTAAATAGCTAATATACAGGCAAAGATATATGACTCTGTTTCAGAAGATTACAACTTGTGATATACTAATAATAAAGGCCACAAGATTAATATATAACATACTTTGACTGTATTCTTCCAGCTGATAAACTTCTCCATGCACATTGAATAGACAAGTTGAGTTAGATATCCACGTCTGCACAAGTAAACAATAGATTTGCTAATTGCGTATCCGTTCTTTACGACCTCTTTTCATCAATATAAAAGTGCAACACCTGTCAAAAAGAAGCATGTAAATAACTGTAATGTGGTTCAGCACGTAAAGTAGTATATAATAAAGGATCATTGCGGGGCACGACAGACTTGACATTAAGCTCCTCTAATACATACTGCCACGCAAAGAATAATTAACCAGATAATTACAAAAATATAGTTAAAGAAAACATGATAATTTGTACGTTAATAATAGACTTACATCACGAGCTGTCATTGTTCCTGTAGAACATGCCCAGTTTAAAAAGCACGCCCAATGGGCATAATTACGTTAATTATAAATACTTGTTATTTAATGTTGTTTGTGGATTTCTAGCCCCGTATTTATATGGCAAACCTAAAGTATATTACCCTCAAACACCCGATATGATGATTCAGCAATATCTTCATTCCCTTTATTAGTTTTGAGCAAAGTTTATAGTAGTATGCGTAGTTTAGTAGCGACACAAAGAATAGTAAAAATAATCTTACAATAATTTTACACTCTTTGGTTTAGAGCTAACCTTGTAAACTGCATATTGTCTCCAACTACCACGGCGTATATCCCTCAACCTAAGTCATCGACCAAAAACACACAATTACATTCTGTAAGAAACTCATAGACAAATATTATGAAATAACATGATAGTAAACGATAGAGTATTATGACAAAAGATCTAAACAAAATACATTAAAAGAATTAGACCATATATTTAAAAAGAAGAAGAACCTGATCATTCGAAACCTTCTAAATTCAAAACTATCTTGAAACTTTATTAATAACAAAAGGTTAAATTATTAGAGCATGCTTACCTGGTTATCGAGCATTCTTGAGAAATCTTTAAGAACATATCTGCGTTCAATTCCTCCGGCCTCGATCTGGCGAGAGTACTGCTTTACTTTTTTCTTCATGAGCTTGTAATTGATATAATATATGGAGTTAAAAGCCATAGAAAAAAATGGTGATTTACATAATTATTTGAATACATATCATATCAATATATTCTAGATGCAAAATGCAACGTACCCCTTCCATTCTTGAATTTGCCGGTCCTTCAACTTTTTCCCAAAAGCCACCATCTTTCACTGCACATGTATTAAATACAGAATACATGAGAAAATGTCCTCAAAACTATCTTACATTACATCCTACAAATGGATGCTCCAACAAAGCAAACATATAAAAGGTTGTTAATTTAGATGTTACCTGAATCCATGCCGAGTTCTAGCAATATTGCAGTTTTCTCACACTTCAGTTATCTTTTGGCACTACCATCTTGATTTCCAGCACTGGTTTCTGCCATCGAAGAAGTGACAAATGGTTTCTTAGCTACAGGAGGGACTACAATAGATATGACCTACACAAAACTTGAGTGATATGATAATCGGTTTTAATAAAAAGGCTGAAAACGATGACATGTTTGAAACTGCTTATCATCGAATTAGGGTTTGAGCTAAGATCAAAGGCTGGATAGTTTTTTCTTAGGTTTTTAGAAAAAAAGAGGCGTACCTAGGGCTAGGATGCAAAGATCTAGCTACAGAGAGTTGTGGAGTGTTGCCCATTACATATCTGCATATGGTAAAAAATACACTTACACATCAAAGATGGCTTTGAAAAGTGGCTAGAGTCTTTGAATTGCATCAGCGACAGCTTCTGGATTATTTACATATCTGCAGATGATTCATTAATTCAATTACAGGAGCCAGTGGGTGAGCTTATATCCGTGATTGAAGGCTAAGAAATTGTTATCATACCTAAATATATTTGCAAGTCGATCGATATGAACAGTTTTGTAACCAAAATTTACACATTACTTATTAGTATAACAACATGCGGAAAATAGAATTGATGTAAAACACTTACATTCCTTCATTTAATTGCCAAATATCTTGACTAAAATTTGAATCCATGATTGAGCTAGTTCGCTTTGTTCTAGGGTTGGAGAATGGATTTGTTTTAGGTTAAAGAAGGTTACGTAGAATGATATAGGATGACTTGAGCTGGCTTGTTAAATCTTTATTATTTATTACTGTATTTTTTTTGAGTTTATAGATTTGGATTTGGTTTTTAATTACAAATCAATGGCTTGGCACTATTGGTTGAGACACTTGCATTTGAACTTAAAGACCCAAGTTCGAATCTTGCAGCATGCCTTTTTGTATAAATTAAATTCGAAATTTATTAATGATTGCTTAGGTGGCATTAATTTGTGATGACATGGCATAAAAATAATTACTGGACATTGAGGTGGCATAAATTACAATTTTTAAACATTTAATGTAATAAAACATAAATAATTTCGAGAAAAAAAAAACCCTAAAATTCAAAATTAATTAAATGTCTTCAAATAAAATAAATTTTAAAAATGCTTACATGGCAACAATGTGATGACATGGCTAATAATGAATTACTGGGCAATGAGGTGGCATTTACGTGGCATTATCTACGTGTAACGCCTCCTGTTATATTTTTTTTGAGTTTATAGATTTGGATTTGGTTTTTAATTACAAATCAATGGCATATGGCAATATTGGTTGAGACACTTGCATTTGAACTTAAGACCAGTTCAAATCTGCGTTATGCCTTTTGTATAAATTAAATTCGAAATTTATTAATGATTGCTTAAGTGGCATTAATTTGTGATGACATGGCATAAAAATAATTACTGGACATTGAGGTGACATTGAGGTGGTATAAATTACAATTTTTAAACATTTAATGTAATAAAACATAAATAATTTAGAAAAAAAAAAAAAAAAAAAAAACCCTAAAATTCAAAATTAATTAAATGTCAATAAAATAAATTTTAAAAATGCTTACATGGCAACAATGTGATGACATATCTAATAATGATAAATCATGCGGCAGGCGATGAGGTGGCGTTTACGTGGCATTATCTACGTGTAACGCCTCCTGTTATATTTTTTTTGAGTTTATAGATTTGGATTTGGTTTTTAATTACAAATCAATGGCTTGGCAATATTGGTTGAGACACTTGCATTTGAACTTAAAGACCCAAGTTCAAATCTTGCAGCATGCCTTTTTGTATAAATTAAATTCGAAATTTATTAATGATAGCTTAAGTGGCATTAATTTGTGATGACATGGCATAAAAATAATTACTGGACATTGAGGTGACATTGAGGTGGTATAAATTACAATTTTTAAACATTTAATGTAATAAAACATAAATAATTTAGAAAAAAAAAAAAAAAAAAAAACCCTAAAATTCAAAATTAATTAAATGTCAATAAAATAAAATTTTAAAATGCTTACATGGCAACAATGTGATGACATATCTAATAATGAATTACTTGCATATGAGGTGGCGTTCACGTGCTTGTATATCTATATAACGCTCCATTATATATATATATATGTGTGTGTGTATATATATATATATATATATATATATATATATATATATATATATTATATTCATGTATGAACACTTTTAAATAAAATACAATAAAGTAATCCAAGATTTTGCCATGTAGGATTTGAAACACCAAGTGGAATTTAGAAATTAAATACGAAATGTAAATTTAAATTAAATAAAGAAGGGTATATTGGTATTTTGCCAAACCCATTAATTTCTGGTTTTCTCTCTCATTAAAATCAAAATACATTTTCTATCTCTCTCCCTCACAAAGAAAAAACACAGTTTCACATGTCAATGTCAATAACAATCGCCTCCCTTACCGTCGTCGATGCTTTGCCGTCATTGACTTATCTCTGTCGTAACCACATCTATAAAAATCATACCCATGCCGCCACACTCTATCACCGCCGAAATCTGGGTAAGAAACTCTAATCGCCGCCACTTCGTTTTTGTATTTCGCGTTTCTCTAACGACGATTCGGTTAGAGTTCAGGCTTTACGGATTGAGGCGAATATTACTTTTCATATGGTAAGTTTATTTGTTGATGGGTCTTTGATCAAAACCATATCAGATAGATTCCATAAAGTTTCTTTCTTCAGATTGTTGTAAATTAAAGTATCAATTGTTTATAAGTTGTATCATACTCACACGTTGATCTAGTTTGTTTTAGTGTATCACGTTGATCTATTGGTTTTTGATGTATGTATTGATGCATAGTTATGTTTCAGTAGGCATTGTTGTGTATAAGTCAACAAGATGGACCAAATATCAATAGTTTCTTTTCATTGGGTTACATGGTCTCATTGGTCGATGTTTTAAAGGTCGTAGTCAACTCGTGTTTGCTTCAGATCTTATATCCTTGTCACTTTGTCAGTTTGTTGTCATGTTAGGGTAGTAGTTCGGCGTTAGAGTTTGTGGTTAGTTAGTCGCGTGCTTTCTATTTTGTGAATCATATCCGATGGTTAAACAAGAACAATCCGCAACCCATCGACATGGATCTCGATTTCCCATAATTTTTGTGATAATTCTTTGCTGAATGAGATCCACAACAGGAAGTTACACAAGATTTTATTAATGGAACCCATCTACAAATTGTTGTGTTGATAGAACTAATAATTGTTGTGTTGAACGAGACCCACAACAAAACGTTACACAAGATTTTATTCATTTAAGTTATATATATATATATATATTTTTACGTCCCATTGGTATGGAGAGTTCCTTGTACGGAGTAGTATAAAAAAGTAAATAATAGTTCATTGTTTATTAGTTAAAGACTTAAGATCATTTGAGGACAAAATATTATTTACATCTTCAAGGGGCATTCCTTCATTTTTATTTGATCACAATAAATGAGATTAATAAACCAATTAAAAGCAAAACTACATCATTTTTTTCAATATTAATATCTTTCAAAGATTAATCGTTAAGCGAAAAAATATATCATTAGACGGTTTAATTATCTTTTCTATATATAGCAAGCACTTTTGATATATTTTTTTCGACAAAATTTTTTAAGTATTTTCCGCGTTTTTTTTTTTTTTAAGTTTTTGGTTTTTACGTTCGCAATTTCGTTAAAAATCATATATGATTAAACACTAATTTGAATATCACATGTGATATTAGTGTAATATCATATATGATATGTAATATCACATGTGATATTAGTGTAATATCACATATGATATTACATATCATATATGATTTAACATTAATATCACATGTGATATTCAATTAGTATTTTTATATATATATTTTTCTATGCAACTTCGAACAACTACTGAAAAAACAACGTGAAAGCGAGAAACTTTTTTGAGTATATCAAGTCTTGCGTCACATAAGAAGATGATAATTACTCTGCATCAACGCCGTCAGCGATAAATATTTTCACGCGATTAGCGGTTTTAAGAGATATTTAAATTATAAAAATAGGTGAAATAATAAAATCTTTAATCCAGTTAATTTGATTTAACTTTTAGATGGATGGTGGAGATGAGTAGACGACAAGATGCGAGATAAAGTTTGGTATGTATAAAAATAAGCAACCTCTGCCTCATTAGTTAAAGAGGAGTTATTTTACATCTGCAACTTTTCTCACTAAAGGGACTCTCACCATCGATGAAATCAATGCTATAGTGCAATTGCATTTTTATATTCACATATTTTTATAATTTAAATATCTTTTAAGCCGTTCGTTAATGTTGAAAATATTTACACCATCAACGGATTAGTATTAATTATCTTCTATAGACGCGGACACTTTGATATCTTTCCGAAGAAAACTTTCGTTTTTCTACGTTTTTCGTTATTTTTTTCGTTTTTCACGTTCTTTGAAATTTACGTAAAAAAATCATATATGATAAAACACTAAATTGAATATCACATGTGATATTATATGTAATATCATATATGATATTACACTAATATCACATGTGATATTACATATCATATATGATATTACACTAATATCACATATGATATTCAAATTGGTGTTTTATCATATATGATTTTTCAATGCAATTTATGCGTAAAACTTTAAAAAACATTGAAAATACGAAAAAATTTTTGTCCAAAGTATATCAAAGTGCTTATCTCTGAAAGATAATCAAATCTGCGTCATGATATATTTTTTAAACCTTAACGATTATTATTTTGAAAGATATTAATATTTGAAAAAAAATGATGAAAGTGGGTTTTAAATTGACAGGATTAATTTCATCCAATTAGATCAAATAAAAAAGTGAAAGATTGATCGCAATATGTAAATAATCTTTTAATCTTCAATGATCTTTTATCTTAGTTAAAAACTAAAAAAGTTTGCTTAACAAAAAATGCATAATGTTTAACATAATTGTTGTGTCGATAGAACTGATAGCGCCTTGAAGTTTGGATTTTTTTTTCTTTTTTTTTTAATTATTATTTTTTTATTATTTCTTTTTCATACATTTTTAGCCTTTTATAAAATATATTATGCAACTAAATGTGTCAAAAGACTTGAGTTATATTAAAACGTGTCATAAAAATTAATGTGTCATTAAAATTTAGTATTAAAAAAAATTTGTGTGTCTATTATGAAACTAAGTGTGTCAAAAAACTTAATTTGTCACTAAAATGTGTCATAAAAATTAGTGTTCACTACAAACGTTTAAAAAAAATTGTTGTGTCACTACATACTGTGTCAAGAAAATTTGGGTGATAAACATAGTGTGTCAATAAAATGATACTAAAATTTTAGTGCGTCATTATATATGTATCAAAAAATTTATTGTTATTACAAATATAGGATGTGTGAGTCAAATGTATACGGATGTGTCACTCTGCTAAAAAGATGTGTCAATATGTCTAATGAGGTGTATCAAGTGTATCAATATTTATAAGAATGTGTCACTTTATTAAAACGATGTGCAAATATATCTAAGGATGTGTATCAAGTGAATATTTATAAATACATATCACTTTATTAAAACGATGCTATCTAATAATTTAGTTTTAGTTGTGTAAAGATGTCGACCCTTATAATTTGGGCGTCAATTTTTATTTAGTTTATGTATCAGTCGTGTTAATCGATTTGGTAAGAATGTTATGATTTAGTCCTTTTTTTTATGTTCAAGTTCGTTCATGCTTACAAATTAATTAATAAGGAATGTTATCATTTAGTCCTTTTTCTTGTTTCTAAAGTTTGTATCATCGTCAGCTAAAAGTTAGAATATGTCACTTGTAGAAGATGTACCAATATGAAACTATTTATCATGTAAAGAAACTGGGCTCAAAATTAAATCATATTTAAAAGAGGCAAACATTTATGAAAGAAATAAAATAAATTAATACTTGTTGAATTGTAAATAAATCCACAAAAGTGGCGTGAATTAAGGACTCGTCTAATAATTCGTAACACTCGCTGAATTAAATTGATACAATGCCACTATTTTTTCATTTAATTACAATTAAACCAATCATCTAATTAAATTTGATCTTGATCTATCAAGCTTGATCCAATGGTCAATAACTGTACCTATTGTTTTCTACTTTAAAAGTGTATACCACAATAACACTCCCTAGTATATATATATATATATATATATATATATATATATATATATATATATATATATATATATATATATATATATATATATATATATAGTTGATTGAGTTATGATTTTGTAAAGTGCGTTGTTATAAGCACTATAGTATGAGCTTTATTGTTTAGTATCGAGGAGGCCACCTCGGTCACTCAAGATTGGAGTTGGATGTATACCAACAGCGAAGAAGAAAAAAGGTAGTGTGCTCAATCACGGCGTCCTCAATGACACATCTACCTTTCATTTCATGATCCGGTCTCTAGACTTCTAAGCTTGAACTTTGGGCAGATGGTAAGTGGCGATGACTTAGTTATAGATATAGACTACCTGCTTGTTTTTCATTTTACACCAATTATATATCATGTCTTATCCTACCCTTTAGTCATGAAGCGTGTCTAGGTGATGCAGCGAGCAATCTTTGGTGTCTTGGCCATGGATTTGGTCATGTATCATTGATTTTGTCCACTTCGCCAGTGACATGTTAGTAATGACGAGTCACTTTAACCTTTATCGTGTCTACCCATATTGCCCTGAGAATTGTTTAGCCCTTAACTCTAGTGGTGGAGATTTGTGTAACCGCCAAGCTTATGATAGAATACATGCTATGGTATGCGATTGAGTGATTACCTCGAAATTGACACTTAGAATAGTTGAGAGAGTTGAGTGTTTGTTCCCCTTTTGCATTGTGAGGTGTTAAGCTTTGTTTTATTCTAGCATAAAGGGATTTGTAAATTCATATTTTCAGTTTTTGGGAGATTTCTTTTTAGGAATCTATCTAATAAGGTCTACTTGAGGGCAAGTAGAGTTCAAATGGGGATATTGATAACATCAAATAGTCCTGAATATTAAGTGTCAATTTACCCCGATAATGCTCGTTATTTATA
The DNA here is from genome assembly GCA_910596185.1 of Chrysanthemum makinoi. Taxonomy (NCBI): domain Eukaryota; kingdom Viridiplantae; phylum Streptophyta; class Magnoliopsida; order Asterales; family Asteraceae; genus Chrysanthemum; species Chrysanthemum makinoi. Next base: position 211,387,927 of record OU343224.1, read on the forward strand.
TCATTTATATGGATTTACGCTTGTTTTCTATTGTTTTACACTTTCAGGTAAATTACGAGCATTGGAGCTAAAGAGACGCGGAAATGGACACATTACTAAAGATTTATCATAGTATGCTTATTTGGAAGAAGTTACGGCGTAACTCATCTCTCACATTACGCCGTAACTATGTGTTATTCCCTATTCACTATTGTTAAAAAAGGGACAATTAAGTACTTAAAGCAATTTACAGATGAATAATGTGAAGTTAACGTAAGTAAAACACACAAAGTAATTTTCAACATCATATTCTTTATTAGAAATAAATCAAAAAGAATACGTTACCCAAGTACTTGCGGAATAGTACTTAGGATTGAAATGACAAAGTTTGGGTGACTCCTCTGCTTCGGGCTAAGTCAGGCACAACTCTTAGAACCATTTGGTAGCTCAAGGATAAAGTTGTATTTGGAGGTGAAAAGTTGGCTTTGTGTGTGTGTGTTTTGATTCACAAGCTTAAACTTTTCACTCATTCTCTTATCTTTTTTATACAAGTATGATTATTAACTTTATCAGAACCAAAAACATGGATCACGGCAAACCGCGAATATTGATATATTAGGTTCTTTACTTCACTTTTATAGTAGGCGTGAAGCTTCTTTCCGGAGAGATAAACACTATAAATGAAGATATGATTTTGATAGATTGGTACGTGTATGGCTGGATAAACACTTGAGGGACTTAGTTTTATCACGGGTAAAACTTTCCGCCTAATCGACTCAATCTTAGGTCTTTAAAGTCTTGATCTCTTCTTTTCGTTTGTCTTTAGTGTTTAACGGTTGGAGAGGAGTGAAGGATTCATGAGTTATTGTCATCACTCACTAAGTCCACTATCTTCTTCTTGACTTAGTCTTCACCCTTTAAGTTCGCCTTCTTGAGTGGAGGCTCGCTTTCTTATACCGTACTAAGTGTCTGAAGATAGCTCACTGAGAGACTATGCGCTCAGTGACACGATTGTGTTTAACAGATTAAACAATTAGGATATTTTCTATTCAAATCCTAGTTTAAGGGGTTTGGGTATTCTTGAACCCAACACTATGGCGTGACCCAGAAGTCCAACTTATCAAGAGGTTACGGCGTAACTCCTTCCAAAGGTTACGACGTAACTCCATTAGGTCGAGGTTACGCGCGTGATACTTACCCGTAACTATTGCAACACTTATGACGTAACCGAGTTTATTGAAGACTACGGTGTAACCACTTCTTAGGTTACGCCGTAACTAGCAGATCTAGTGCATTTACGGAGAAATAGAAGGTTACGGCGTAACTCCTCTATGGGTTACGCCGTAACCCGACACGACCTATAAATACCCACAAATTCCGCATTTCAAAGCATCCCATTCTACACACAACACTCTGAGAATGTGGGAAAAAGCTCAAGGCGGTCTAGGGGCATACGGAGTTTGTTTCCAAAGGAGAAGTCACACCATTACGATAAGCTTTAGCGTTTTATATTTCTATTACTTTCAATTCATGTATTTCGTACATTTGAATATTGAATTGATGTGCATGATTAATATGAGCGGCTAAGCACCCTTTGGTGCTAGCCTAGTTATGATTCTTTACTTGTTTTATTTGCGTTTACCCTTACTTCCGTACAATTATTTCTAAGTGTATGCATGCATAGTTCTTTGGTAGTCACCCTTGGTTCGGTAGTTTTGAATGGCGATAGAGGCCAATTGCCTAGGAGATATGACCAACTGACCCTAGGTGGCGGGACTGAGACGGGAAAGGGTAAGATATGACCAACTGACGACCCTTTCTACTTGTGCGATTTGACCAACTGATCACCTATCGTTTGGATGAACTTAAGAATTGGGGGGTGTAGTGTCTAAGTTCCAAACGGCCGGGCACTCACTATTTAGAATCTAGCATATAGTGGTACTTAATGACTCGGCTTAAGGGACCAGGAACAACAGGACTTATGACGGTCTTTGATTTCTCTGTGGTGGCATCTTTACTGATAGGTTAGGGCGAATTGACCAAATGATGTCCTCTCGAATTTGACCCTACCTGAAGTAATTGGAAGTAGGTAGACGTATGCATAACTAGTTAGGAGGATTAACTAGGTTAGCACCACTATTCCTCTATTGATTTCCCTTCTACCATTTATTTGCTTTTATATTCTGCATTAGTAGTTTAATTAATTAAAACTTATCAAACCATTAATGTTCTGTGACAATTAGACTTAGTAATTATTTGACACACATAGCTCTTGGGACGACCTCGGCTTTACCATTTACTACACTACACACGACCGGGTACACTGCCCGTTAGTGCATTAGGGTAGACCATAGGTATAGCGAGACACTATAAATATTAAGACCTGGTCAGTAAAACCTGCATCAGTGAACAATCATACATTTCCTATTTATGTAAATATACAAATAATTGGGTTGTAATCTCTTATAATTTTCTTATTATGTAACAGCCCAGAAAAGATAATGGGTGCGGATATTTTATGTGGAAGGATGCATTTGACGAGTACTTAAGAACAATCTTTGCACCAACAGAGTGCTTTTGGCCATGAAAAAGATCTTAGGATAAGCTGCGGAATCCACACAAACACATGCTAGAGACATGAGTAAGGTTCTTTGGGCCGGACTTGAAATGGCAAGGATTCTGACGACATATGTCGGTCGGATGCATTACTAGGTAGTTGTTAGGTGACATGGAAAATCTTCGTATGTAGTAGTAGTAGTAGTAGTAGTAGTAGTAGTAGTAGTTGTTGTTGTTGTTGTTGTTGTTGTTGCTGATCAAAGTAGTAGTTGTTCTTGTAGTTGTTGTTGTTGATGTTTTTGTTGTTCTTGTAGTATGTATCACATCAAGTATTTTTATAAATCAAAGCACATCTTTGGATTTGTAATCTTGACCATGTTCTTAGTTAACCAGATTATGGTGTCCAAACACCTCTTTTCCAATACTAAATTACATATGCTCAAAGAATGAAACTGAAGAAACAATATCACATTTAACAAACAAGAATTAAGAACCATATTAATTCATCATAAATTTAATATTTTTGTTTTTCCCATAGCTATATATCTACTCGTTTGTCAAGTCTCATCAATAAATCCCAGCGTTGGATAACTTGGAGATACAACCAAGCTGCTCAAAAATTCTTCGTTTCTTTTGACCAAATATTTTGTAACGACAGACGATGGAACTAAAGATATGCCATTTTAATTTTAAAATAATTTAGGGTTTTTACGTAATGAAAAGACTATCCAAGCATCGTGGTTTTAGTTATGGATTAATAGTTGCAATAAAGTGTAATTTTTTGAATAGCGGGGCTTTGCGGGGACATGTCCCGGAAAAGGTTTGGCGAATTTTCCTGAACAATTAACATGCTTTTGACTTTGGTCAAATTTGGATAAAAGTTGAAAATACTTTTGGCGGGGGACACGTCCCGAGAAACTACGTTGAATTTTGACTATCCGGTCAAAGTTTAATAAAAAAACAAACTTACTTTCGCCGGGGACATGTCGCCGCAGAAAGTATCCGTTGAATTTTCCGTAACAAGTCAGCGTATTTACGTGCCACGTCAGATTTTATTTTGTCATTTAGTGACTTTCGCCGGGGACATGGTGTCCCCGGCGAAAAGCTCCTCGCCCGTCCATCCGATTGTTGTAGTGAGAGTACTAGAGAGACACATGTACCAGCAAATTTAAGGGAATAACTAGATAATGGTAGCACCAGTGGCGAATATTTTGTGACGTGGTGGGTTAGTAGTTATGTATCCAGTTACTGCTACTTATCGCCAAGCATACCCGATATGTAATGGAACAGTAAGCAACATATACCTATTTTATCAAGGGCTAATAACCTATTAAAGCATCATACTTGTCACAAATGTCAATTCGACGTAGCGAACAAAAAATATACCTCTTTCAGACATTAAACTTGACATTGTTGTCTTCAATTGAGTAATAAAGATAAAATACAAAATTCTGATGACCATTTTACCCTTGAATTTTTAAAAATTACATCCATTGTCCAAAAGGTAAATTACATAAATGATCCCTCCAGAAGGTAAATTACATAAATGATCCCTCAATCAGATGTATAAGAAAAATTCATGAATGTACATTATTAAACACCAATGAGATGAAAAATCTCATATCAAAAACAAAAAATATCCAAATACCCTTTTCCATTTCCTCAATCCAACACATTTTAGTATCGACATCTTCCACAAATTTTTCATCTTTTCAAACAATTCCAACAAAAAAAATCAGTGCACAAACCCATTTCCTTTGAAGATGTTAACTTTCTTGAGCTAAAAAAAAGATGCATTTGTACATCTACTATTTCATTTCAACTGAAAATCTGCAAATCCCAAAAATTAAAATACGGGAAACCACCACACGATGCCTCGCCGGGAAGGTTTCGAACAGACTGTCGGATAGCCACAACATGGTGGCGGTGAGTGGGTTTTATGCTAATTCACAACATCATCGGACACCCAACATTGGGGCTATGGGTTTTGGTTTTGTGCTAATCGAGGTTGTGTGAATTGGGTTTGTTGGTGTGTAGCATTTAATTATGTGTTCTTGAGCTTAAATAGATGGATCTTGGCGTATGTGGGTATTAATTGGTGTTTGTGTTGGTAGATATGAAAGATCTTGGGTTTTAATTGTTTTAAAGATTGTTTTTTGTTTGGGGTGCATATATAGGAAAATTATTTCTTTTAATGGATATTTTGATAATCAGAAGATGTAAAGAATGAAAGAAGATGATGATGATGATGAAAGTGTGTTGGGTTAATCTTGTTGTTTTGTTAGATAGAGAACCAGAAATGAGGGAGAGACATAAAGTAGATAGAGAACCAGAAATGAGGGACGAACAGTGTAGTTTTAGCCTAAGGATGATGGATGCAATTTTCCCAAACCCGCAGGGACCATTTATGTAATTTGGAAGGGTAAAATGGTCATAATACTCAATTGAAGACAACAATGTCAAGTTTAATGTCTAAAAGAGGTATTTTTTTGTTCGCTACGTCGAACTGACATTTGTGACAAGTATGATGCTTTAATAGGTTATTAGCCCTTTTATCAAATATCTTTCTCTCTCAATTCTTCTCTTCTTCCCTTCTCACGTCACTAACTTCCCATGTCCCATTAACTCACTTTTAGTAGTTATAAGTTACATCAGTCGTGTGCCTAGATTTCTCATCGTTTTTTGTGATGTATAAATCAATATCTTAAAAAGCCAACTTACCTGATAAATTGTCCAAGTCTTGCAAGTTCTCAAGGCAATGTCCATTTAATAGAAAAGTGACAAGTTTCAATCACCCTCACTTCTTGAGCAAATGAATGTCTAAACATAACATGATAATAGCCTAGAGACTTTGATGAAGCTTTGATAGGCTTCGACATGAGGCTCTGACAGGAGGCTTCAATAGGAGAGTGAAGAAGGGTAGGTTCCATTCGTGGATCTGCAGCAGAGCCTTCTAGGCTATGACTATTATGGGTTTAGGTCTATATAGAAGTTGAAGCCCGTGATATGTAATCTTGGGAAGAAAGTTAAGGTTCTAGTTTCACCTATATAAATACTTCTCATATGTAATTTTAAACCTTTAGTACATGTATTTTATATGTTAGGGTTAGTACCCCGTGAAGTTTGCACGGAGCCGGTGCAATTTAGCATTAAGCATAATAATATTCTCTTTAGATTCAAGAGTGAACTGACCACGATCACATGGATAGAGGAAACCACTATAAATTCTTGTGTCGCATTGTTCTTATGTTTCTTATGATCTTGTAGCTTCTGATTGTGCTATGTTTATTATATGGTGGTGGTTACATGAGGTGTTCGTATGTTTGACTATGTACGCTTACACGATTGTCTTGTTTGGGCTCATATTTTTATCAAGTGATATCTTATATGGTGGGTGTTGAAGCTTGCTAGATTTTCGTGTTGGGATCGTTGCTTCCCCAGCAGTGTACTCCTAATAAGAGAGTTTGAAAAAAGTATATATATTATACGGTTTAACAACCATTTGTGACGTAGTTCAACTTAGCTCATTTTTAAATAGAACAAAAGGATTAATATCGTCGGGTTGTCATGGTGTGCGGATCATTTGCAAGTTGTGATTGACAAAGGTCACGGTTAAGTGTAGGGAGGTTCTAATGGTTTATGTAGTCATTTCACATATCACAACCATATTATGAAGTGGTGGGTTTATTTTATGTTTAGTTGACTTTGTAGAATTTATTAAAAAGCGGGTCTTGGATATTTTTCATATTTTTTTGAGTAAACTCGTGAAAGATGCTTCCTCAAATACTCACCTTGGTTACTTCTAGTTCTTAGGTTTATTTATGTGAGGAATTGAAAAAACTGAAATCGAATTGAAAACGGAAAAACCCGAACTAATAAAATTGACACTAAAGACTACTTTTCCAAATACATAACCGATTTTATTATATTATAGTTTAAAAATAAATAAATAAATAAAATGTAGAAGCCCGTATTAGGCTAAGATTTAAATATTTTCAACTTAAGCATTTATGTTTGTGTTCTTAATGTGTATGTGTGTGTGAATGACTATATATCGATATGTATTCTAAATAGGAATACTATGTGTGTTTGGTTTGCATTCTCGTGTTTTCATCTATGGGGTGTATCTGTAGAAATAAGGATAATATTATTAGGTCTAATTGTACATAAATGTATCTTACTTGCCACATCTTATAGTTATGTGTAGTTGTTTATGTATGGTATGTAAATCGGATTAGAGATGGGATGAGAATAGTTTTGTTGTTTGGTTTCATGTATTGAACGGTAAGGACTCAATGAGATTGATGTAGATCAAGAAGCTCGGGTAATACTTAAACAAGAACCATACTTCACTGTTGTGAGGCAGTATCTGCCCAAGTGTGTGAAAACTTGTGTGATGTTGTGTGTTGCTCTCCTTTTATAGAGAGGCTTTGTAAGGTTTAGAGATAAACCCTTTGGGAGTGATTGATGGCCGCCAGGGCGCCAAGTGTCGATCATCCAGGAGTAGACAAGGAGGACAAAATGCATTCATCCTTTAGCTCGAGTGGTGCTTATCGTGCGTCCCCACTGTGCAGTGTCAAATGGTACATCTTAACCGCTAGTGACAGTTGGGGAGCAGTAACTTTGTCCTTACTCAGTCAGACTGAGAGGTCTTTCCAGGCCTACGTGGACTGGGATTTAAGCTGGGCCATTTATCAAATGTTGATTGGGTCTTGGTGTTGGGCTTGATTCGAGCGTGTGATTAATGGGCTTGGGCCATTAATATTGATACGCTATCAAGTCCCCCCAATCTAGTATTAAATCATGCATTGTGATGTGATGTTGGACTTTATTTTACTTGTACCTAAGTCTCTCTGGTCCACGCTTGTGCTACCAAGATTTTCCGCATGCCCTTTATTGACAAGCTGATTGTGACATTTGTCTTTTATGATGATGACTAGATGCGGTATTTTTGCCTCAATCAGGGTTGTAAGCTAAATTGGAAAATGTGTGTACTTAATGTTTTCATTGGGAAGTGTAGAAATATCCTGCCTCAGATTTATTCGCTATCTTTGGGATTTGACACGTCTTTATTGCATTTGAGACTGTAGACGGTGTCACCCTAACATTTCTTGAGCAGTGTGTATAACGCGTCCCCTCAACTGTACCTGACGTATGTGTATACGTCAGCGATACTCGCATCTTGTAGTGTGTTTACCATGTGCCTTGTTGAATGTGTGGTAACCCAGTGGGCGTTTTCCAAGTGTCACTCGTCGATTCATTTTCTTTGCCAATAAGTAGGGCTAGAAATGGGGAGGTTACAACTTGCAACAATCACAACCTCTTTTCCTCCCATTTTTCACATTATTCCTGTAACAATTCATAATTTATGAGGTCATTCTTTAATTAATTTCCTTACGTAATCTTTTACTATTCACTAAACTTGCTTTTACGAGTAGCCGGATAAGCACACTCGCATGCGTGCATTAAAATTGAACCAAACGTGAGCAACAAAAACTCTACGTATTTCTAAGCATTTTATATTATTTTTATGATATAAAGTGAGTGTTAGGCAATTCAGATCATTTTTACAGTTTACGTTACTTTTATCAAGAACCGGTGTTACCAAACACGATTTAACACTCCCGGTTTTAGATTTAACGTACATTTAACACAAACCGACACTATATTATGCCTAGTTTACATATTTTATGCCTTTTAGGTTTATTATAATCATATTTTTAATATCACATTTCACTTTTTTCATTTTCACGTAAACCTTGTATGATTTACATTTTACGCGTATTTAACTTACGTTTTTAGGTTTTAACAACGTTTATGTGCTCCGTTAAACTTATCACTCATTTAATATACTTGGATAGAGCATATTGATAATTTTTAACATTTCTTACAAGTTTTATATTTTTACGATACCCAGTTTTAAGTTTCGTGATTTAAATACTTAACGTTTGCAATTACCGGGATCAAATTATACCACTATATACCAATACTTACTAACTAAGCTATCAAAATATCAAGAATACATCTCATGGTGTGTAGTGTTCGGTTATGAATGCAAATGTGCATAAGATGATCACACTTGTATTTTACTTAGTAACTAAGACTTAGACTTTTAGATATTTTACATACATTTCACATTTATCACTTCATTTGAAAAACCAAAACTCAATACTCTCCCTTTTTCTCTCTTATTAACCGAACCCCAGCAATCATCAATCATTATCAGTCTTTGATTTTTATGTTACAAGTAATACATCAAAGTTGAAGCCTTTAGTGTTCTCTACATAAATCTTGTGTTTATTTCATCATCCTTTTGTTAAATTGGAAGTTATACAAGGTGATTAGGGGTTGTGGTTATAAGGTTTTTACAAGGATTAGGACAAGTTTATCAAGGGTTATCAAGGGTGGTTAAAAAGAATTGGAAGCAAGGGTTTTGTTGAAGCTTTAAGTTTAGTGTTCTTGATCATAGTTTCTTGTTAATTTCTTCACAAAGATTGTAAGAAAACCCTCTATATTTTTGTATGATTTCTTTACATAATTATATTTCTTGTATTTTATATGTTTTGTATGCTTATTACACTTGATTATGCTTGGTAAATTGAACTAAATCACTAAAAACATCGAAAGGACATTGTTTGCAAAATAGTTTCTCGACAGGAGGGTATAAACAGAATTACTGGGAAAAATCAGTGGACCTTGGACCATAGAGAAAATATAGGGAGTTAGGTCTATGTCTTTCGGTTTTTTGGATGGGTAGAACACCTAAAATAAAAATGTTTTAGCGAGAAGTGTCAAAATCTGAGTAACAGTTTTCAAACGAGAAAAGCTCACAAGATTTGCATATAACCACTTGTTGGTCAAAGAAGAACATTTGTAGCTAACACCCTAAATTGAATGTAGCCGAAAACCAGGCATAAAATGGAGTTTTACAACTCAAGTAATGGCCAAAACTGTGAGACAGTAAGCTGCTGATAGAAATCCGCATGTATATATCTAAGGATAAATTAGTAATTTCACTTTATTTAGGTAACTTTTGATACCGTAGGATTCACAAATCTGTAAAGTTCATTCAAAAACCTTTCCGACAATATTAGAACCAAATTATAACCCTTTACGGTTTATAAATAAAGTGTAAATTAAGACGGGAAAACTAAAATAAATGAAAACTCTAAACGTAACGTTTAGTATTACTTGACCACTTTTTCCTTACCAACCGAAGTGGTGGGACCCACTATCGAAAAAATAAACTCGTTTACTCTTTCAGAAAATACCTGGTCCTGAAATGACAAATTCGAACGTATAGGCATATAAAAATGACATAAAACTCAATTACCGAATAACTTGTAAATTAGAACCCGTAACTAGTTTTAAAGTGTCAAAATCAAACTTAAACACTTGTTTTACTTTATAAACATTAAGTACCCAAGCATAATTAATGTAATAACTATATAAAACATGCTTGTATAAATAAAAATGTTATTTTAGAACCTAAGATGCAACGTATAATTTTAGGTTGCTCGTAGGACTTTCTCGGCACATTCGTCACTTTATTTACACATCGCTTACCACTTTAATTATGATGAGTTAATAGCCCCACTTTTACTCGTTTTAACTGCTTTATAAACTACTTGGGATGAGATACACGCTACTTTTTCTATGATCACAATTGTTTGAAAACTTTATATTGTACTATATCAATATTATTATTGATACTTGGAATTATGTGCTATATCAATATTATTATTGATACTTGGAATTATGTACTTGGAATTATGTGCTATCAATATTATTATTAATACTTGGAATTATGTGCTTGAAATCATGTGCTATATATATTTTTATTGATATTCAGAGTTATGCGCTATATCAATTATTGTTGATACTTTGAGTTGTGTACTATTATCATTGCTTTGATAATCCCAAATAACGTTTTCGGTCTCATGAGGTTAGTGAAATAGTAAGTACTTTATGACTTTTGTAAAATACACAAATGTCTCTTAAACTTGAAATCTTGTGTTACTACTTTTGCGCACTTAAATCTATGAATTCAGTCAATCGTTGTGTTGACCTTTTAGCATGTTCTATCTCAGGTTCGTAAGGCATTAACATTGGCTTGGAGCATAGAGTCTCACGACATGTTTTGAAGATGGGATGCATTATATTCACCATGCGATAATATTTTTGTAAAAATCTATGTGATACTATACTTTGGGACCTCTTGTTATAACTCTGATATTATTTATCGAATGGTAATTTTTCAAAACATCGCATTTAGAGTTCATTTTCTATAACTTGTGTTGTGAGCTAAGAAGTAATACCCAGTGACACAATCTTCCGTTGTGATATTTTGGGGGTGTTACAATTCCCAAACCCTAAAAACTTCTTTCAATAAGGTTTTTTTGCAAGCTTTTATTTACGAAGGGTATTTTGTCTTCTTTTGGTTTTTGTGGTGTGAGATGAAGAGTAGTCGTTTCGATGGGGAAGACGTTTATGGTCTGGGATCCTTTACCCTTGTATAGGGGTTGGATATGGAGTTATTTGCTCCTCTTCTACCCTTGTCCAACGTTGCTACCTCCTGGATGTACGCTGATCCTGTGGAGTTTCGCAAGTGATTTTTAGGATAAAAGGCGTGGAGGATTTTGCATTAGACTTACTCTCTCGCTTTAAGTCCTATCAAGGTGATTTGGTTGTCCTAATGAGAAACTAAATGTTACACCGTATGGTCCAGGCGGTCCTGTTTAAGCATGTGGGAGACTTAAATATTACACCTTATGTCCGTGTGTCATCCTAGGGATTTTCGTAGCCGGTGATGTCTGTACGGTGTCGCTGAATGTGACATCTCCCTGGTTATAAAGGAAAGGCTATGGAGGTCATGGCCTTCCTTAGGGACCCCCTCTTTTCGACCTATCAAGTGTGTTGTGTTGCCCTGATGCATGGTCATGACGCTACTCCGCATGTTTAGAGGCGGGTAACGTGGCCGTCAGAGGCTCTGATTGGTGGGAGTGGGATGACGAGGGCCTTATGGATGAATTTGACGCCTTCAGTCGAGTCGTCACTTTCCATTTCGGTTTATTCGTGGCTTGGGTGGATATTATCCCGGAACTTCGGTCACCCCGACTTCAAAAATGTTTAATTTGAAGCCTTGTGGGGTAACCTACTTGTGAGTATTGCACTCTTTGGCTTAGTTTTGGGTCTTATCGTCCTTTAATTAGCCAGAGAGCAGAGACTTGTTCTAGTTTTAAATAGGTTGAAGCCTGACTTTGTCAGGTCGCTTATTAGCTATTGTAAAACTTGGAGCCATTTTTTGGTAATCCGTTATGTATCAGTATTGTTTGTAGAATGTACCAGGCATGTAAAGTCATGGGTTTTGTAATAAGGTGGTTTACCATATTAATGAAATTAATTGTTCGTCAATTTATTATTCTGTATTTTCCAGGCGCGTGTAGGCCTTTAGTTAGGATGTTGTAATCCTTAACTCCTGGTGAAATAAGCTTATCCTGCCTATTTACTGTATGTGTGTTACCAGGCTCGTGTAGGCCTGGGTTTTTAGTTATTGTATGTGTGTCGCTGAACTCTTAATGAAATTAGCTTTCAAGCCAACTTATTGTACGTGTATATGTTACCAGGCGCTTGTTGGCCTGGGTTTAGTTAGGATGTTGTATCCTGAACTCTTAGTGAAATGAGCTTACCTGGCTGATTTATTATATGTGTGCTATTCCTATGTTTAGTGATCAGTTAAGCATGAAGAATATCTGCCGTCGAAAGTTTGTTCAACTTTGACACGATAACAAGTACTTGTATTTTGTCGTGCACATATAACTAATACTTAGACTAGTTATCTTCTAGCTATGGCAAATTGGGTATATGTGTACCTTGGAATAGGCTTGCACGATGAAGTCATATCCAAGGCGTCGTCGGGTGTACTCCTTGATTTTTCACCCGTAGGCACCTTTTTTATTCATGAGCATGTTCATAAAGGCTAATTTACATTCGAGTAATGTTTGCTTGCATGAATAGTCAAAAAGTGCTCAATTTGTCATTGCATATTTATAGAAATAGTACAGATGAGCTATCCTGGCTGTTGGAAGCCTTGATTAAAAGATAAAAAGAAATCCACCTAAGTGTAGCATGCCAAACAGGCTGTATGCTTGCCATTAGATGGGAGTATGATCCCGCTTAGGTGGTGCCTAACATGTAGGGATTGTTTTTTGAGCGAACCACCCTTAGATGTTACATCGTTTAAGGTTGGACGTGTGCCATGCTAGGGGAATGTCATCCCCTTCAAGTGTTTTTAACATGTAGGAACCATTGTCGTTAGCCTGACGAATGATGTATGGCCCCTTATCAGTTGGGAGCGAGCTTGCCCTCACATGCGGCCTTGCTGACCTCATTTCTACGCATTACATGGTCGCCAGGTTTGAAAGAATTTGGGCAGACATGTTTGTTGTAATACTTTGAAATTATGTTTTTGGAGTGTGCTATGCAAATGGTGGCAAGGTCACACTTCTCTTCGACTAGCGCTAGGTCCAGCCTAAGGGAATCTTCCTTGTCGTCGTCGTTGACCATAGCAACTCTTTCTGTTTGGATGAGCAATTCAACAGGTATCACAACTTCAGTGCCGTAGACCAGGCTGAAGGGTGTTTCACTTGTGCTTTCCTTTGGTGTGGTTCTATGTGCTCATAATACACTTGAGAGCTCGTCCACCCAACAAGTCTTGTATTCTATCATCCTTTTCTCGATACCTTTCACAATCTCTCTGTTGGCTATATTTTCCTGACCATTATCATGAGAATGGTAGGGAGACGTGATTAGAATGGCTCGCCGACGAATCGAGTTCCGTTATCAGTTATGAGTGTTTGTGGCATGCTGAATCGAGTAATGATCTGATCGTAAAAAAAGGTTAAGACTTTTCTAGAAGTGATGGAGGCCAGTAGTTTTGCTTTGACCCATTTGGTGAAGTAATCTATGGCTACAATCACGTGTTTGACATTTCTAGGGGCAGCTGGGAATGGTCTGCATATTTCGATGGCCCATTGATGAAATGGCCATAGTGCATTGATAGAGATGAGGTTATGCTTTGGCACGCGTTGAACATTGGCGTAAGCGTGACATTCTTGACATGTTTTGAGCTCAGCCTCTGCGTCTTGATTTATTGTTGGCCAGTAGTACCCCATCCTGATTGTTTTGGCTGCTAGAATGCGTGACCTAAAGTGTATGTTGCACATGCCATTGTGTATGTCTTGAATGATTGTTCGTGCCTCTGTTGGTCCGACATATCTTGTCATTGGACCCCTAAATGTCTTGCGGTATAAGGTGTCATTCCTGATGGAATACATAATGGCCTTACGCCTGATTCTCGGTGCATCCACTTTGTAAGGTGGCAAAATACCTTGAGATAGCCAATTGAAGATGGGAGTAATCCATGTGTCCTCTGTCTCGACCTGGGAAACCTCTCCAGGTTGAAGGATGGATTTCTCGTTGATAACTTCTATTAGAACCTCCTTTCTGAAGTGTTCGAAAGTAAGGGCGGCTAGCTTTCTTAGAGCGTCTGCTTGTTGGTTCTGTCCCCTGAGGATTTGAGTGATGGAGAAGGATGTGAAGTATGGAGGCTACTAATAATGAGTATGTGAATACTTTGATTCTTTTGATTTCCATTGTTGCTATTCGCAAGCCTGCCAGTAGTGCTTCGTATTCTGACTCGTTGTTCGAGGCTTTGAAATTGAACTTTAGGGCATACGTAAAGTCGTTCCCTGATGAGCTTGTAAGCACTAACCCTGTCCCTGAACCCTGTTTACATGACGCTCCGTCAGTGTATAGTGTCCAGGTTTCGTCATCATGGCCATGGGTGTTGGTTGTGTTTTTTACTTCTTGCCTGGTATTTTTAGAGGTGGCGTATCGATTTCAGCTAGGAAATCTTTCATGATCTGCCCTTTGATTGAATGTCTGGATCTAAAGGTGGTTTCGTGTTCGCTTAGCTCGATCGCCCATTTTGACATTCTTCCTGTGTACTCGTGGTTTGATAGAACTTGTTTCAGGGGCTTGTCTGTTAGGACGTGTATCAGATGTGCCTGGAAGTACCTTTTAAACCACCTGGATGATAGTTGTTGGGCGAACACCAATTTTTACAGTGGAGGATAGTTGACTTGTGCGTCTTGTAATATTTTGTTGAAGAAGTAGACTAGCTTCTGGACCTTGTCCTGTTTTGCTAAGAGTGCTGACCCGATTGCTCCTGGGATGTTGCCAAGTACATGGTGATAGTCTTACTTGGTATAGGAGCTGTAAGGGTGGGTAGTTCTTTTAGTAACACCTTGAGGTCTTGAAATGATACTTCAGCTTCCTCCGCCCACTCGTATAACTTTTTATTGTTGCATTCGATTAACACTTTGAAGAATGACAACTGCTTTTCTGATGCTCATGAGAGAAACTGGCTGATAGCTGCGATTTTCCCATTTAAGCTTTGTAGTTCTCTGAGGTTCTTGGGAGGAGACATGTCGAGTAATGCGTAAATCTTTTTGGGGTTAGCCCTTATTCCCATGGCATTGATTATATGGACCAAGATGATATGGATTTAAAACGTACACTTTTAAGGGGTCATTTAAGCCCTTAATTGCCCACTTTTATATCCGTTACTGCTTAATTTCATTCCTTTTCAGTTTTTAGGTCTCTTGGAAGCAAAATGATGGAATGATGCATATTTGAACGAAAAGGAGTGAATATATGAAGAAAATGGCTAAGTCAAGATCTAAGACACTCAAGCTACTGAAATTGCACCTGACGGCATCCCAATTAAAGGGCGACGCTGTCCCTTTATACGAGTTAAAATCTCTGACGGCTCAGTAGACTTTTTACTAAAACACACCTGACGGCGTCAGGCTTTGAAGAGGAAGGGCGTCATGAACACTTTTCATCTCAGACGGCCTAGATCCAGAATCAGACGACGTCCCTGCTGAATCCCGACGGCGTCACAACTACAACGTGACGTTGTCCCAACGATTACTTGGACAAGACAAAAACCCTAATGACGGCGATCTGACGGCGTCCCACCTATAAGGCGACGCCGTCACAAGTGTAAAATTATATATAGAAATTGAATTTTCAGAATTTTGAGAGGTAGACTTGTGGAGTAAAAACCCTAAACGTTTGTAGTCCGACTTAGACAGTATCTTAGGGTTCTCAAACCCTATTTTACATCAAGATAAGTGTTTTACTTCATTAATTTCGTTATGTCTTCCATTGAATGTGTGTATGCTTGCGTGTTTAACATGTCCGGCTAAATTTCTTGTGTGTTTGCTTAGATCTATGAAACCTAGTTATTAATTATTGATTGGTTGTCTCTTATCTTAATTGTAAATGGCTTAGGAGTGCACTAGGCTATCGTTGTGTTTAAATGCTTGAGTAATCTTTATGAACCTTAGTTTATGAATCACTTAGCGGATTTCGTAGTCTAAACATCCAAATATAACCTTAAAGTTAGTTTATGATTAATCTAGAGGATTTCGTAGGCAATAACATTAAGGTAGTCTCAAAGAGTTAGGGAAAAAGGCACACCCTACGACCTTAGAAAACACAACGCGTTAAAAATAAGGACGTGACAATTCAACCACCAATAAAATATAACTAGGGAGTAATAGTATCTAGGTAGATACATTTTTAATCATCATACGAGCACACATAAAAAAGACATAGACTACCCGTAGTTTAGATAATTAGAATAGTAGAGTAATTGGTAGAAGTACCACCCCCCAAATCCAAGCCCCGAGATTTTACCCTTAGCTTTCTAAAAAACCAATAAAAGATAAAAAAGAATCTTCCTCAACCTCAACCTTAGCATAGTACACTTCTTACTAGCATTCCTATTCCCCTAGAGAACAATATCAATACCCGAGGCTTACCCAATACTACACTACAACGATTAGGTTCACTGCCTAGTGTGTTGAAAAACTTGCTCGAAAAAAAGGAAGTTCTTTTGACCCCGAACGGCCTTGTACGCACATCAAGTTTTTGGCGCCGCTGCCGGGGAATAGAATAGCTAGTTAGATTTCTATCTCGTTTAGGTTCCCTTGCTTGATTCCTATCAAGTAAGATTTTTTTTCTCATTTTTAGCTTCCTCGTAGTCTATCCCCCTTCTTCGTGACTTTGTTAGTAGCCCCATCAGTTTTCATCATGGAAGGTGATAACCCGCCACCACATCCACCACTTCCCATTGACCAGCCAAGAGGCCGTACTCTTGGTGAATACTCTAGACCAAGCCACCAAGGCTATAGGAACACCATTGAGCCCCCCGATCAAGCTCAAACTACGGCCCTGCAATCCGACACCATCCGGTTGGTGCAAAACGGATGTGCATTCCATGGACTTCATTCCGAAGATCCTAATCAGCATCTCAATGACTTCCTTAAAATCGTTGATTCCATCGACCTTGATGCTACCACACGGGAGACCACGCGCTTGCGTCTCTTCCAATTCTCTCTACGGGACCAAGCTAGTAATTGGCTTGAGTGACTTCCCGTCGGATCCATCTCAAGTTGGGATGATCTCACCACTCGTTTTCTTGCCCAATTTTTCCCACCGGGGAGAACTAACAAACTTAGGAATGAAATCTTGATGTTCCAACAACGTCAAGGTGAATCTCTCTACGAGGTATAGACTCGATTAAAGAACTTTCTCCATAAAGTCCCTCATCACGGCATTGATCTTTGGCTTCAAGTCCAAATCTTTTATGATCAGGTCAACTTCTCAACTAAGCAATCCATCGACCAAGCGGCCGGTCGCAAACTTAGTGATCTCACCGTGGAAGAATCGTGGGTACAATAGAGGACCTTGCCCTCTATGACAACGAAAGTTGGAATGACCCCCGTGAGTTACCCAAAACCGTCAAGGCAATATCCTTGCCTCCCATTGACTCACAAACTTCCAATCGTAGGATGCTAGAACTGGAAGATCAAGTCAAATTCCTAATGAGCTCCTACTAGAATCCTAATTCTTCGCACCAAGTGAGCAAAATCACTCTACCTTGTGAGTTATGTAGTGGTCCCCATGACACTCATGATTGCATAAGACTCCCTAACAAGCTTTTGCGGACTATGCCTCCATGCGTACCGACGGAGCAGGAGAGAAGTGGTACACTTTCAAGCCCGAACAAAACAACTTAGGAAATTCCTACAACCCCCTCATGGAGAAATCACCCTAACCTTAGGTGGAGCCAAAAATCAAACCCGCCCCAAAACTCATCTAGTCCACCCAATAGGTCCAACCCTCCAAATACCGGGAATTCCACTAGTCTTGAGGCAATGGTGTCTAGGTTTATGTCATCTCAAGAGGCTCGATTGACTAAGCTTAAAGCCGATTTCAATCAACGACAAGGCTAGATAACAACCAAGCTCGACGCCCTCTTAAAAGCCTTCAACGACAGGGAAATTGGAGCACTCCCGAGTGACACTATAAAGAACCCAAAAGTAAAATTGATTTCATCGACTTCAGGTTCTTGCTCACCTTGGGAGAGTGCATATCCATGCCCTTCACACCCGAAAATTCACCCGGTCAACGCCATCAACAAGGGTTCCAAGCGATCCCTCATGAAGTACCAAGGACCCGAACCATTGGTCCAACCAACTCTTGAGAAACCCATCAACCAAGAACCAAAACCTAATTTAGAAGAGGAGTATAAGGAACTCCACCAAGAAAAACCGGTTCTTGAAGTCTTGACTCATGCGCCTTATTATAATGCATTAAACAAATATGAGCAAGAACTTAAATTAGGAGAACGTGGGTCCGCATTTGTGCAAAATAAGTTACCTAAGAAAATAGATGATCTCGGGCAATTAATTCTTCCGTATAGGCTTGGAAATTCCAAACCTTTCGACACTTTAGCCGAATTAGGATCAAGCATCAATCTTCATTCGTTGTCCCTCCATAGAAACCTTAACCTAGGTAAGATAGAACCAACGGAAACCACCTTAGGTCTAGCGGACAGAAGTATTGCGTATCCGGTAGGGATAATAAAAGACACGGTGATACACGTAGGTCAATTGACTCTTTTGGCAAATTTCTATGTGCTAGACATGAATAAAGACCCGACATGCCCATTCTTAGTAGGAAGAGGATTCTTAGCTACCGCTAGTGCCATAAATGATTGTAAGATGTCTAATATAGTGGTAGGAGAAGGGAGTGCTAGGTCAATTTATGATGTCAAGAAGCATATCTACTACAAAGAGGAAGAAATACCCTACGAGATCATGTTGGATAGAAAATCATCTAGATATGGACCTTGGACTAATAAATATTTTGTAGGTCCTCAACGACCTTTCTATTTAGAGGAGGCCTTTGTAAGTGACTCAAATTTCCATGAGCAACAATTGGCTAGGGACATTGAAGTGAACCCGTTCGAGGATGCCTTGGTGTTTAAGAAGATGACCGAGTTCTTAGGAACCTTGCCCGTTAATCTTAACATGAATAAGTGGAAAGTTGAGAGTGAGAAGCCTAAGCATAATTGGAATTGGGACAGACCACCTAGTGATGGGAATGGAGAATGGTACATTAGGATGACAATCTATGATCCCGATGGAGAAAAGTTTGAAAAGACGTACCGAACTAAGCGTACCACTAGGAATTTAAAAGATATGTTTGATCCCTATGACATTTTGAGGATAAACTTGCTTACATAGGTACGTAGGAGCACGACTTCGAGTCTAGCTACAAGACTAATAAATAAAGAAAAGCGTTTCGTGGGAGGCAACCCATGCTTAATTGTTTGCTTGTTTGTGTGTCATATATCTTTTCTTTATTGTATGTTCTCATGTTTGAATTTGTGAAAATGCTTTATTTTGTCTTTAACCTCGTCTTAATTACATATAAAGGTATTTTACAATAAGATAAGTGTAGGGAGGATAACACACATTTTTAAAAGAACGTGAACATGAGAATTACAATTAATAAAATTGACATATATGTGTGTTTGTTAGAGTCAAATGCTTATATCGAGTCATAATGGATGGTTTGTAGAAATTTTTCCAGATTCTAAAGGTGTAATTTTTCCAGGAAAATGCAGCAGACCAGTTTCTGTCAAGACAACCTGACGGCGTCATGATTAGAACCTGACGACGTCAGGAGGAGCAGAAACAGCTTATAAAATTTTTCTTGTTTTCTGTGCTAAGTATAAATTTTTGGAAATTATCAGGTCTTAATTTTCCAGAAAATCTGCAAACATCCATTCCACAAGCATTATATCCTAGTGTAGTTGAGTCATATATAGTTTTACCACCGATTTTACGCGAAGGTTTCGTCTATTTTCTTAAAGTGTGCAGGTTTTATTTATCAAGAAGAAGAAACATAATATTGGATGAAGCTTTTCACGCATACATTCTTCTTGGGAAAGAATTTAACCACTACTTCACACGGATCCTACCGAGCTAATCAGGGGAGTACTAGTTTCTTTCTCTTTTAATTACCTTCCTTTATCATAACTTTGATACTTTCGGGGAACATTGGGGACAATGTTCAGTTTAAGTGTAGGGAGGGAGAATAAAACGGGAACTTTGAAACTATGCTTATCCTTGAATATTTGTCTTGTCCTATTTCATTTGTGTAATAAGCTATGAGAAATATTAGTTAGGGCAATTTTAGCGCCAAATTTAAAATTTTTCATGACACGTACGAGTGGGACTTTAGTCTTAATAAAGCGTCTCATGGATAGGAGTTATATGACTAGCACAAAAACCGTTTACCACTAAAATTCCACGCCAAAAATGTGAGGTTTGCTCCTAGAGCTATAGGAATTAAAAAATTCACCTTTAATGCTTCGAGAGTGTACCGGTAGTATAATAGATTCAAGAACTTGTTTTGTGATGCATTCCGAGATCGCTAGTGAGACTACACGTGTGTAGTTAGGAATAACTAAATGATAAGAGGCATTAGGATAACCCTTGTTTGATACCCGTATTATAATTATTTATCGGTCAAGTAATTACCCCACGCCCTTGCGATGTACTCATCTTTAGTACACGATACCCCTAGTTAACCCCTCAGATCCTATCCTTTTCGCGGTTCTCGTGATGTTTTGGTTTTCCGGAATATCAATGCAGAGCATTGTTTATAATCCACCCCCAAATGTACACCCAAATCACCTTAGCCTACCTTGTATACTGATAACATCAAATAATCCTGAATATTAAGTGTCAATTTCCCCCGATAATGCTTGTAATTTATATCATTTATATGGATTTACGCTTGTTTTCTATTATATTTCACTTTCAGGTAAATTACGAGCATTGGAGCTAAAGAGATGCGGAATTAGAGAATTTATTGAAGATTTATCATAGTATGCTCACTTTGAAGAAGTTACTACGTAACTCCTCTCTCACATTACGCCGTAACTAAAGCGTGACTCAGAAAATCAACTTAACAGAAGATTACGGCGTAACTCTATCCAAGATTACGACGTAACCATATTAGGTCAAATGAGGTTCCGCGCCGCTACTAATTATGCCGTAACTCATGCTACAACTACGGTGTAACCAAGATTTATTGAAGATACGACGTAACTCCTTCCAGAGGTTACACCGTAACCAGCATTATGAGTCCAAAATACGAAGAATTGTATGTTACGGCGTAACTAGATCTGGCCTATAAATACCCCACGATTTCCAGCATTTCAAATCATCCCATTTCACACACAACAATCAGTGAACATGAGAAGAAGTCGAAGGCAAATCTAGAGGATCATACGGAGCTATCTCCAAGGGAGAAATCACTCCCCTACGATAAGCATTAGCTTTTTATCTTTTCTTTACTTTCAATTCATGTATTTCGTAACATAAAACATTGAATTGATTGTTATAGTTAATATGAGCGGCTAAGCACCTCTTGGTGCTGGCCTAGTTATGATTCCTTAATTTTTTTTTTGCGTTTACATTCCTTCCGGATAATTATTTCTAAGTGTATGCATGCATAGTTTATTGGTAGCTACCCTTGTTTCGGTAGTTTTGAATGGCGGTAGAGGCTAGTTGCTTAGGAGATATGACCAACTGACCCTAAGTGAGTAGACTGAGACAGGAAGGGTAAGATATGACCAACTGACGACCCTTTCTACCTGTGCGATTTGACCAACTGATCACCTACCGTTTAGATGAACTTAAGAAGTAAGGGGTGAGTGTTTAAGATGCTAGTGCCCGGGCACTCACTATTATAAATCTAGCATGTATTGGTACTTAATGACTTGGCTTAGGGGACCAGGAACAACTGGACTTATGAGGGGACACTGACTTCTCAGTGGTACCCTTTGCTGATAGGTTAGGACGAACTGACCAAATGTTGTCCTAGCGACTTTGACCCCACCTGAAGTAATTGGAAGTAATTAGACGTAAACATTACTAGTTAGGATGAGTAGCTAGGTTAGCACCACTCTCCTCTATTGATCACATCTTTCGCCTTTATTTGCTTTAGTAGTTAATTAGTTAATTCCTTATCAAAATCATATTAAAATCTGTGACACCTAGACTTAGTATAAATCCGCACACATAGATCTTGGGACGACCTCGGTTTTACCGAATACTACACTACACACGACCGGGTACACTGCCCGTTAGTGCATTAGGGTAGACCATAGGTATAACGAGTAATTATAAATATTAAAACCTGGTCAGTAAAAACTGCATCAAGTTTTTGGCGCCGCTGCCGGGGAGTTATATTAGGATTTCTATTAAATCTTTCATTTTTGTTTTGTTAAAATTTTCTCAAATTCTCACAATCACTTTTCAAGTTTCAGGTACCATGGAAGTTGTTAACATTGATGACCTCACTCTTGAGGAATATTTGGCGTTGACAAGAGAAGAACAGGGATCGGGGCTAGTAAGACCGGCAATTGGAGCTGATGTCCGTTTCGAGATTAAAGACCAATTTGTGAGGGAGCTTCATGCTAACCCTTTTTCAGGAAACAGGGACGAATATGCGTATGAGCACGTTGAAAATGTCTTATACATCGTAAGCCTTTTCAACATTCCGGGTGTGTCTCATGACACTGTTATGCTAAGGGTGTTCCCCATGACTCTTACTGGGGCTGCAAGAAGATGGATCGAAAGATTGCCCACCGGGGCAATTAATACATGGGCTCTACTAAAGAAGCACTTCATCCAGAGGTATTGTCCTCCGTCGAAGATATCTAACCAGCTCTTGGAGATCCATAATTTCAAGCAAGAAGACGATGAAATGTTGTATCAATCCTGGGATAGATACAACGATCTCCTCTACAAGTGTCCTACACATGATCTAAACAACCAGCAAAAGGTCAACATCTTCTACAAAGGAATCAACGTAACTACAAGACAGATCTTTGGACTATCAAGGGCCAATTCCGAGCATGACTCCTACTCTAGCAATTGAAGCCATCCAAAAAATGGCTTACCATTCCCAAAAATGGCACGATGGAGGAAGCAAAAGAAACCAAGACGGAAGTTTTGACGGATTTGAAGCCATCATTAACAAGCTTGAGAATCTGGGTCGGGATATGCTAAAAATCAGGGAAACTGTTCATGCCATCCAAGTAGGTTGCAAAAGCTGCGGGAAGGACATCTCACCAAGAATTGTCATCACATTAACGAAGAAAACACAATCGAAGAAGCTAAATATGGAGAAAATCGACCGTTTTACGGAGATAATCGAAATAGTAATGGGTATCGTGGAAATTACAACCGCGGGCCTTATGAAGAAAAAAAGTCCAACCTTGAAGAGACCATAAACAAATTCCTGGAAAGTTCAGCCCAGAAGCAAAAAGAACAAGATAAATGGCTCAGGGATTTCCAGAAAAACACAAATAAAAATCTTTCCAGGCACGACATAACCCTAAAAAACCTTGAAGCCATGGTAGAAAAGCTCAGTGTAGAGATAGAGATAAGTAACATTGAACCTGAGGGGACCAAACCTATGGTAGCATGCAATGCCGTTTTTGCTGATGACAATTCGTAGGAAGTGATTGAGGAGTGCAAATCTACAACCGAAAATTTAGAGAAGAAAATTGTCGACAGTCAGGTGCAGTTACGCCGTAACTATTTTCCCAAATTACGGTGTAACCATGATTCAGAAGGCGTAACCAGGTTAGAAATCGGTTTATTTTCAGTTAAGGATATTAGCACAGACGGGTTATTTATTCCATGTTCAGTTGGGAGTTATGATATCTTGGGGGTAGTAGATTTTGGGTCTAGTATAAACCTCATGCCACTTTCCATATTCTTAAAACTCAAATTAATCCATCTTTGGAAAACGGATATCGTGATTGAGATGGCGAATAAGACAAAGGCTACTCCGTTAGGAATTACAGGTGGTACTTGTGTCAAGGTCGATAGATTTGTGTCTGCCCCGAATTTGTGGTTATTGACATGGAAAATACGAAGGAGCGTCTGTTTCTTGGAAAACCGTTCCTTGACTCTTTGGGATACTATAGTGATAGAGTAGAATTTAAATTGGACAAAACCTTATACCATGAGCCGGATGAAATTGTATTAAATGAGGATTCACTGGAGATTAAAGTGTATTATTCCGATAGGTTTCCTCCTTCATATTTTGGCCATTTGCAGGGGACCGAATCAAGTGATGATGTCAACAGCAATGAAGAAGATAAGGAGGTCCGACCTTTTGTGCCTAGTTATGTTGTTACGGGAAAACTTCACTGTTGTGCTCCTGAATTTTTTTTTTATTGAAGGGTCCAAAGTGACATTACCTACATGTTCTCCTTATAAAAAACGGTGTAATGGAGGAGGAGAATTTCTCATTCGTAGGATTGAAAAAGCAGCAGAAGTTTGGTGGTGTTGGGAAGAAGAAAAATTAATTAAGGGGCGATGGATTCAAGGGCACAATATTATGAATGATTGGTTCACTGAGGTCGATTAGACTATTCATTTTTGTGAACCAGCTATGATGTCTGATGAATTCACCAGGGCATGGCCTACATGCGACCCCAACCACAAAATCTGCAATGGAGGAGAATTCCCCTATCCTAACTGCCTCAAACACAAGGAATGGGTATGTTTTGATGAGGAAAAGAGAACGGAAGTCGGATATAAGGGAATCTCATTTGAAAACTGGTTACGAGTAAAGTTTGGAGTTGTTAAAATAAAATGGGAAGAAGAGGCTAAATTTCGTTACGAGTGGGCAAAGGCTAATTTTTTGCAAGAAAATCGATTATCCATAACTCGATTTGTCTCTCCACGTGTTTGGGACCAGCCCTCTTCAAGTAAAAGAGCAGACATGGAGGAAGTTGGCCAAGTCCAAAGGCCACCATAAAGCCCTGAGGCTCTGAGTCTAACTTAAAGACTCGTTAATAAAGAAAAGTGCTCTTTCGGGAGACTACCCGAATTATCTCTTTCATTTGTTTTATTTCCTTTCTGTTTGGTTTTGTGTTTTTAACCATTTTTGCAGGAAACGAAGAAAAGTTGTTGCTGCAACATGCTGATCTGACAAGAGTTACGGCGTAACTCATTCTCATGGTTACGCCATAACAGACCCTTTTGCAGCAGAACCTCTAAAACAATTACCAATTACGGTGTAATCCCATTTCAGTGGTTACGCCGTAGCTACACTTTTGCAGCGTATGCCAGGTTTTGCCTAGTTACGGCGTAACTCCTTCTGGAGTTACGACGTAACTATCCTCTGCATTACTTCTTTCATTTTAAACACAATAACCTTATATTAGTCTTTTAAATGAAATTTGTGGGTATGTTCCCTATAAGCCCTCACGAGACTACACTCGTCCACTTGGGACACCAAGTGGTTTAAAAGGCTTGTTGCATGCGCTAAATAAAACCATGATTCCTACGAAAGTGAGTTAGGTATATTTTTCATTTTTTTTTTCTTTTTAGAATTATGCTTGTCAGTAGTGTGATTTCAGGGATTGAAGTTTGCTCGTGGATGCTTATGCGAAGGCATGACTCTCTTTCGTGGGCCTTCTTTCTTTTTGGAGCAAATTTTAGGGAAGTTCTCGCTCTAATTCTACTTTTCTCTTCACCTTTATTTAACGCTTAGTACAAAAGGGACTTTGTACAATTCAAGTGGGGGGACGGGAGTAGAATTGTCTCTTGAACTTTATTTTGCCCTCGATTTTCTAGTTTATTTTGAAAATTTTGACATGTTTTTCTTAACCTAACTAGATTAGACCTTAGCCGAGCACATATAACCCTTGATATTTTATGGTGAGATTAACCTTATCCGTTTCCAAATTGTTACCCCAAATCCACCAAATTTTGAGTGTGTCGGTAGCTTGTAAACTTTAGAACTTAGCTTTTACATCATTTCGAGACCATAGACGAGGTATGTTGAGTTAGCTCGATATATTTGGACTTTTCAGTTTAAGAAGGCAGTAGTATTATAGGATTATCACCCAAATAGCCTACCATTGTGTGTCTATCGATTAGTCACCTCGACTTTTCGACCCGCATGTGAAACCCTTTTGTTGCACTCACCTTTAGTGCAATGATAAGGTTTTAAAATGTACCTTTTGGAGGGGTCGTTTAAGCCCTTATTTGATCACTTTTGTATATGTTATTACTTAATATCGTTCCTTTTCACTTTTTAGGTCTCTTGAAGGCAAAATGCTGTAATGGCACTTATTTGGACGAAAAGGCGCGGATATACGAAGAAAATGCCCAAAGTCAAGAATCGAGACACTCAAGCTGCTGAAATACAAGGTGACGGCGTCACTGCTTAACTGCGACGCCGTCGGAGCACTTATGTGACGGGGCAGTAGCCAAATTGCTTATTTTCAAGTGACGGTGTCAGGCTTTAAAAGAGTAGGCCGTCACAACTCAGACGGCCTAGATTTGATCCAGACGGCGTCAGAGACTAAAGGGGACGGCGTCACAAGCACAAGGTGATGCCGTCGCAAGACTAACGTGGCCAATACGAAACCCTAATGATGGCAACCCAACGGCGTCACAACTCATAAGGTGACGCCGTCGCACTTGTAATATTATATATAGAATCTGAATTTTTCAGTTTTAGTGTGTAGTCTTTTTGAGTAAAAACCTAAACCGAACCAATGTTGTCTTGTACAGTATTTTAGGGTTCCAAACCCTAACTTACATCAAGATAAGTGTTTTACTTCATTAAGTCAATTATGTCTTCAATTATTTGTGTGTATGCTTGCATGTTCTTCATGTCCGGCTAATTTACTTGTGTGTTTGCTTAGGGAATATGAAACTTAATTATTGAATATTGATTGGTTGTCTCTTATCTTAATTGTTTAAGGATCTAGTAATGCGATAGGTCATTCGTTGTGTAATTAATGCTTGATTAATCTTTGTGAACCTTAGACTATAACACTTAGAGCGGTTGTAGGCTAAACCACCCAAAGAGTGCCTTAGAGTTAGAGTTTATAATTCCTAGAGGTTTTTGTAGATGAGACCCTTTGGTAAGTTCAAAGAGTTAGGGATAAACGCATACCCTACGACTTTAGACACACAACGCGATTAAGAATAAGGACGTGACAATTAAACCATCAATAGGAGATAATTAAGGAGTAATAAAACCTAAGTGAACACATCTTTAAACTATCATACGAGCACACAATAATTAGACATAGACTACATACACCTAGATTAGATAATTAGATAAGTAGAGTAATCGGTAGAAATACCAACCCCCAAATCCAAACCCCGAGATCCGTACCTTTCCATTTCCTAAAAAAATATAAAAAAAGATAAAAAATAATCTTCCTCAACCCCAACCTTAGCGTAGTAACTTCTCACTAGCATTCCTATTCCCCTAGAGAACGATATCAATACCCGTGGCTTACCCTAATACTACACTACAACGATTAGGTTCACCTAAGGAGTTAAAAACTTGCTCAAAGAAAAGGAAGTTCCTTTGACCCCGAACGACGCGTGTAGCGTTATCAATTTTTTGGCGCCGCTGCCGGGGAATAGAATAGCTAGTTAGTAGTCCACCTCGTTTAGGTTTCTTTGCTTGATTCCTATCAAGTAAATTTTTCTCAATTTTTAGCTTTCTTGTAGTATATCCCCCTTCTTCGTGACCTTTGTTCGTAATTCTATCACTTTTCATCATGGAAGGTGATAACCCCCCTCAAATCATTGTCCCACCAAGAGCCCGTACTCTTGGTGAATACTCGAGACCAAGCCACCTAGGCTATAGGAACACCATTGAGCTTCCCGACCAAGCCCAAACTACGGCCCTGCGATCCGACACCATCCGGTTGGTGCAAAATGGATGTGCATTCCATGGACTTCATTCCGAAGATCCAAATCAGCATCTAAGGGATTTCCTTAAAATTGTCGATTCCATCGACCTTGATGCTACTACTCGGGAGACCACGCGCCTACGTCTCTTCCAATTCTCTCTACGGGACCAAGCTAGTAATTGGCTTGAGAGACTTCCGCCGGCTCCATCTCAAGTTGGGATGATCTCACCTCTCGCTTCCTTGCTCAATTTTTCCCACAGGGGAGAACCACTAAGCTTAGGAATGACATCTTAATGTTCCAACAACGTCAAGGTGAATCTCTCTACGAAGCATGGACCCGATTCAAGGACTTACTTCATAAAGTCCCTCATAACGGCATTGATCTTTGGCTCCAAGTTCAAATCTTTTATGATCATGTCAACTTCCCCACAAAGCGATCCATTGACCAAGCGGCCGATGGAAAACTTAGTGATCTCACCGCGGAAGAATCATGGGGCATAATAGAGGACCTTGCCCTCTATGACAACGAAAGTTGGAATGACCCCCGTGAGTTGCCCAAAACCGTTAAGGCAATATCCTTGCCTCCAATTGACTCACAATCTTCCGACCGTAGGATGATCGAGCTTGAAGATCAAGTTAAATTCCTAATGAGTTCCTACGAAAATCCTAAGTCTTCACGCCATGTGAACAAAGTTTCTTCCTCGTGTGAGTCGTATAGTGATCCTCATAACACGCGCACTTGCACCCGATCCCCCGAACATGCTTCCGTTGACTACGCATCCTCGCGAACTAATGGAACGGGAGGAAGATTCCCTACAATACCCGGACCTAGAAATTTCAATGAAACCCGAGAGGCATGGAAGGGCAAGCCCGACTTCTATTGGGGACAAACCAAAGAATTCACATCCAATGATTTCTCTTGGCCCCCATCTCATGGCCCTACCCAACAAAATATAGAAGGGATGTTGCAAAACCTAGTCGCATCCTAAGAAGCCCAAATAGCTAAGCTCTCGGACCGCTTTAACCAACAACAAGCCGAAATGGATAGGAAGATAGATAACCTTTTGAAAGCCATGACCAATAGTGATAGGAAGGTTAATGCTATCTCAACCCCGAGCCTTCCGGTATAGAGATTAAGGACCCAAGTAAGTTAGCTAAGCACGTTCAATTCGTCAATACCATCGCCTTAGTGAAACCTAATAGAACAAATGACGATGCGAACCATGAGATGATACTTGAGGTTAAGGAAACACCGACGAATGAAACAACCGAGGAAGTGGATGAAGTAGACAATGACTATTTCAATAAGTTTCCTACGGAAGAAGAACTATCTCGCCACCCTCACTTAGTGCGTGACCTCCGTCACATGTATGTTAGGAAAAGCCCTAGAATCAAGTTTGGGAACCCTTGGAATCTTAACATACCATGTTGCATAGGACACCTTTTCATGGCAAAGGCCTACATTGATCGCAAGTCCCCAATCAACATAATGACTAGCACCTACTACAATTGGGTAATGAAGAAGCCTATCCCAACTAGGCAAGACCCCGATAATCCTAGGGTTAGGTGCAATTTTCTTGGTAGAGTTAAGGGATTGCCCGTTTATGTAGGTAGTTTCACGTTCCCTACGGACTTCATAATTGTGAATGATATTAGTATGGCCATAGATCCTAGCTTGTCCCATGTTATTCTAGGAAAACCTTTCATAGAAAGCACCGGGATGACCTATGACCCCTCGTTAGGAATAGTGTGATTCAAGGATGAGACCGATGACATAGCCTACCAAATGCCGTTTAAGATTGAGAAGTTTTCATCACTCTCTAATGATGAAAAGGAACTTAAACTATCGGTCTATTATAGGAATGAGGAGGATAAAGAAAAAGGAGTAGATTATGTTATGGCTAAGATTTTCGGATTCTATAAGGATTGCTTGAACCTAGGACCGGAATATAGGACCGAGTGGGGAGAAGACGAACTCTTAGAGAGGTGTATCATAGGGCACTTCTAAAACATGGAATCCCCCAATAGAGACCGTCATGAGGAAGAAGGTGGCGGTAATGAAGTTACGTAGGAGCACGACTACGAGTCTAGCTACAAGACTTATAAATAAAGAAAATCGCTTCGTGGAAGGCAACCCATGCTTAATTGTTTGCTTGTTAGTGTCATATATCTTTTATTGATTGCTTATTCTCATGTTTAAATTTGAAAAATATGCTTTATTTTGTTTTTAACCTCGTCTTAATTGCATATAAAGGTATTTTACATAAAGGATAAGTGTAGGGAGGATTACACACGTTTTCAAAGAAACATAAACATGAGAATAGCAAAGATATATATGTGTGTTTGTTCGAGTCAAATGCTTGTATCGAGTCATAATGGATGTTTTGCAGAAATTTTTTCAGATTTTAAAGATGTAAATTTTCCAGAATTTTTTCCAGAAAATCGCAGACCAGTTTTTGTCAGGATAACCTGACGGCGTCAGGATCGCAACCTGAAGGCGTCGGGAAGGATTAAAAACAACAGATTGCTTTTTTCTCGTTTTCTGAGCTACTTATAAATTTTTGGAATTTTCCAGGTCTTAATTTTCTAGAAATTCTGTAAACATCCATTCCACAAGCATTATATCCTAGTTTAGTCGAGTCTTATATATATTATTACCGCCGATTTTACGCGAATGTTTCGTTTGTTTTCTTCAAGTGTGCAGGTTTAATTTATCAAGAAGAAGTTACATAAGATTGGAAGGAACTTTTCACGCATACATTTTTCTTGGAAAGGATTTAACCACCACTTTACACGGATCCTACCGAGCTAATCAGGGGAGTATTAGTTTCTTTTGTTTTTAATTACCTTCCATTTTCATTAACTTTGATACTTTCGGGGGACATTGGGGACAATGTTCAGTTTAAGTGTAGGGAGGGAAAATAAAACGGGAACTTTGAAACTATGCTTATCCTTGACTATTTGCTTTGTCCAATTGTATTTGTGTAATAAACCATGAGAAAATGTCGGTTAGGGTAATTTTAGCACCAAATTTAAAATTTTTCATGATATATAGGAGTGGGCCATTAGTCTTAACAAAAGCGTCTCACGGATAGGAAGTTGCATGACTAGCACAAAAACCCTTTACCACCTAAATTCCACCCAAAATGTGAGGATCGCCCTTAGATTAGTAGGAATTAAAGCATTCATCTTTAATGCTTAGAGTGTGAACCGGTAGTATATTAGATTCTAGAACTTGTTTTGTGATGCATTCCGAGATCGCTAGTAAGACTACACTTGTGTAGTTAGGAATAACTAAATGATAAGAGGCATTAGGATAACCCTTGTTTGATACCCGTAATATAATTACTTCTTCCACATCGGTTGAGTAATTCCCCCACACCCTTGCGTTGTACTCACTTTTAGTACACGATACCCCTAGTTAACCCCTCAGAGCCTATCCTTTTCGCGGTTCTCTTGATTTTTCGGTTTTTTCCGGAATATCAATGAAGAGCATTGTTTACACCCCACCCCCAAATATACACCCAAATCGCCTTAGCCTACCTTGTATGCACTCACTTTTAGTGCATTATTGTTATCACCCTAAACCCTTAGTTCAATTATCTAGTTGCTTTCATGAGTTGCTAAGTCGAGTCATATACTTTGTACACAGTTTTGGGACGATTGGGACTCATGGGAAAAGTTAGTTTAATGACTGGAAGGGAACGTTAAATTCCCTTATTCGCGTAATAATATACCCCAAGTGTTTTGATCTTTTCAATTTGGGTCAAATTAGTGTTAGAGTAATAAAAACTCAAGTGTAGGGATGTGCCTATAAATCTCTATCATTTTGATGTTACCATAGAGGATGGTAGAGTAAAAGTGTATGAAAAAAAAAAAAAAAAAAAAAAAAACATACGGGCTACCATCCTACATCTATCTTTAAATTTTTGTTTGTTTGTTTCAGTTATCTAGAGTTTAGAGTGTCGAGTCTTGGCTTAGCAACGCCATTCTTCGTATGCTTGTAACATAGAGATTTTTGACTTGCCACCACTAAATAGCCTATCCCACCAAACCCTTTGTTTCCCTACCGTAAGCCTAACGTTACAACCCTTTAAAAGACCTCTTTGATAGTCTTTCCTAGGTGCTTACGCCAAAGCGATGGAGGTTTGATCTATTCTCAAGCCTATGGTAATCTATGTACTAGGACCGGTTAATGAGTGTTTATCTTCCATTTCCACTTTGATATATTTCATATACACCAGAGAGATGTGAGTATCCAAACACCCAATGTGAGGTGCTAGTATGTAATTTCCGTGCTTGTTATGACTTTTGCGGGGCTTATATGTGTTGTGGACTATTTTAAACCAATGCTTCATGACCCCTAACTTATAAATTAATTGGCTAAAAGCACATTTGCTTGAGGACAAGCAAATACCAAGTGTAGGGATATTTGATAAGGTTTTAAAATGTACCTTTTGAGGGGTCGTTTAAGCCCTTATTTGATCACTTTTGTATCCGTTATTACTTAATATCATTCCTTTTCACTTTTTAGGTCTTTTGAAGGCAAAATGCTGTAATGGCACTTATTTGGACGAAAAGGCGCGGATATACGAAGAAAATGGCCAAAGTCAAGAATCGAGACACTCAAGCTGCTGAAATACAAGGTGACGGCATCACTGCTTAACTGCGACGCCGTGGAGCACTTCGTGATGGGACAGAGCCAAATTGCTTATTTTCAAGTGACGGTGTCAGGCTTTAAAAGAGTAGTCCGTCGCAACTCAGACGGCCTAGATTTGATCCAAACGGCGTCAGAGACTAAAGGGGACGGCGTCACAAGCACAAGGTGACGCCATCGCAAGACCAACGTGGCCAAGACGAAACCCTAATAACGGCAACCCGACGGCGTCACAACTCATAAGGTGACGCCGTCGCACTTGTAATATTATATATAGAATCCGAATTTTTCAGTTTTAGTGTGTAGTCTTTTGGAGTAAAACCTAAACCGAACCAAGGCTGTCTTGTATAGTATTTTAGGGTTCCAAACCCTAACTTACATCAAGATAAGTGTTTTACTTCATTAATTCAATTATTTGTGTGTATGCTTGCATGTTCTCCATGTCCGGCTAATTTACATGTGTGTTTGCTTAGGGAATATGAAACTTAATTATTGAATATTGATTTGTTGTCTCTTATCTTAATTGTTTAATGATCTAGTAATGCGATAGGTCATTCGTTGTGTAATTAATGCTTGATTAATCTTTGTGAACCCTAGACTATAACACTTAGAGCGGTTGTAGGCTAAACCACCCAAAGAGTGCCTTAGAGTTAGAGTTTATAATTCCTAGAGGTTTTTGTAGACGAGACCCTTTGGTAAGTTCAAAGAGTTAGGGATAAACGCATACCCTACGACTTTAGACACACAACGCGATTAAGAATAAGGACGCGACAATTCAACCATCAATAGGAGATAATTAAGGAGTAATAAAACCTAAGTGAACACATCTTTAAACTATCATACGAGCACACAATAATTAGACATAGACTACATACACCTAGATTAGATAATTAGATAAGTAGAGTAATTGGTAGAAATACCAACTCCCAAATCCAAACCCCGAGATCCGTACCTTTCTATTTCCTAAAAAAATATAAAAAAAAAATAAAAAATAATCTTCCTCAACCCCAACCTTAGCGTAGTAACTTCTCACTAGCATTCCTATTCCCCTAGAGAACGATATCAATACCCGTGGCTTACCCTAATACTACACTACAACGATTAGGTTCACTGCCTAGGGTGTTATAAAACTTGCTCGAAGAAAAGGAAGTTCCTTTGACCCCGAACGACGCATGTAGCGTTATCATGCAAGATACCCCTAGATACACCCATCTGAGCCATTCCTTTCATTTTGTTAACCCAATATATTGTTTCGTTACACCTATACACCTTAGCCTACCCTGTAGTCTTTATTTGTGATTGGGAAGTCATCATTTGCCTAAGTTCAAGGTTCAAGTAGAAGGGTTCGGGGATCACGCTTTCGTCGACGACATATTCTTAAAGATCGTTGAAGACCCCCCGAATTTTCATTGTTCATTTCAAGTGGGGGGATGTTACGTTTATTTGTTATGTTTATGTTAAAAAAAAGTGATTCAAAAAAAAATAAAATAAAAATATAGTTATGTATTTGTTATTCAGTTGATTGTAAAGTGCGATGTTATAAGCACTATGTTATGAGCTTAATATAGATTTAGTATCGAGGAGGCCACCTCGGTCATATTTGAAGATTGGAGTTGGTAATTGCGCCAATAGTTGGAGAAAAGGTAGTGTGCCCATCATGACGTCCTCTAATGACACATGTACCTAGTATATGATGATCCGGTTTCTTAACTTCGATACTTGAACTTTGGGTGGACGGTAAGTGGTGATGACTTGGTTATAGATTTAGACTATTCGCTTGATTTTTTATTTTACACCATTTATATCCCATGTCTTATCCTACCCTTTAGTCATGAAGCGTGTCTAGGTGATGCAGCGAGCAATCTTTGGTGTCTTGGCCATGGATTTGGTCATGTATCATTGATTTTGTCCACTTCGCCGTGACATGTTAGTAATGACGAGTCACCCTTAACCTTTGTCGTGTCTACCCATATTGCCTTCGAGAATTGTTTAGCCCTTAACTCTAGTGGTGGAGATTTGTGTAAACGCCAAGCTTATGATAGAATACATGCTATGACTATGCGATTGAGTGATCACCCCAAAATTGACACTTAGATTAGTTGAGAGATTTGAGTGTTTCGTTCCCATTTCGTGAGGTGTTCGGCTTTGTTTTATTCTAGCATAAGGGATTTGTAAACTTATACTTTCCAGGTGATAAGAGATATCTTTTTAGGAATCTATCTAATAAGGTCTACTTGAGGGCAAGTAGAGTTCAAGTGGGGGGATATTTGATAACATCAAATAATCATGAATATTAAGTGTCAGTTTCCCCCGATAATGCTTGTAATTTATATCATTTATATGGATTTAAGCTTGTTATCCATTATATTTCACTTTTAGGTAAATTACGAGTATTGGAGCTAAAGAGACGCAGAATTGGAGAATTTATTGAAGATTTATCATAGTATGCTCACTTTGAAGAAGTTACGGCATAACTCCTCTCTCACATTACGCCATAACTAAAGCGTGACTCAGAAAACCAACTTAACAGAAGATTACGGCGTAACTCTATCCAAGATTACGACGTAACCATATTAGGTCAAATGAGGTTCCGCGCCGCTACTAATTACGCCGTAACTCATGCTACAACTACGGCGTAACCAAGATTTATTGAAGATAGCCAAAATTTGATTCCTCCCGAACTACCTTCTTTTATTTCTCCGTCACACTTATCAACCGCTTGTGAACGGTCAACCGTAACGTAGATTGATAAAAGGGCGACAAACCGGGAGAGAATGCAAGTTTACAAGGATTAAAATTTCCTGATCGCTTATGTCCCGTGAGGCGTGACAATCCACATACAATGACTTGTGAATGCTACCGAATGATATAGAATGTACAAAAACAGAATTGATTGACTAACACTATGAATGTGAATAGTAATAGCTCTGTCACAGCTACGTTGTTAAAAACGTACAATCAGAAACCTAAAAATCTAAAAGATATACAAACGTATGTTTAACTAAAACGTAAACGTATGAAAACAAATCGAATATAACTATAGTAGGGATTTGCATGTCTTAGCGACTTAAATGCAAATTAAATAGAATTAAAAAGTTAAAATCTATTAAATAAACGCTATCACTATTTTTAAAATGATGAACGTTTAAAACCTAAACGTACATGAAATAAAATTACGTAAAAGTACAAAATAAAACGTGAGTTTTAAAGAAATAAAAGGCCTACAAATATGAAAATGAAATTTTTATAATCCTAATAATAAAAGAAAATTATTAGAAAAAGAAAATTATTTTTACAACTATTTAATTAATTATTATTAATTAAAAACTATTTCTAACTATTTATTAATAACCTAAAATAGAAGAAAATATGAAATAAGGCTAGGAAAATAAAATTATGATTGAGAAAAATCTAAAATATTATAAAACTTATTTTAAAACTGAAAATATATTTTTTTATGCTTTTTATTTATTTATTATTAATTATTTACTATTATTAATTACTAAAAACTATTATTGATTTATTAAAAATAATAAATGATTAAAGAAAAATCTGAAACTTTTTACAAAATTCTAAAATAACTAAAAGAAGCTATGAAAAATATAAAAACTATATGTTATTAACATAAATAAGCTAATAAGCAAATTAGCTTCTAAGTAAAAGCTTTTACTTATCTCAAAAATGGTTCTTTTGGTTTTTCTTTTCTCGAACTAAATATATACTGATATTATACATGTAAATGAAAAGAGAACTTTACAAACTTGAAAATAAGCACATTAAGAAGTTATGAGTCCAACAGCTTAAGCTTTTGACTTGACTGCTTGGAGCTCAAGCTAGTAATAAGCTCTAAATAAGCTATACAAATGAAACAAAAGCTAAAATGAGATGTACATAAGTCCAATGAACAAGTATGGACAAGAAAATGGACATGATATCATGTGAGCTTTATTTAGTCAGTCAAGTTACAAGCTTGACTTGGATTGAATGAAAGCTTGAATAAGCTTGGTATAAGCTCCACATAGGAAAACAAAAGAAAGATAATATGTATATAAGTAATGTGAACAAGTTTGAACAAGTATGTGTACTGGCAATCACTCATAAGCTTGTAATAAGCTAATAAGTTATCTCAGCCCATTCCGTGCAATACCAAACGCATACCTTATTAGTGGCAAATTAAGCTAAGGATATAAGCTTAAAAAGGCAAAATAGGAATTGGAGTAGCAAGCTGAACTGGATAGCTCTCTAAAATGCCAAAGCTCTCCCGTGGGGGGATTACAAATGGGCTTAAAAGGAGCTTATGAAGTAGCTATTAGTACACCGAGTTCTCAGATACTTATCAATATGGTGATAAGTTAAAAGCCAATTGCGCCTTTGTTAATAAGCTGCAAAGTGAAATCTCGAAGTATTGGATCAAGTGTTGGGTAGATAAGCTCTACAAGAAGCTAATTTACACAGGCTTTTGATCACAAATGAGCTTTATAAAGAGCTGTAGGTAATGGTATAAATTCAATGAATTGAATTGTTGGGAATGGGCAAACTACAAGCTCAATAAAAACTTATCAAATAAGCTAATGAGAGCTCAACAATCACTGCACTAGAGATTATGGTTTCTTAGCTTTGTGAAAACACAAAGCTCACAAGCTCAAGCTTAGAAAGGAACTTTTCATTAGCTTTTGCAACAACTCTACTACACTGTTTGCTTCAGTGTAGTAGATGAGATGGAACAAAAAGATTTGGGTAATTAAGCTATGTAAATAAGCTAAAAATGTAAAGACAAGCATGAATATAAATAATAGGCCTAGATTGGCTACAAAGAAACCAAGTTCACAAGCTAGGGTCAAGTAATGAAGCTTATGCAAGCTCATTAACTTGACACCTAAAGCTGTGGTGCAGGGCATGTATTTAGACAAGGGACTCAAACTAAGCTAAAAATTAAGCATTTAAAAAGCTAAATGAAGTAAGCTATTATTTTTACAATTAAGATAAGCAACAATATTTTAATATCCTAGAAGGTTTTAAGCTAAAACTCAATAATGAGCACACAATAAAATTCTAGATTATATTCAAAATCGACTATTTGAGAAATTGACTTTTTACAAGAACATTAAGGTTTGACTTTATTGAACTTAGGACTGAATCTATGGACTAAATATGATGTAATAAGCTATGATAAGGTGATATTAATCTATGGTAACAAATTTTAAGCTAATACTATAATTTACAACTCAAAATTCCAACAGGCACTGTTAATGCAACAGAATTTGGAATTTTGACTTTATACAAACAAGGACTAGTTAAAATGATAGAACTGAGCTAATAGGTGCTATTGTGACTTAGAACATTGACAAAAACAACAATAGACACTGGAACTCTATTTTATCAGCAAATCCAAACAACTATTTGATTTCCATTTGTCAAATGAACTTCAAAGTTTTAAATGATTTGAAGTCTAAAACAGATTCCAAACATTATATTATAACATAAATAGACTAATTGAGCATAAAACTTCAAGAACTCAAGCAGAAACACGATTTGTCAAATATGCATTTTCAACTGATTTGTTTCAATTCTAGGCACAAGTGATATTTAATGAACAAACTGCTTGTAATACACTCTAATAACACTTAATATCAACAATTTAACATAATCAAACAGTTAAACAACAATAATAATAACAACATACAAGAATCATACAATTTCAATTTTCACAAAGGAAAATGCAATTTCAAGCAACTTTAAAATTTAAAACATAAACAGACAATTTTAAACTTTAAAAACATTTAACAATAACAAATAAACATAGAAACACAAAGATCATAGCATATAATATATTTTAAACAGTAAAATGAAAGATTAAAGCAAAAAGCTTACAAGAGTGTCCATAATGAAAGCAAAGTGACAAGAACCATTCCTAGGACAAGGTTACACCTAATAGCTTCCCATTAAGCTCCTAATATCCCAAAAGCAATCCAGAATTCACCCTGCTCCACCTTGTTCTTTTGAGTAAACCCATTTCTTCAATCTTTATTTTTGTATTTTGATTTATGTGTTACAACTGATTTTAAGATTTCTAAAAGCCTTAGAGCTTTTATCAGGAGCCTAAGTGACAATTTGAAGTCCTCTAATCAGTCATAACAGACAAGTTAAGCAAATGACTTTTTAAGAATTTGACAATTAAGTAAATGACAAGTAATTTAAAGGTTATGAAACCAATCCACTGAAATAAGGTTTATTACAAAGTGTCAAAGAGTAATAAGATCCTTGAAAGCATTTAAATGACAATAAGTAAAGATAAACAGTAAATGACATGAAAATAAACTAAGCTGATATGGCTTAAGGCCAAAAGTAGTTTTATTCTCTGTCTTTCTTCTCTCTTTTATAGTCTCAGTAGTCCTTGTTGCCCACTCATAAGTTCCCACTTCAACTGAGCGGAAATTTCTTTGAATTAGTCCAATTGATCTCAACCGTTTAAAACACTTTTGGCGCCAAAAGTTGAATAGACAGCTGAGGCGGTTTGAGAAGCGCTGGATTCAATGCTTCATGTATGTAGAGGTGGAGTGAACAAGTTGAGAAGCTTTTTTTGAGCAAGTTGGGGCTGTATGGAAGAAAACAGAGGATGGGGTGAAAAGGGTGTGGGGATGCATTAATTGGTGATGTGGGATAAGTTTGAGAGGTGTAAGGGAGTAGGTTGTGAGCCGGAGGAAGGTGGAGGGGGAAATGGCATGAAAACCACCCTGGTATGGTGACTAAGTGGTTTGGGGGGATGATGAACAGTAACCGGCGGTATTTCCTCTTGTTTGACTTCTGTTGACCGTAGTGTGATATCAAAGGGCAGGTTAAGGGTTTGGGCCAAATAAAAAGAGGATTGATTTGGGCTTGGATATGTTTAATAAGGGTCCGGTTGGTTTGGTAATATACAAGGACCAAAAGTGCAAAACTCGCCAAACATGAGGACTGAAAATGCCATCATTCCAAACATCCTTCCAAGGCCAAAACCGCAAAGTAAACATAACACAAGGACCAAAGTTGTATTTTTATTATTTTATAAACTTAAAGGACTTAAAATGTCATTTTTGGATTTTGAGGGACTGAAGGTGTAAATTCCCAAAAGTTATCAAAAGTGTTCCAATTTGTAAGTTAATGCATAGTACAAGGGTAATTTGTGAATTTTCCAAAGTTTTAAATACCTCAGTGGACTATTTTTGCCAATTTTGTAACTTGAGGGGTAAAAATTGCCATTTTGTATAAACTTTTATCCAGGGATGTTTTGTGAACATTTCTGATTTCCCAAGGACTTAAGTTGACTTTTCTATCATTTAAAACATTTAGGGACTAGTTTTGACAATTTGAGTAATCTTGTGGACCTAAATGACAATTGTTGTGAACTTGATCATTTTTCACTTGTTTTTCAATCTTTTGTACCTGAATCACATAAAAACACATTTTTATGAATTTGTATCATTTTGAGAGTTATTTGTGTGTTTTTGGTTGTTTTTGTGGGTTTATACAATACAAATATATGTGTATTTAGACACATATCAATACGGCGTAACTCCTTCCGAGGGTACGCCCGTAACCAGCATTATTAGTGCAAAATACGAAGAATTGTATGTTACGGCATAACTCTTTTAATAGTTACGCCGTAACCAGAATCTGGATCCGCCTATAAATACCCCACGATTTCTAGCATTTCAAATCATCCCATTTCACAAACAACAATCAGTGAACGTGAGAAGAAGGCGGCGCAGATCTAGAGGAGCATACGAGCTATCTCCAAGGGAGAAATCACTTCCCCACGATAAGCATTAGCATTTTATCTTTTATTTACTTTCGATTCATGTATTTCGTAACATTAAACATTGAATTGATTGTTATAGTTAATATGAGCGGCTA
This sequence comes from Chrysanthemum makinoi, assembly GCA_910596185.1. Classification (NCBI taxonomy): domain Eukaryota; kingdom Viridiplantae; phylum Streptophyta; class Magnoliopsida; order Asterales; family Asteraceae; genus Chrysanthemum; species Chrysanthemum makinoi. Next base: position 211,428,192 of record OU343224.1, read on the forward strand.
AGCACCTCTTGGTGCTGGCCTAGTTATGATTCCTTAATTATTTTGTTTGCATTTACATTGCTTCCGTATAATTATTTCTAAGTGTATGCATGCATAGTTTATTGGTAGCTACCCTTGTTTTAGTAGTTTTGAATGGCGGTAGAGGCTAGTTGCTTAGGAGATATGACCAACTGACCCTAAGTGAGTAGACCGAGACAGGAAGGGTAAGATGACCAACGACGACCCTTTAACTTGTGCGATTGGACCAACCGATCACCTACCATTTGGATGAACTTAAGAAGTAAGGGGTGAGTGTTTAAGATGCTAGTGCCCAGGCACTCACTATTATAAATCTAGCATGTAGCGGTACTTAATGACTTGGCTTAGCGGACCAGGAACAACTGGACTTATGAGGGAACACCTGACTTCTCCAGTGGTACCCTTTGCTGATAGGTTAGGACGAACTGACCAAATTCTGTCCTAGCGACTTTGACCCCACCTGAAGTAATTGGAAGTAATTAGACGTAAACATTACTAGTTAGGATGAGTAGCTAGGTTAGCACCACTCTCCTCTATTGATCACATCTTTCGCCTTTATTTGCTTTAGTAGTTAATTAGTTAATTCCTTATCGAAATCATATTAAAAATTGTGACACCTAGACTTAGTATAAATCCACATACATTGCTCTTGGGACGACCTCGGTTTTACCGAATACTACACTACACACGACCGGGTACACTGCTCATTAGTGCATTATGGTAGACCATAGGTATAACGAGTAATTATAAATATTAAAACCTGGTCAGTAAAACCTGCATCATATGCACTCACATTTAGTGCATTGTTATCATACTAAACCCTTAGTTCAATTATCTAGTTACTTGCATGGTTGCTAAGTCGAGTCATATCTTTTGTACACAGTTTTAGGACGATTGGGACTCATGAGTAAAAGTAATATTTTATGGAGTGACGGGAAAGAACGTTAAATTCAAATTCCTTTTATTTACGTAATTAAATACTCCAAATGTTTTGATCTTTTCAAATCGGGTCAATTTAGTGTTAGAGTAATAAAAACTCAAGTGTAGGGATGCTCCTATAAATCCCTTATATTTTGATGTTATCTTAGAGGATGGTAGAGTAAAAGTGTACGCAAAAAAAAAAAAAAAAAAAAAAAAAAATTGAGTGTGAAAAAAAACAAACATACGGGCTACCATCCTACAACTATTTTTATATTTATGTTTGTTTGTTTCAAGTTATCTAGAGTTTAGTGAGTCGAGTCTTGGCTCAGCAACGCCATTCTTTTCATGCTTGTAACATAAGATTTTTGACTTGCCATCACTAAATCGCCTATCCAACCAAACCCTTTATTTCCCTACCGTAAGCCTAACATTACAACCCATTTAAAGACCTCTTAGATAGTTGTTCCCTAGGTGCTTACGCCAAAGCGATGGAGGTTTGATCTAGTCTCAAGCCTATGGTAATCTATGTACTATGACCAGGTAATGAGTGTTTATCTTCCATTTTCATTTACTATATTTCATATACACCCGAGAGATGAGAGAATCCAAACACCCCTTGTGAGGTGCTAGTATATAATTTACGTGCTTGTTATGACTATTGCGGTGCTTTTACTTGTTGCGAATTATGTTAAACCAATGCTTCATGCCCCTAACTTATAAATTGATTGGCCAAAAGCACATTTGCTTGAGGGCAAGCAAATACCAAGTGTAGGGATATTTGATAAGGATTTAAAACGTACACTTTTAAGGGGTCATTAAGCCTTAATTGCCCACTTTAAACCGTATCGCTAATTTCGTTCCTTTTAAATTTTTAGGTCTCTTGGAAGCAAAATGCTGGAATGATGCATATTTGGAAGAAAAGGAGTGAATATATGAAGAAAATGGCTAAGCCAAGATCGAAGAAGCTGCTGAAATTTCACCTGACGGCGTCCCAATTAAAGGGAGACGCCGTCCCTTTATACGAATTAAAATCTCTGATGGCTCAGTAGACTTTTTGCTAAAATACACCTGACGGCTTCAGGCTTTGAAGAGGAAGGGCGTCACGAACACTTTTCATCTCAGACGACCTAGATCCAGAATCAGACGACGTCCCTGCTGAAGCCCGACGGCATCACAACTACAAAGTGACGCCATCCCAAAGATTACTTGGTCAAGACGAAAACCCTAATGACGGCGATCTGACGGCGTCCCACCTATAAGGCGACACCGTTTCAAGTGTAAAATTATATATAGAAATCGAATTTTCAGAATTTTGAGAGGTAGACTTGTGGAGTAAAAACCCTAAACGTTTGTAGTCTGACTTGGACAGTATCTTAGGGTTCTCAAACCCTATTTTACATCAAGATAAGTGTTTTACTTCATTAATTTCATTATGTCTTCCATTGAATGTGTGTATGCTTGCGTGTTTAACATGTCCGGCTAAATTTCTTGTGTGTTTGCTTAGATCTATGAAACCCAGTTATTAATTATTGATTGGTTGTCTCTTATCTTAATTGTAAATGGCTTAGGAGTGCACTAGGCTATCGTTGTGTTTAAATGCTTGAGTAATCTTTGTGAACCTTAGTTTATGAATCACTTAGCGGATTTCGTAGTCTAAACATCCAAAGATAACCTTAAAGTTAGTTTATGATTAATCTAGAGGATTTCGTAGGCAATAACATTAAGGTAGTCTCAAAGAGTTAGGGAAAAAGGCACACCCTACGACCTTAGAAAATACAACGCGTTAAGAATAAGGACGCGACAATTCAACCACCAATAAAAGATAACTAGGGAGTAATGGTATCTAGGTAGACACATTTTTAATCATCATACGAGCACACATAAAAAAGACATAGACTACCCGTAGTTTAGATAATTAGAATAATAGAGTAATCGGTAGAAGTACCACCCCCAAATCCAAGCCCCGAGATTTTACCCTTAGCTTTCTAAAAAACCAATAAAAGATAAAAAAGAATCTTCCTCAACCTCAACCTTAGCGTAGTACACTTCTTACTAGCATTCCTATTCCCCTAGAGAAAGATATCAATACTCGAGGCTTACCCAATACTACACTACAACGATTAGGTTCACTGCCTAGGGTGTTGAAAAACTGGCTCGACGAAAAGGAAGTTCCTTTGACCCCGAACGCGCCTTGTACGTGCATCACAAGAACTAACCCTCTTCTACTTCGAAGGTGCATTTGGCTGGATTTAGCTTCATGTTGATGCGTCAGAGATTTTGGAAAGTTTTCGATGATGTCATGCAATAGGGCATCTTCTGTTTTGCTTTTGATAACCATGTTGTCGAAGTATGCCTAAAGGTTGACACCTATCTAAGATTTGAATTCTCGATCTACCAATTCTTGGTAGGTGGCGCCTGCGTTTTTTAGGCCGAAAGGAATTTTGGTGTAGCAATAGAGGCCCTCATTGGTGTAGAATGTTGTTTTATCTTCGTCAAATTCCTTCATTAGAATTTGGTGGTATCCCTTATATGCATCAAAGAAGCATTTATATTTGAAGTCGGCCAATGACTCTACCTTCCAATCAATGAGAGGTAGAGGTTAATTGTCTTTTGGAAAGGAATTGTTCAAGCTTGTGAAGTCTACGCACATACGCCATGTGTCATTGACTTTCTTGACCATGACATGACTGGGTTTGAGACCCAGGTTTGATATTTGACTGGTCTTAAGATATCTGCCTTGATTAGGTATGTGACATGAGACTCCATGGCCTGAGATCATTCTAGAGAAATATTGTGTCTTTTCTGTCTGACAGGTGGTGGGTATTGGTTTAAGCCTAGGTTTTGTTCTGCCAACTCCATGGGAATACCCGTCATGTCTGAAGGTTTCCAGGAGAATACATATAAGCTATTCGCTAGTAGCTGTACTAATTGATTCTGGATCTGGGGTGAGAGGTCAACTCCTATTATGATTGGTTGCTATGGGTATTCAGGATGTATCACAACTTTTACCTGCTTGGGATTGTCTCTGATAACCCACAAATTGAGTATATTTTTAGGAGCGTTATCATAGCTTTTGTACATGTTATTTGGTTAATTTAATGAACTGTTGGTACTTATATGCACAAAATTATATTTTTATGTTTGTAGTTAGCCAAGACAAAGAAAACGAAGAAAAAGACGAAGAAACGATCAAAAACAAAGATTTATCCATGTATGAAGAGTTACCGAGAAATTGAAGTCTCGTGGAGCATATTCGAGAAGATAAACTCACCAAGATAGTGGTCCAAAAACTTAAGAATAAAGTGTAAGAAGGAAAACGAGAAAAAATTAAGAAAAAAAGCCAAATCAAAGAATATTGGAAGACTCGTTATTCCCGACACACCTCCACCATTTTGGCTATATCTTGAGCATACGGACTCCGTTTGACCCCCCGTTCACGGCCATAGAAATAGAACATAGAGGGCTAAAACTTTTTGTTTTTATCACTTTCAGCCAAAAGGCTCTAACCGATCGGTATGGGCCCGCAACCGATTCGGTTGGAGCCACTTTCTCAGCAAAAACCCATCCAGCCGACCGGCCGGCCCCGTAACCGATCAGCTAGACCCCTCTGGTCCTACAAACTTAGTTATTAAGTCTCCAAATGTGTATTAGTTGATTCTAGACCCTTCCTACTCAGTTTCTAGTCCATTCTTGGCTACTTTTTGGCCAAGTTGAGCATTGATACACCAAAGGCTTGAGAGGAGTATAAATAGAACCCATTTGTGTGTGTTTTTATCATCCCAGCTTGATAGAACTTCTCTCACACCACTCTCTCTCAAACCAAGAAATTGTTCCATAATCCTCTAGAAACTTTGGAGGTTCAAGAAATCATCAAGTGGAGGTCAAAACATCAAGAAATCATCACCAAACTTTGAGGCATCAATACTTCATCATTTGTAATCTTACATCATTGCAAGACCTTTTTAATCATGTTTTCTAATGCTAAAGTTTCTGAGCTTATGCCTTTATGTTCGTAATGGAATTTGCTAGAGAGTAGTTTGGTTATACTTTGTATGGAATAATGTAGATATTGATATGGAGTGTTTGGTATTTTGCAATATAGTTATATGATTTTGCTCATGAGTTTGTTTGAAGTGATATATGTCTAAATAACTTGTTGGTAAATCATAACCGGATCTATAGGTCGAAAGGATTTCTCGTAATGATTTGTTCCAAATGTTAGCGCATGTATATGTTTGGTATTTCATAATTGACAACTATGAATATACAAGTTAAATGGACTAATAAAGGTTTAATCTAGAGTATAGGTCAAAAGGACTCTTATGAACAAATCGGTAAAATCATATTTCTCACAAATAGCTTGTAAATGACGTGGTTTATAATAACGATCATAGGTCGAAAGGGTTCGTTAATATAAATCGTGATACGTGAAATTTCATGATATGACCATTTGATTGGAATTGTATGCCTTTGATTTTGTGTGCTATTGCTTAAAGTTCTACCCAAATCTCCATACACTCCATAGAAATATATACTATTCTCAACAAGTGTTGTTTTTAATCTTGTTGAATTCACAAAATCATCATTTTTGTGTTACTTGTTGCTTATATGGTACTTTGGGACGTGACAACCAATTATCACCTTTTTATTGCTTATTGTTACATAGATTCTTCACAATTGAAAACACCAAAATCCTACTGATCGACATCGGCTTACCAACCAAAACTAGATACATACGAAAGGGTCATACTTACCTGTGTGTTCTTAGCTTTATCTGGTAATTCTTGTTATAAATTTAAAACTAGTAGTCGCGAGACACATCAGTCTCCCGGAATGGGTGCCCATGTGATCTCTCTGATATTACTTTCTTCTACCGTGGCTGCCAGGCTCGCGTCTTTGCCTGGGTAGTCGCTTTTAACCGTAGCAATTCCTCTTTGTGTTGGGAACTCCACTACCGACCTAATGGTGGAAACTTCCATGCCGAGCTTTTGTAATGCTGTCCTTCCGAGCATGATGTTATACTTGGATGTGGATTTGACGTTGTACTTCAGATGCAAATATTCCCCCCTCATGTAGAACCAAGATGATGAATTCTATTTTTTTTGTATCGTTTGCTTTTAAAGATGTATATTATCTTACATTTATTAACGGAGGGAAGTAATTTCGATATATTTTGATGTTTACTCTTAAAAAAAAAAAAAGTGTACTCATAAATTATTAACTATATAATACGGAGTAAGTTATAAAATCACTCCTAAAACTTTATAAAAAAACCTAGCCCTCTTTCCCCAACTCCCAAACACCACCACAACAATGGTCGAATCCTCCTCCGTCGTGAATTCGGGCGCGTCCCTGCCAACAGCTCCAGACGGCAAAAAACGCAGAGTGACATACTTTTACGAACCCACAATCGGAGACTACTATTACGGTCAAGGCCACCCAATGAAACCCCACAGAATCCGCATGGCCCACAATCTCATCATCCACTACTCACTCCATCGCAAGATGGAAATCGTCCGACCATACCCAGCCGCCACCACCGACATCCGACGTTTCCATTCCGACGACTATGTCGATTTCTTGTCTTCTGTTGCACCCGACATGATTATTGACCATACTAATAACAGGAGCTTGAAGAGGTTTAATGTTGGTGAAGATTGTCCTGTCTTTGATGGGATTTTTGAGTTTTGTCAGGCGAGTGCTGGTGGGAGTATTGGGGCTGCGGTGAAAATGAATAGACAGGATGCCGATATTGCCATTAATTGGGCGGGTGGGTTGCATCATGCCAAGAAGAGTGAGGCGTCCGGGTTTTGTTATGTGAATGATATTGTCTTGGGGATTCTTGAGCTTCTTAAGGTTCATAGGGTATGTCCACTTTTTTTTACAAGTTTTGTGTTATTAGCAGATATTAACGGTTATGCGCAGCTTTTAAATAGTAGTTGTTTTATATAAGTGGTAGGTAACGTAAGTGTATATGTAAGTATAAAGTGTAAAATGACGTAAAGCAATTATCTTTGTTCCAAGCAATTACGTAAGTGTAACGTAAGTTTTGTGTTATTTGTAGATATTAACGATTATGCGCGGTTTTTAAAAACTAGGTTTATATATTTTTTAGGTTGGGAGTACCGGTTAGTAGTTGTTTTATGTAAGTGTTTGGCAACGTAAGTGTATCTGTAATTATGAAGTGTAAAATGACTGGAAAAGCTAAACTCGTCTTTTGTTAGCATTTTAGATAGGAGTGTTGACACATAATATAAAAGCAAAATGCTCGTCGCCAAACAACTACAAATATTATATTATAAATGCTTCTAAGTGCTCCGACAAGCTCACAATTACAAGGTTCATAGGGTATGTGGATTTAATGATTTTTGGCTGTTGTGTTTATAAGATAGTGTGTTTTGGGGGTTGAAAATAGATTACCACTATGTTTGGCCAAACTAGCACTAGCGGTTGGTGTCGGAGGTGTTCTATGAAAGTGTTTGGTAACATAGCCGCAGGGCTTCATTTTATTATATTGAAAAGCTAAACGCTCGTTGCTAAACAACCATTATATTCTAAACACTCCTCAATACTTCAAAAGCTCGTAGCCAACACAACCTATTCGTTTTCAAAATTGTGGTTTTCAAAAAATAGGCTGAGATGATTTTTTATCGAAAGCTGCTTTTTGTCGGAAAGCGTAGATAACCACTTTTCCAAAAGGTTTGCTAAAGACTATTTGTATTTTGCAGACACAATAATCTAATCGAGAATGCAATCCTAAAGACCTTTTAAATAAGTGATGACTAGTTTTGTTTTGATGGAATATAGGGCTTGGAAAAGAATGACTACTATTTGGGGTTATTTGTGATTGTTTATTTAGAGAGGTTATGATGTCCAACACGGCAATATATATTAGGGCGAAATAAGAGTTTTGTAATGCATAGTTATGGATTCGAAATTACGAGTTTTCTTCTTGCGCTTTGATAAGAATGCATATGGTGTTTTTGTTTGCTTATAAAGCTGCTTATTGTGTTTTGATACCAGTTCTTAGTTATTACTAGCTGTTTAAATATTGCGTTATGGGGTGTTATTATGTGTGTTTCTAACGTGATCATGTGATAGTATATATATAGTAATCATTAGCTTTGGTTTGATCATATAGAGTATAGAGTGATTGGTAAATGCTGTTTAGTTAGAGGGTGTTCGGGATTCCTTATCTGATATAAAACAATGCAATACGGAATAAGCAGTTACAGAAGCAATCCCAGACACCCCTTTAGACAACTTATGCTTTTTTGCTTTTTAAAACCTACATTTAAGTGTTTGGACGAAGAAAACTGCTTATGCTTAACTGCGTATTTTAAGCAGAAGCAAGCTTATTATGGTTAGCAGCGTAGGATTGCTTACTTTGAGCTTAATAGTACTTTTGGTAGATCTGAATATACGAGTTTACCTTTTTGGTGATATAATCTGATTATCTTTTTCTGCTTCTTATGAGAATGCTTAAGAAGGCGTTTGGGATTTGCTTATGAAAGCTGGTTAACTGCTTTGTTTTGATATAAACCCTGAAACCTAATTTAGATAATCAGTCTTTAGTGTTTTCTGGAGTGCTTATCCAAACAGCTTATTAAGTATTTGATGGTGAAATGTGAAATAAGCAATAACGAGGTTGAGAGTTAGGAGGTATTTGGTCTTGTAGCTTATCTGCTATTTGTGTTTTCATGTGGCACATAAGCAGTTATACGAGTGTTCCCTACTGCTTATTAAAGGTGCTCAGTATTGTTATTTATTTATTTATTTATTCATTTATTATGTGTTTTCTGCATATATATTATTTGCGAGTGAAATAAACTGTTTTGAAAATCGTATCACAAATCAAAGCTGCTAAAGTTTGGATAAGCAATCCCGCACAGTCCCTTATTTTTTCAAGTTGCTTATCTGATTATGTCATAATGCATAAGCAGCTTTAGCAAGAACTTCCAAACACCCCATACATTATTTTACTATACTGTTTGATCATCTGCTTCGAAGTGGCTGGTATCTGTTTTTTTTAATAACTCTTCATAAGCATTAGTAGATTACACATGACACATACATTAGAAACTTGTTATTGCAACTGAAAAGAAAATGTTGCAACAAGGAGAAATCACTTTTAAAACATGCATCCAAACATCCCCAATCGCCTTTATTTAATTTCATGGCTAATTGGATCTAGTAACTAAAATATGGCTTCTCATAGTTGATTTTGAACATATATGTGTATGATCATGATTACTGTTTGGGACTACCAAAGGGCTTGTGTCCTAATGGTACCCCATGTTGTGTGACAAGCTCCCCAACCAAATGGTTGTGGGTTCTACTTCGTGAGATAGTTACTTGCCTTGTTGTTTGGGACTGATGCTTTAACCAAGTTTGCTTAATCTCGTGTGAGATTGCAATACGGATTATGGTTTTAAATATGTGCATACTTATGTTATTAAGACTTAGTGGGAATTGTTTTACTTATCCTACTAATGTTACTATGCAGCGTGTGTTGTATGTTGATATCGACATCCACCATGGAGACGGGGTTGAAGAAGCTTTCTTCACCACCGACAGAGTGATGACTGTCTCTTTCCATAAATTTGGCGACTTTTTCCCTGGGACAGGACACATTAAAGACATTGGTGCAAATCAGGGCAAGTACTATGCTTTAAATGTTCCTTTGAATGATGGGATGGACGACGAAAGCTTTCGTGGTTTATTCAGACCAATTCTTCACAAAGTTATGGAAGTTTATCAGCCTGATGCTGTGGTTCTTCAGTGTGGTGCCGATTCATTGGCTGGTGATAGACTTGGGTGCTTCAATTTGTCAGTAAAAGGGCATGCAGACTGTCTTCGGTATCTTAGATCGTTCAATGTTCCCCTAATGGTTTTAGGTGGTGGTGGCTATACCATCCGCAATGTTGCTCGTTGCTGGTGTTATGAGGTATCTTTCTCCCCCGCTATATAACTTAAGGTTTATTGCGTGATTTAGTAATCAATGATAGTTTTGTTGTTGATTTGGGTGACCAACCACATATATGCTATGTAAGTTGCAAAACTATTATTTTTTGCCATATAGGTCGCATAACTAACATTTTTTGTCTACATAGGTCACTGAGCTATCATTTTGTTGTGGATACTTGGTTGACTACAAAATGATAATTCAGTGACCTACGTAACAAGATGCTGATAACCCAAGTATAGCAGTTTACCCATATCTTCTCTCATAAGTAAGCTCGGATAATGGTGAGTGAATTTAATTTTCTCAAAATTCGCAGACAGCGGTTGCAGTTGGGGTTGAACCTGAAAATAAGCTACCTTACAATGAGTATTACGAGTATTTTGGACCAGATTACACTCTTCACGTTGAGCCAAGTCCCCTTGACAACCAAAATACTCCAAAAGATTTGGAGAAAATCAGGTGAGATTTGTTATAAATACTAAATACTGCTTGTCTGTCTAACCCTGATCATATATCTTTAATAAATACGTTAGATTAGAAATGATGGATTAGTCGTGCATCTCCACTTAAGTGATCACTTGGTTGGTAAAAGAATGTTGACCCTTGAATATATAACACCACTTTGTGCCTATTGTCCTGATAGGTTCTTTTATCACAAAACAAGTCCATCTTCGGTGTCTGGTTTGACTTTAATGCATCTAATTCTTCCCTGATTTAATGTTAGAAAATAGTTTCCTTGATGCTATGTGATCACTGGTCATCGGGTATGTGGCCAAGGAGTCATTTTTAAGGTCTGAGAGTCTCGTAGGACTTTATAGGTGACAATGCTTTAGAGTGGATTATTTGCAGATTAAAAAAATAATAGATTGTGTTCTCAACTTCCAAGTAATCAAGTCATTACGTCTTAACAGAAAATGTAGGAAGTTCCAAATTGGTAATATGTCTCAAAGATTATGGTTCAAGTAGTGGTCCGATCTAAGAAGTTAACACTTCCTTAAAATAATTTAATCTGATTTTGTTATTGATTGTTAACAAGTTGTATGAAGCAGGGTGGGGAGATGTGGATTTTATGTGCTTAAATAGTTGCTTTTATGAAGTGAAAATATGAGCTCAAACCCATACAATGAGAGTTCCTTGAGCTTGTGTAATAATCTGTCCTCGTATATTTGCTTGTTGTCATCAACACAGTTTGTGTTTTTGGTTCAGTCCATAACCTTATATACTTTTATGCATACCGTAGTCATATATATGTTGAAGTCATGAGACATCTACGTCTAGGCTTGTTTAGAGTGTTTGCCTTGAGATAATTAAGGGTTGGTATATTCCTATATGCATATAATTTGTAATACATAATTAGAAGTTTGCAGCTTCAGTATATCTCCTCTTTAATATTATTATTGTAGATTTTGAAAAAGAAACAACATATAAATTCTAGGTAGGTGTCTTGTTTGGGATCTCAGTAGTATACTTCAATGAATTCCAAGAACTCCTTTGGTACATGAGTTAACACAAAAGTAACTTTACTACTTTGTCACTTTTTAAAAGGTTTTCGTTTTTTGGCTTCGAATTTGGGGTTATCTTGTAGCATGGAATAGACAAAATTATGGCTTGGAAAATTACAGCACCCGTCTGTGGATGCTATTCAGACTAACAGTGCGTGAAAGAAAAGTAACTATCACTACTCAAATGATTAAGAGGGGATCATTTACCATTTAAACCCGAAGTATCATACCAATAGTCTTATCTAGGGTGTTGAATTGGCCAGAAGAAAGTATTTGGGGGTTGGTTCATGAAACTGGCAAGGGTTGCTTTTGTGTTGATTCTATTAAGAGATATATTTTAGGGATTCAAGTAGAAAGCTAATGCATGTTAAGAGAGTCGGTAGAAAGATAATGCCTGTTGAGGGATGCGGTAGAAAGATAATCTGTCATGATATATCTGATCCATGTATACACTACTCTGATGTTTTGATATGCTTCTCCATTTAAATGGATATTGCAACATGGTTTGAGAGCAATGTTTCAACATCAACCGAATGTCTTAAATATATATCTTTTATCAATGGAAAAAAGAGGAATCTTGTGGACTCAAATTCGTTGTATTTAGTGAGAAAAGACAAGTGAGTGATTTTAGTTCAAAACTTGTTAAATTAGGGAAATATGTTTCATATCGGTTTAGCAAGGGGTAATGCTTATTCATGTTTAAGACAATCAACTGATTCATCTTTTCTCTCGTTGTTTACTGATATATCAAAACATCACAGGAACATGCTGCTTGAACAACTGTCTAGATTACCACATTCGCCTAGTGTGCCATTTCAGAATACACCACCTGTCACAGAAGTCCCTGAAGAGGCAAGTGAATATACATGTTATCCAATATGAGTATTTATTTGTCTCGTTCTAATTATCATGTATACTGTACTTAATTAAACAGGCAGAGGAACCAATGGAGAAGCGCCCAAAACCTCGCATATGGAGTGGTCAAGAGTATGATTCTGATGTTGATGAGGAAGAAGAAAAGCCTCGACGTCAAAGCTTCAATGCAAATAACAGTCAAACAAGGTAACGTGTTTGACCTAAAATAACTGTTGGACGGTGACCAATTCTCATAAGATTTATGAATCGTTTTAACTTTTTCTTGAAATCTTATGCTTTTATTTGACTGGGAAACGACAACCATTGTCAGGGATCATGCAAGGGGGGATGTAAAGGACGAAGATATGATGGATGGTGATGCTCCTTCATGAGTTTCTTTCTTTGCAATGGGAATTTGTTGTTCTATGCTACAAAAGCTATGTAGTTGTTACATTTCTCTGAATTAGAAAACATAGAAGAGTATTCCCCAAAATGCTAACTCTTGTAAATCTTCGGTTTAATTGTCTGAGAATGCTTCATGGATGAAATGCGACGTTAGACTGATTTTAGTTCTTGAAGCTTAATGTTTTAAAGTTGGATCTTATAGAGGTCTATTACAAATGGGCAATTGCTGTGGTTCATTTTGAGTAATGCCATATGTTGCTAAAAAATCCTTATGGACATTACAAGTGCATATTAGCCAAGGGTTTGCAAGGATTTATAACATTACTCGTCTATATTTACTTTGTGGGTCTCAAATCTTTTTTATACTAGAAAAATTGACAAGATCAATAGGAAAGCGAGAAAATAACTGAGAACAGAAAGATTATAAGGTTTAAGGCTTTGCTTATATACCATTTTGTTGATAAGGGTGCAGGTGGGTGATAAGTCAATATCGAGATTTCTGAGTATAGGTTCGAGTAAAAGTGGCGCATGTGTATATGTTTCATACGATCATAAGTTTGTGTTGCTGCTATAGTATACAATACATCAAATTCCCAAATATCAGATTTTAAAATCACTCTTCTGGTAGCTGAGTAAGTACCAGGCTAGAGGACCTTGAAGCTTTATTTCAGTTTTATGCTCATATTTTGGTTATTTTTTTCACTTACCGCAAGTCCTATTGGCTTCTCTTCTTCCCCTGATTTCCATTGTCCACAGATCTAAAACTATATCCAGAATCATGGCTGACGCCTCTTACCGTAGCTTAGACACTTTTCTTTTCCTCATCCTTGCTTCTCACCACTACATATTTGTTTTCTGCAGTTTTCGGTTTCTAACCCCCTTACGTATGATTATATTTTGACTTTTCATCGTAAGGTCATTTTCTGTAGCAAAACACCAACGGCTTCAATTGTTTTACAGTCACGTCAGAGGTTCAAGTAGTCTTGTAGTAACAAGTGCTATTTCAAAAGTATTTCTACTGTTTTTGCCCTTTTTGTGGTCTCATCATCATATTGTTTTGAGTTGAATGGTTTAACACTCGGTTCACACAAGTTTCATTTATTGTTTATATTAGTTTCGGCATCAGTAGTTCATACCATTGTTCAATGGTATTTTAGTAGCCTTGAATAGTTATGAGGCTATATTTAGCAAAAATGGTAAGTTTATTTATGACAAAAAAAAAAAAAAAAAAAAAAAAAAAAAAAAAAAAATGGTAAGTTTATTTATAACATTAACACTTATAGTTGTTTTGGTTAAAAAAAAGTTGATTGAGCAGGAACATTCTATTCATAGTTGTACCAAAAATGAACATGAATGTCCCTTTGGTTTTGCATTATGAAGAGCATACCAATGTTGACTAGATGATATAAGTTCGTCTATACATTAAATCTCAAAAGACCCCGCGAAAGCATACATTTATACCAATTGTCGACCTATTTACCCTTTTTTCCGCACCATTTTATACAAGACTTACATGTTTGCATACCGAGCTTTTTACCAAAATGAACTATAACTCATTGCATTTAAAAATGTTAAATGAGTGTTTACTAACTTTCAATGTTATCCGTTATCTCTTAATACATAAAATCCAACGCTACACGTGTATTATACGAAGTGGCTGATTGAGATGTTAGGCCTGGCGTGTATACAATGGCTATGGCCTAGTGTGTCCCAGGACCCGCGCGGCAATGAAGCGGCTGATGCCCGGGCGCGTCCCGGCGTGCAGGCAGCCTATGGCAATGCCTGGCTAAGCTGAAGCTGCAAATGGTAGCCGAAATGGTGAGCCGAAGATAGGTTTGAGTTTGAAGATGACGGCGAAGATTGTCTGAGCGAAATGTTCGTTTAAGAAAGTAGAAGGTTTGAAGCGCGAAAGATGGTGAGTGAGGAAGATGCACTCTTCGTTTATAGCATGCATACAAAAAGTAGACACGATAACACACGGGTTGAAAATGACGCTTTTCACTTTGGTAAAGTGTGGGAAAAAGGTTCAGTTTCGTATTATCAATGTGTATATGGTTCGTTTGGGTAATTTTTGCTTGCATACCTCTCGTAATGTCCTTTTCGGGACACCAACCTCTTCTATTTTCCCATCAAGGTCGGACCTACGATGTTTGTTTCCCTTCTAGTCATATCATCACCTACTTCCATTACAGACCTTTTTCGTGCAATGTAGTTCTTTTCTGTCACCACTCATTTCTGTCTAACGAACGTACGTGCACATCTTATGTTACTATATGATATCATAACAAGTAAAATAGTTAAGAAACTTACCATTTTCATCTGTTCACTATTTTTGTATTTGTAATAATTGTACATGCTAGGTTAAAAAATTCTCAGTTTTGGCGAAAATTATCTTTAAAGTTCCATTGCCATTCAAAAACAAATCTTTAAAAGTTCCATTAAGATTTAAGAAGTACATGAGACATATGGGCCTAATGGTTGCTGTTGGGCTACAGGTTTGTGAGCCACAAAAGATGTGGACTATGTTCACTTAAATATAAGGATAACATCCTTTTAATCATAGAGAATTACTGTTGAGATACATATACCCACCTGTTAATACTTTGACAACTCAATAAATCCTTGGGCCCTTTTGACATTTCCACAAGAAAAAAACACAATCTTACAAGTATAACAAGACAAAATCAAACTATTATATCAATCAAAGATATTTGATTTGATATTTCTAGCTCTACAAGTATATAGGGGCAGAGGTTATATACCTGCATTCGATTTTCTTACGGCCTTCTGATGATCAACGAGGTTGTGACCATCTGTAAAAAAAGATAGTTCACCCATTTGACAAGCTATGCAAATTGTTAGAGGGCAAATATCGTTCCTACTTGCTATAGGGACAAACCACCTACGCCAGGGACGGAACTTAGAAGGGACCGAGAGGGGTTGTGGTCCCCTCAAGTTTTTTGATCCTATGTACATTTTAATATATGGTTTTAGTAATTTTTAATATAAAAATTTCATCGTAATATATATCGGCCTCACTAAAATAAATTTTTTTCAAACTGGCCCCTATACTAACAATGTTCAAGTTTTTCGTCCCTGACCTACGCCCAAATTTGAATGCATGTTTTTCACACTTCCAATCTCTTGTTTATAAGATTTTTGTATTGCAACGAAGATCATTGATGTCATGCATTGCAGAGGCATAAAAAAACTATATATACCAACAATTTGCTAAGGTCAGAAACGGACCCAAATTTTTTTAAAGGGTGTTGCATAAATTTTTGTTTATGATTATAACTTTGTAAGTAATTAAGTTGCACCATAAAGAATTTAGGGCCCGTTTAATTTGTGGGTTTATGATGGGTTTAGGATTATAAACCTAAAAATAATTGTTTGGTTGTTTTTTTAGAAGTTGGATTTAAGATTGTAATGTAAATATTAGGGGATGAAAAAAAATAGAGATGGTGGAGAGGTTTTGTGACATATGTGAGGTCACATGCTTCTTTTATCTCACATCTACTTTTTATTATTATTTTATTACTAATAAATATAACTTTAAATTTATATTTTAATATTTAATATATCTTTTAATATTATTTTCTCACTCCTAATCAAATCAAAATCCTAATCCTAAACCAAATCTAAATCCATCCAAATTTTAATTATAAACCCATCTACAAACCAAACAGACCCTTATTAACTAAAATCAGGGTTGCACGTATCAAGAAAAGACATATTTATCAATTTACACTTTGTGACCTAAAATTAGATGTGGTCGTGCCATACACAACTTTCATGTGAGTCTGTCCCTGTTTCCGGTCACTACATATTATGTTAGTTGCGAGTTGTTGTGATAAGTCGTTTTAATAGATAGGTTAAAACCGAAAAAAAAATAAATTAATTAACAAATAAGGAGGCCATTTTTAATTGAAAATATAACATACTTTTTAAATATGTAAAATTAAACGACATAAAATATATTTTATAATTAAATTAAAACAATAGTTGCAAATTTTTTTGGATTATTAATAAATAGTTAATGGATTAAAAGAAAAAATTATACAATACTTTATAAATCATTTAGGCCTTTTACTAAATAGAAAGGCTTAAAAATTTAGCCGACACACTTGGCTATTATGAAAAGATTTGGTAAAATACTAATATTAGTAACCTACATGTTCTTTACAATGAAAGTAATTTATGTAATTAATAATATAAATAATTGTAACCGAAAACATTTAAAATACAATTAATTAAATAATCATTATTAACTTTCGGTTACACAATTTTAAATTCACATTAAATTATAAGTTGTTTTTTTAATATAAAAAAAAACAATGAAGATATTATAGATTTATTTTAGAAAGTGATTGTGTACAATTTGTTAACGTAGTGAAAGAAGAGTTTGGCTTGAGATGGTGAAGTCAACCACGACGTTTTTGTAATACTAATAATTGACATTGTTTTTGTCTTCACGTTATTATCAACTATGACGTGTCATCATTATTATCGTGTATCAAAACACCACCATTGTTACTTTCTCCATTTTTGGTTTTGATGCATTGCGCATATACTACTATAATGTATAATGATGATTGTGATGCTTCAATTGCATGCTATAATGAGTTATAAAAAAAACATATAAGTTTATAAGCACATAAACAGGCTTAAACAAACAACCTTTTAAACAACTTTCACTTAAGAAAAAAAATGAAAAAAAAGAAGAAGATATTTTTATAAATATTATGCACATTGAATGCTATAACTAAGATCATCTACTATGACAAACCTTTTACAAAAATTTATACAATTAAACATCAATAGTTTTTAGACGTTTTGATATTATAAACCTACATTCACTATAGTATGAACTTTTACAACTTTATAAAATGTCGTATATAACAAATGCATTAAATATATTAAAATTAAAAAGAGGTTCAAGAATTATGATCTTTTTATGTCAGATAGACATGAAATGAGTGTCCACTATAGTTAAAATAAAACATAAACCTTTTCATCTTTTTAAACTTTTTCATAAACTTACAATAGTGGATGCCTTAATAGGGAAAAAAAAAACATTTGATGCTACTCAAGTTGGTTGTAGACTTGTATTCCTTTCTTTCATAGTTGTTAGAATCCCGATCTTGATTTTAGGATGTTACGATTTTACAAAGCAAAAACGATCCAGTATAAGTAAGATTTTGATAAGCTTAAGATCTTATAAGATCCAATCTTAACCATATGATCTTAAGATCTACTCCGATCCGATGTTACTTTTCGCAACCGCTAACTAAAAAACTACAAATTCATGGTTTATGTTTTTGTATAATTTAAAAGACAACACGTGATTTCTCTTAAACATTTAATATTCATAATTTATAACAATATTTCTATTTCGTGTTTATAATATATAATAATTTGTATATTTGAATAATATTACAAAGATTATTAAAAAATGACATTATAGTAGGATCTAGGATTTTGATCCGATCTTACGATTACAATCTTGCAAAAATAAAAACGATCATATGTAAAATCCCGATCTTAAAAAAGTTGATTTCTTTTACCCTGCAAAGAATACGAAATGAAGTGTTACGAAAGTACAATGATATTTTCTTTATTTCACTAAATTATCTTTAGTTTTTTCTTCTTTTACTCTGCAAAGAATACCAAATGAAGTGTTTTGAACGTACAATGATCTTTTCTTTATTTCGCTCAATTATCTTTAGTTTTTTCATCTATTTTCATAAACTAACTTTGCGTCCTACTTCTTTCTCAATAATTAACGTACAAAAAGTTTATAACTCTATATATAGTAGCTAAAATAACAATCACTTTATGTGAAAACAATATTTAGTTTTGTAGATATGGAAGCTGTAGGACCTTAAATATATCAACTTTACGCGTATACTACACTTAGTAGAACATGTATAACAAGCTACGCGTATATCACGTGAAACCCAAACACAAACGTTAAGCGTAAAGATTAAGAAGAAAGGAAAGATGGTGACTTGATATATGTTATGTTATGCGTATATGTGTGTAGAGAGAAAGATGAAAAGAACTTAAATATCAAAGGAAAACACACACACATACACACACTTTCAAGCACACCCCTCAAATGAGACTTTGAGGGGTATTTATAGTACAAGTACATATGCCCTAATGGGCTTTGGGATGGGCTTGGATTGGACTTGGATTGGATGACAACTTATACAATGCTAGCTTAACATAACTTCTAGCCATTTAGCTTAGTCCAATCCACGAGCCCGTTGACTATTCTAGTACGATATCTAACACACGTTACAAAGTTCCTAAATGTGAATGACCATCACTTCTAATAAAAATGTTACGGCTAACAATCTCCCCCTAAGGGGTGGTCATTCAAAAGATGCTCCACTTGATAAGATCTTTACTTTTCTCGAGCTTGAACTTTGTGTGTAGATATGGAATAGTCATGATTCTTTGTTCCTTCATGCTTTGTGATCAGTTAATGTGGTATAGTGCCATTTGTCAACTTCTTTGATGTAGGTGTCTTCACGTCTTTCTCCACCATGCTCACACTTCTATTTGACTTTTAATTACCAATGATGTAGTTCTCGAGTCCTTATACTTTGTAGATTCTTTGACATAGACGAATAATCATCTTTAACTTTGTGTTGCCTTTGATTTTGGTGAGAACTTTCATTTGTTGTTGGTATGAGCATGTGGAAAATCTGCACGATCTCTTCCTCGCGCGAGCATCCATAAGAAGAAAACATAAAACATGTTAGTAATAAACGGATTTCGGCACTTACAAGTTTGAATTTCGAGGGTGTTAACATCATAGTGTGAAAACACATCTCTAATTCTTACAAAGGCCGCTCTCAACCTGAGTCCCACAAGTGAGATAACGCGATGTACCGAAAAGTACACCTACAGTTCAGATGAGTCATTCACACCAAGCATCACTCCACGATTGTGAGACGTTTGAGACACACTAAGCGTAATCCACAGGAGTTACCGAAGTGACATGCCGTCAGGGCGTTTGATGTTGACCCCGGCAGAGTTTCCATTCAATCACTGAAGATCACTGATGTGAAACTTCTCATAAATGTTCTGGCAGATTGCTAAGATCTGCGTAGGACTCTAGAATATATCACTTGTGTCCTTATTGATGAACACCAAGCGATGTCACGTCATGTGTTCCTATGAGATCTTTTGATGAATCTCGTGGCTCTAGATTCAATAGTGCATTTTGGTTTTCCTGAGCGGAGACTAGGGAGAGGGTCTCCTTCTTCAATACCAACGATCTCTAAGAGAAAGTCGATAGGTTATGTAGGGTTCCCAGTGAGAATGAAACAAATCCTTTTAAGAGGAATTGAGTGGCTAGAAGGTTTAATGCAGTGCGTCACTGGGTCTATGACGTCTTTGTCTTCAATACCAGTGTCATCTTAGTGACAACCAGATGATGAATTGAACCCGTTTCGCCTCTAAGGTTGATTATGGAGGGCTATATCTTTTCACCCTTTTTCATTACTTTTATTTTTAATTCTTCAACCCCTTCTCTTTTCCTTTCTCACATTACACCTTTTTTCAATCGCACTCAAGGACTTCTAATACTTAACTATGGGTATTGTCCTTGGGTAGATCCCTCCGGCTCTGGCGGATCATAGGACGTTTATTCCTAAACTTAGTCACCTTATAACTCCATGACTGTCCTATTGTTGCCATAAAACCATTTCTTGAAAATCTCTCAAAGTGTTTATGAGTGAAAGCATGTTTGAAACACTCCGTGAGTTTTATATTTTCAGAAACACTCCCCCTTCACATGTGCTTATAAGTTTTGACATAAATCTGCACATAGAGGGTAGAGTTCGCACTTTTTGAATTGATCGGCTCATGATAGACAATTCCCCACGAGACAGGGTTACGTTGCCTAGTTAAAGAGTTCCATTGTCAGTTTTTAGGTGACAACTAGCTCTAATAGCTAACTTGAAGTTGTAAACACTCCTTGAAAAGGAGGTTAGACCCATGAAGGTGCATATCTATGACAAGTTTCTCGATATGGTACATTTACTGACTTTGATTCCGTCCATTCATTGGTTCCGTCTTAGTCGAGCTCATTTTGAGATTCAAACACCGATCATTAAACATTTTTGATCACATCTTCTCCCCCTCAAAAATAGCATGTTCGTGATATTTTTGATATCAACGGATTAAATAACATTTTTAGAATTATTTGGGGAGACAAACGGATTTGATTGAAGCATGAATTTGGAACATTTTGGTTTTATACTCCCCCTTTAATAAAGCATAATCAATTAAAAGGTTTTGGAGGGAGTTATCTTGAGCACAAAATATTTGAAAGATTTTGAAAATCTTTTTGAAAAATCTTGAAAAAGGTGCTCAAGATGATGATGATTTCTCACCAGTTTTAAATGTAGTGCACTGAAGCGTACACTAGATTTTTCTTTAAAAGCACGAGTTTTGATTTGAAAATAATCAAAATCATAATTTTGTCCGGGTTTAGATCTTGAAGTATCGAAAGCCATTATTTTGAGAAATTTTGAGATCTGACATGTTTTAGAAAAAAATTAAAGAACTCTCGCTCAAGAATCTGTACATACCCATATCATTGTTGAATGACATTTCTAGGAACGTACAGAATATCGATTTTACGAGAGACATGTCGTGAGAAGAATACTTTTGGATTTTTGATTTTATATTGTTTTTGTATTTTTTGAAAGTTTTATATTTTTATATTTTTGGTTTTGTTGGTTTTCAAATTTTGTATTTTGTTTTCCAAAATATTTACAGCGAAGCTTTTTGGAAAATCATTTTCAAGAAGATTCGTGAAGACGTTCTAACTCCTCAGGGGTTAGGCTTCGCATTCCAATTCGTCGAACTAAATCGTCAAACCTTTCTTTTGGAAGGGCTTTAGTAAATAGATCGGCTAGTTGGTAATCTGTCTTCACGAAGAATAATTCAACAATACCTTCTTCCACATGTTCTTTTATGAAGTGATAGCGGACTCTGATATGCTTAGTCTTTGAGTGATGAACAGGATTGCATGATATGGCTATGGCACTTTTCGAGTCACAATACATAGGTATTTTATATAAAGTAAAGCCATAATCTGTGAGTTGTGTTCTCATCCATAGAACTTGAGCACAACACGAAGATAGAGACACATACTCGGCTTGCGGTTGAAAGTGCCGGTGCAATCTTGTTTCTTTGAAGACCAGGTGACTAACTTTTCACCCAAAATTGTGCTCCTCCGGATGTACTTTTGGTCGTTACTTGATCACCTGGTGCTTGTCCGCCTCTGAAAAGGCAATTAGATCAAATCCGGATTCCTTCGGATACCAAAGTCCCATGTGAATGGATGTCCTACAGTGTACGAGATCCTTTTAACCTTTTTTAGGTGCAGTTCGGTAGGCTTTGCCTGAAACCGTGCTAATAAGCAAATAGCAAAATGAATATCGGGTCGACTAGCAGTAAGGTACATGAGAGAACCAATCATGCTCCGATATTTCTTCGGATCGATAGGTTTCCCAAACAAATCGGCTCCAATTTTTGGTGAAGTTACCATTGGTGTTCCAACAGAGTCACAATTATCCATACCATGATTTTTCAAAATCTCACTTGTATATTTAGCTTGATTAATAAAAATTCCACGTGGGGATTGATGTATTTGTAAACCAAGAAAAAATTTTAGTTCCCCCATCATGGACATTTCAAATTTGCTTTTCATGAGATTTTAAAAATGTTTTGAAAGATTCGGATTAGTAGACCAAAAATGATGTCGTCCACGTAAATCTGAACAATCAAAATTTCGTTTTTTCATTTTTGTGTAAACAAGGTAGGATCGACCGTTCCTTTAGTGAAATTGTTTAGGATAAGGAAAGAGGACAGTTCGTCATACCACGCTCGCCGTGAGCTTGTTTCAAACCATAGATTGCCTTTTTGAGTTTGTAGACGTAGTCCGGATGTTCCATGTCTATGAAGCCTTCGGTTGACTCACGTACACTTCTTCTTTCGAGTTCCATTCAAGAAAAGCGCGGTCTTAATGTCCATTTGATATACCGTGATGTTTTTTGTGAGTGCATAGGCTTAGAATATCCTGACGCCTCAAGTCTAGCTACCAACGCGAATGACTCTTCAAAGTCTATTCCTTCTTCCTGTCTGTATCCTTTGGCCACAAGACGAGCTTTGTTGCAATTACAGTCTATTTCTTCATCCCTTTTGTTCTTCCATAACCATTTGAGATCAATGACGCTAATGTCAATTGGTCTTGGAACCATATCCAAGAGTCATGTAACGGTATTGGGAGAAGTTCCTCCTGCATTGCTTCTATCCATGCGGGTTACGCCATTGCCTCGCGAATGTTCTTTGGCTCTATATTGCTAATGGAGCAAAGGTAAATGCATAAGTCGCAATCGGTGGCAAGTTGGTGTCTCGTCTGAATTGGCCTTGACGGTTCACCAATAACTTATTCAAGCGGATGGTCTTTTGTCCACTTCAGAGTAGAAGGATACCGTAGATTATACGAGTGCGAGTTAGATGGTTCTCGTAAGCTTGAAGATGATTCAGCTGATTCCGTAGCAAACGGGTTTTCAAATAATTCTTCATCTAACGTTGCATCGTTCTGGTTTTGAGTAGGTTCTTCTTGAAAAGATATGTTTTGGTTTTGCTCATCAACTGCTGGTAAAACTGTTCTTAGATTGGAGTTGCTGGAGTAGTAGATGATAGATGTATGATGATGTTGATGTTGGTGCATTGGTTTCGACCGTTGTAGATGCATTTTCTGTTGGTAGTGGTAGGTGATGTTGAGCGGGTGCAGCGGAATGATGGTTTGATGCATTTGTCGAGGTTCCACCATAGTATTCATCGAAGATTAACTCAAAGAAATTCTCCCATTCTTGTTCTTAAGGTTTTTCAAACAAATTTGATTGAGCTCTTTGAGGTACGAGTCCTGAACTGATGTGTCCAGAAGTCTGCGGGTTTAGTGCGGGTTCTAGAGCGAGTCTCTCAGAAGCCATTTGTGAAAGTTCATCAAAATTCACATTCATTGTCTCCATGATCCTCCTAGTTCTTCTGTTATACACCCTGAATGCCCTCAAGTTATATGAGTATCCAATGAAGATTCCAATATTACCTTTAGCTTTCAGTTTACCTAGATTTTCTCTGTCGTTCGTCGGATAGCACAAAGCGCCAAACACGTGAAAGTAAGAGATATTAGGTTTTCTGTTGTTCACTAGTTCATATAGGGTTTTATTGAATCTTGGATGGATGAGGGATCGGTTCTGAGTGAAACAAGCAGTGGCAACAACATCAACCCATAGAAATAACGGTGCACTAGAATAGATTAGCATTGTGCGAGCAGCTTCCACAAGAGTTCGATTTCTTCTTTCAACTACCCCATTCTGCTGTGGAGTTCTAACAACTGATGTCTGATGTGTGATTCCAACATCTTCAAAATAAGCTCTTAACTCCTGATTAGTGAATTATGTGCCGTTATCTGTTCTTACAACCCTTACTGGAGTTTGAAGAAGTACTTGAATACGTTTCAGAAAGGTGATGATGATGCTTGGTGCTTCGTCTTTTGATCTCAGAAACCTAACCCATGTATATCTCGAATAATCATCGACGATGACAATAATATACTTTTTCCCATTAATGCTTTCAACTCTCATTGGGCCACATAAGTCCATGTGCAACATATGCAACTTTGCTTCCGAACTAGGTAGCGGATTGGGTTTTATATGATGCTCTATTGCGTTTTCCTTGTTCGCATGATGGACATAAGTGATCCTTGGTGTATTTGAACTTTGGAAGTCCGTTGACGATGTTGTCTTTGGCAAGTTTGTTTATAGTGTCGAAATTGAGATGAGATAATTGTGCTGTTGCCACAACCAGGAATTTGTTCGGATGCTCGTGTCATAAGACATATTGGTGATGTAGAGGCCATTTGGTTTATGTCGATAGCATACAAGTTTGTATCACGATTCCAAGTTAAGAGATTAGTGCCATCCAAGTTTCTAATGAAGTAAGCATTTTTCCTAAAAGCAACCTCTAAATCTGCATCACAGAATTTCCCGACTGAAAACAAATTGTGTCCCAACCCTTCGACATAGTAAACCCGAGTGATCAAATAATTTCCAAAAGGTAGATCTCCATAACCCATGATAGCTGCTACATGATCATTTCCGAAACGTACAGTTCCCATGAATTTCCAGACGAAGTTGATCAGCAGCTTCAGATTCCCTTTTATGTGCTTGGAGCAACCCGAGTCGACGATCCAAAGACATATTTCGATAACCTGCCAATAACAGAAGAAGAAGATTTTGGAAACCGTTTTGATTTTGGTTCTTTTGGGTTAGAGGTAAAATCGATCACACTCCATAGAAGTTATCTACTAGAAAGCAGTTTCTTCTTCACTTATTCTACCATTCTGGAGTGTGAAAGTTCTACCCGTAGGTTTCCAAATGTCATCCCTAAAGTAAACGCTATGCTTCCTATCAGTAGTGTAAAGCCTAAGTCTTGAAACTAGTCTTCCTACTCGTTTAGCATAAGTTCTTTTAGGAACGTTCTTCTGAACAGGCTTAACAATCTCATTCTTAGAAACACAATCATCATGAACATTAGTTAAAGATTTCTTGCAAGTTAAACAAACAGATTCAACAAGTTCATTAAACTTAGCAGATTTCATAGGTTCATTACATTCAGATGAAATGTCTTTCTTATTACAAAGCGGTAAATTCCTAGGGTGTTCTTCTACTTTCTTCTCTTTATTCAAGCTACTACTCTTAGAGGCAGGCGAGACTCTATTGTTCCTTGTATTGCTCTTAGGCTTTAGTCTGCTGCGCCTAGAGGTGCTTTCTAGTCCTGTAGAAGGTAAGGCACATGCATTAGGATTCACTTTGTTATCAAGAGAAGTGGTTTCGGCTATCCTAGTCTCTTTAGAGTGCTTGTTTAAACTTATGTCGTTTGTTCCATATGTTTTAGATGTAGAGGCAGACGCATTAGTGGTACTCATCTTAAAAAGGCCAGGTGCTAAAACTTTTGGATTCTCGATAACCGCTTTTCCTTTTTCAACATTTTGTTTAGGCAGGGCAGGTGGAGTGACTGGTTTTGATAAATCATTTTTCTCATTGACTTTTGGAGGAGGCATAGAAACATACATTTTTGGTTTGACAACCGGTTTGGGAACATTTGCTTTCTCCTCAGTCAATGGTTTTGTAATCTTAGTATCCACTGCCTTTCCTTTTTGACATTCCAGTTGAGCCCTCAAAAGATCATTTCTCGATTTCATGTCATTATAGGCACGCTCATACGACAGTTTGTCATACTTGCATTCCTCAGTTTTTCGATCAAGTTGTTTAAAATATGATACATTTTCTTTTTCAAGTTTTTCAAGAGCTTTTTCATATTTTGAAACAATTTCGGAGATCTCAGACTGGAGTCTTTCATGATCTTCAACATAATATGTTTGTAAAATAATGGATATAATATCAGTAGTCAGAACATCTTCGAAGAGAGAATCATTTAAAATTTCCAAAACTTTGATGTGTTCAACACTTTCATTAGCTTGCTTTACCAGGGATTTATGGTCCTTGACAAAGTCAGCTGTTTCTTTCAAAAAAACTTGTTCAAAATGAATTACCCTTGAGTTGATGTTGTTCAGCTGGGGGGCAATTTCAGTTTCAAAAAACTTTTTATTTTCATCATCAAAACTAGAAAACCAGATGTTAGTTGTAATATTGGTTTTAGATTTGACAGTCTCTTGAAGTATCCCAATTCTAGTTTTAACATCGTCTAAAATACTTCTAGCATCACTTGTGTTAAAAGGATTGTTTGAATACATTTGTTCGATTTTCGAAAAATATTTTGAGACAACGACAGGAGTTGCAACTGGTTTTGAAAATGGTTTTGAAACTGGTGTTGACACACTGTTTGAAACACTGGTGTTATGAAAACTTTTATTGTTCTTTTTGAGAAACAAAAGAAATACCATTAATTTTGTTCCATTTGTTGTAATCAATTGGTTTGATTTCCGGATGATTTTGTTTCATTTTGATCTACTCGATAGTTCTAACGTTTTAAGAGAATCCTAACAATTGTTCATGCAAATTTTCCAGTTCAATCATTGTTCTGAGCTTTCTACTTGTTAACCAAGAGCATTTTGAATTACGTTCTGAAATCATATTGTTTATAATGACCCGTTATAACAAGCAAATTTTACAAAGTTTTTATCTTTTCATTCTTATCAAGAATTTCATCAAGAAGAGAATCTTCTCGTTTTGAAAAATCAGCAATCAACTGTTTCTTCTCTTTTTCAAGATTAGAAAATAGTGCTTTTTGTTTAAAAAGTTGGTCGTTTAGAGCAGAAATTTCCTTGTTTAAAGATTTTATTTTCAAGTTCAAATTTACATCAAGTGTGTTATACTTGATTTGCAATTGTTGTTCTCTTAAAATGGAATCTCGATAACCAATTTCTAATTCTGACTCTTTGTGTTTGTGAAATTCAAAAGCTTTTGCGTTCTCCTTGTAACTCTCAAGCTCAGCGGTCAATTTAGCATTCGCGGCCTTAACTTCGCGATTGACCGTTTTAACTTTCTCGATTTCAATGCCCATTATTGATTAATGTTTCAAAATAAGACGCGTTTTCCTCATCAGTCTCAGTATTTTATGCCACACAGCCTCCACGGGATCCACATCTGGAATTTCAGAGTTAGTATTGCTACAACTCGGATTGCCCAGGTATGTATCATAAGTGGTGCGGATGTCACATAATGCTGTTCGTCATATAAACGACATCAAATACATCAAATATGACATTGTTATAGCATGGATCAATGATTGTACCTCAATACTGCGTTGGCGTCATAGACAGAGATGCGTCGAGTCAGTCGTACTTAGTCTCCTGAAGATTTGCCATGAAGATGTAGTTCGCATTGATTTCCTCTAGGTCTTCCAAATCATCCATAATAGCCATAAAGTCATGTTCCTCAGCACTCAATTAAAGTCCAGATTGTTCCTTTTGTACCAACATGATAGCTTTACGAAGATACGTAGATCCTTCTTTTTTCGGCTTAGTTGGATAATTCCTTGCCATGTGACCCCCCTTACAGTTATAACACTTAACCTGATTACCTTGATTCACATTTCCATAATTCCCAACGATTGGAGCTGCACATTCCCATTCGATTACCCCTGCTCTATTCCCAACATTCTGTCCCATCTGATTTCCAACATTCTGACCCAACTGATTACCCGATATGGAACCGCCTGATTACCCATGCGAAATCCATAGCATATCCTCTGATTCCTAATAACTCCAACCATTTGTCCTTGATTACCCATATTCAAACCCGGCTGTGCAATTTTCCTGTTGCGAGTGTTTGATGAAATCCTTTGGTTGTTGTTAGTTGGTGTGGAATAGCGACTTCTTAATGCTTTACCCAAGAATGAAAATGCATGTGACAAAGCTTGTTCTTGTTCAGTTTCAGGATCAGTGATTCCTTGTTCCTGGTATTGTGGATACTGTTGTTGTTGAATGACTTGTTGTTCTGGTGGATAGAATTGTTGTTGAGGGAAAGCAGCTTGTGGTTGTGGAATGTATTGCTGCAAGTTGTTGTTAGTGGAAGATGATGAAGCTTGTTGTTGTGTATTCAATGGAGTTTGAGTCTTTGCAATTAGTGCCAAGGGATCATGATTCTTTGCCAATCTTTCTTTCCTGACTTCATTCACTTCAGTTTGGTTTTGTTTCAGAAAATCGTTGAGTTGATCAAAGTTCACCTGATGTAAGTCTTTTGTTTGGTTGACAATAGTGACATATCGTCCCCATTCTTCTGGAAGATTGTTGAGAAATTTGATATTGGTCACGATAGTTCTGGGTGCCACTTGTTTTGATCACTCGTTCATCAAGTGCAAAACCTTCCATAGTAGGATTCAATGGATTCTCCTGGAGTAGATGTAAACCTTTCCCATTCAGTTAGCAGCTTGTTCTCCATATCTTGTTTACCAATTTCGGTTCCAAAACATAGCCGTCTAACACGTTCCCACATATCAAAAGCAGTTTCACAACTGTCTACAGCAGCAAAGATCTCTCTTGGTAAACCCAGTTGGACAATGTGAATTGCCATGTCATCTGCTTCGACTTGCTTCTTATCCTCTTCAGTGTATTCTGATTCATCTTGAGTACGAAAAGACGGTGGGACGGGAGGAGTTGCATTAGGATTTCCAGGGTCTTGGACTTGTCGAGGCTTGAAAGGTCCATTCGTAATGGACTTGTCGGGACGGGAGTGTTACTCGTAAGCGATTATGCTTATGCGTAAGTTTAGGTTTAAAACCAAAAATCCTTTAGACTATCACAGTGTAAACGATATCCACAATTCGAAGTGTTCCACAAACTTATCCAAGTGAGGGAAGCACTAAGTAACCGATGAAGCACGAGGAATCTGCACCACAAACTTATGCGTAAAAACCAGAATTCTTACGCGTAGGATTAGGGTTTTGACTTTTCTTACGCGTAAAAAGAGGGTTTTGACCAAGATGCTGCTTACGCGTAAAAACTGCCCAGCTTTGCAAAAACACAAATTTTTCACCAAAAACAAGTTTCCAAACGATTTCTTTTGCACAAACTTCTTTCAAAACACTTAAAGATCAATAAAGTCTACAACTTTAAGCTTAACAACACGTAAAAATCAAAACTTTATGCAAAAAGCCCACGTTTATAGAGAAAAACGCAACTTTTCTTGTAAAGCTTTAACAAAAAACGAACACAAACACTCCTAAACCATTGTTAGGTGATTGATACCAATTGTAGGACCTTAAATATATCAACTTTACGCGTATACCACACTTACCAAACCAGTAGAACACGTATAACAAGCTACGCGTATATCACGTGAAACCCAAACACAAACGTTAAGCGTAAAGATTAAGAAGAAAGGAAAGATGGTGACTTGATATATGTTATGTTATGCGTATATGTGTGTAGAGAGAAAGATGAAAAGAAGAACTTAAATATCAAAGGAAAACATACACACACACACACTTTCAAGCACACCCCTCAAATGAGACTTTGAGGGGTATTTATAATACAAGTACATATGCCCTAATGGGCTTTGGGATGGGCTTGGATTGGACTTGGATTGGATGACAACTTATACAAGGCTAGCTTAACATAACTTCTAGCCATTTAGCTTAGTCCAATCCACGAGCCCGTTGACTATTCTAGTACGATATCTAACACACGTTACAAAGTTCCTAAATGTGAATGACCATCACTTCTAATAAAAATGTTACGGCTAACAGAAGCTCCTAAAACAAATTTTTGAACAAAGTATTAACAATTAGTTAAGATCATTTGAGGATAAAAGATTCTTTACGGATCAATCTCTACTCTCCATTTTTATTAAATCTAATGGATGAGATTAATCCTAACAATTAAAAAAACTCACTTTCATCATTTTTTTTAAATATAAGTATCTTTCAAACCGTTAATAGTCAAGCGAAAAAAATATACCATTACGACGAGCATTTAATTATCTTTCTATAGATAGACACTTTGATATACTTTCGACAAATTCTTTTTTTCGTGTTTTTCACGTTTTTAAGTTTTTTTGTTTTTTTACGTTACTGAAATTTGCATGAAAAAATCATATATGATTTAACACTAATTAGAATACCACGTGTGATATTAGTGTTAAATCATATATGATATGTATATGATATGTGATTTATCATATATGATTTAACACTAGTATCATATATGATATTACATATCATATATGATTTAACAATAATATCACATGTGATTTTCAAATTAGTGTTAAGGGTGCGTTTGGTATGCTGACATGAATGACAATGGGTATGAGTTTGATAATAGTGGTGGGTCTCTCACCTATCAAAGATCTATACATAGCTCACTTGATGTATATAGAGTATGGATTATATCTATCATTCATTACCATAGTGGTGGGCCCCCTCATCTTAAACAAACACCTTTAATCACTTTCATAATTATAGTCTCATTCTCATAGTGGGATACCAACGCACCCTAAATCATATATGATATTTCATGCAAATTCCAGTTTCGAAGAAAAACCAAAAAAATACGAAAAAACGTGAAAAAAATGATTTTTTTTTCTTTTTTCGAAAGTATATCAAAGTGCCCGTCTATAGAAAGATAATTAAATGCTTTCCGTCGCGATGGTGTAATTAATTTGCTTAACGATTAACGGTTTAAGAGATATTTAAATTATAAAAAATAGGTGAAATAATAAAATGCTTTAATCTCAACCATTGATTTTTTTTTAGATGGATGGTGGAGATGAGTCCTTTGGTATGTAAGAAAAGTTTGATATGTAAAATAACTCTCCTCTTTGTTTAATACTAAACTAAAAATCTTATTAACTTAGTTACTTAAGTTTTTGAGGATAGTTATTTTACTTACCAAATTTTTCTTACATACCAAAGGACTTATCTCCACCATCCATCTAAAAAGAAATCAATGGTTGAAATAAAAAGCATTTTATTATTTCACATATTTTTTATAATTTAAATATCTCTTAAATCGTTAATCATTAAGCAAAAATAATTACACCATCGCGACGAGCATTTAATTATCATTCTATAGACGGGCACTTTGATATACTTTGAAACAAGAAAAAAAATCTTTTTTTTCACGTTTTTTCCGTCTTTTTTTTATTTTTCTTCGAAACTGAAATTTGCATGAAATATCATATATGATTTAACACTAATTTGAAAATCACATATGATATTAGTGTTAAATCACATATGATATGTAATATCATATGTGACACTAGTGTTAAATCATATATGATAAATCACATATGATATACATATCATATATGATTTAACACTAATATCACATGTGGCATTTAAATTAGTGTTAAATCATATATGATTTTCTAATGGAAATTCCAGTAACGTAAAAAAACGAAAAAAAAAAAACTTAAAAAAAAAAGGTGAAAAACACGAAAAAAAATTGTCGAAACTATATCAAAGTGCCTATCTATAGAAAGATATTTAAATGCTCGTCGTAATGGTATATTTTTTTCGCTTGACGATTAACGGTTTGAAAGATATTTATATTTGAAAAAAAATGATGAAAGTGGGTTTTTTTAATTGTTGGGATTAATCTCATCCATTAGATCTAATAAAAATGAATGGTGAAGATTGATCCCTTAGTATGTAAAGAAGTTTTTGTCTTCAAATGATCTTAAATCTTAAACAAAATGATCTATGTAAAAATATATTTTGAAAACTTGTAATTAGGTTTTAATACAAGTTAATAATACACGTGATTGCATGAAAATTCAGAAGCTAACATGGCTGGTGATATTTTTTTTTATACATTAGTAGTATTGGAGTATAAATTTGACAAAATATTAGATGTAAAATTTGTTTCTCCACTTTTAAAGTGAGAAAGCATTTTTTTTCCTCTTAAATTTATCAAAAATAATTTAAAACCATGAAAGAGTTGCTTTTGAACATGTAGAAAACTCGTCGGGTTCCTTCTCAACTTAGAATCTCTCTCATCAATCATAGGCCATAGAATCTATCTATCAATCATAGTACCTCTCTTTTCCTTTTGCTTATTTAAATTATCTCTTTTTAATTGAAACTTTAAAGAATTCTAAAAATAGTCGGTCGTTAAAATAGAAATTTCAGAAATATATTAAAAAGTGACAACGTGCGTACTTAACTACTTGTGGGTTACTGATTATGTCCCAATGAAGTGTATTGTGACACGGCTTATATGCTAGCTTAGGGGGTAGGTAACTTGTGCGCCACGTATTCGAAATTTCGAAGCATACTAGAAGAGTGTGATTTGCACACTTTTAATTAACACAATTAAGTTTTAAGTATGATTTATGATCATTTGAGGACAAAAGATTATTTACATACCAATGGATCAATCTCAACCATTCATTTTTATTAGATCTAATGGATGAGATTAATCCCAATATTTTAAAAAACCTACTTTCATCATATTTTTTTTAAATATTAATAATTTTCAAACCGTTAATCGTTAAACGGAAAAAAAAAAAAATCATTGCGACGAGCATTTAATTATCTTTCTATAGATAGGCACTTTGATATACTTTTGACAAATTTTTTTTTCTCGTATTTTTCACCTTTTTTTTATTTAAGTTTTTTAGTTTTTTTACGTTACTGAAAATTGCATTAAAAAATCATATATGATAAAACACTAATTTGAATATCACATGTGATATTAGTGTTATATCATATATGATATTAATGTTATATCATATATGATATGTAGTATCACATGTGATATTAGTGTAATATCACATATCATATATGATTTAACACTAATATCACATGTGATATTCAAGTTAGTGTTTAATTATATATGATTTTTTCATGCAAATTTCAAGTAACGTAAAAAAAGACGAAAAAACGTGAAAAAAACAATTTTTTTTCTTTTTTCAAAAGTATATCAAAGTGCCCGTCTATAGAAAGATAATTAAATGCTATTCGCGACGGTGTAAATATTTTCACTTAACGATTAACGGTTTAAGAGATATTTAAATTATAAAAAATAGGTGAAATAATAAAATGCTTTTAATCTCATCCATTGATTTCTTTTTAGATGGATGGTGGAGATGAGTCCCTTGGTATGTAAGAAAAGTTTGGTATGTAAAATAACTTTCCTCTTTAAGTATTTTGATATTTATATCCTTATTATGATGAAAATAAATAAAAATAATGTGAGGATATAAATGTCAAAATACTCAAATTTTGAGTGTGCCAATCTATACATATATATGAGGCTACACATGTCACATGTATAATGCTTACTAGGCATTTTAATGATGACATGGCGCCTCTATGATGAGGTGGAAATGCCACCATGACACTACATCGGATACGTTATAAAAAAAAAATTGGTAGCAGCCAAGATTCGAACATGGGTCTCAACAATCACAGCCTCACGCCTCAACCACTGAGGTAATCCACATATTTGTTTATCATCTTCTACTTCCAAAGTAGTAATATACTGCACTTTGTACTTTTCATTAAAAATTCAATGCCAGTCAACACTTCTTCATAACTTCTCCACTTCATTAGCTGCTTCCATAAACAAAACAATAAACAAGAACCCTAACTTCCATAAACAAGAACCCTAACTTTTCTCCCTAATTTCGGCCTTTTTTTTAAAACTGAAATTTGACAATTCAATTTTGAAATGAAGATTGATTTATTCACGATCATCAAACTAAAACCAAAACCCTAATTTTAACCCTAATTAATGGGATTAAAAAAACACACGCACAAAGATATGGTACTATCATCCACTAATAGGAGGTATTTCCTTAATTAGCCTATGTTAAGGTAATCTTGTTTTGATTTTTGTTCCGATTGAATCATATTACGTTAGCCGACCAGTTTTTGTGTATGATCAATTGAGGATCAGTTTTGTACACATTTAAAATTTTTTGATTGTTGATTTTATTTGTGGAGTCAATATTGACTCAATATAAAATTTTATAAATTCGCATGAAGCATCAACCATTACAAAGACCTGTACATTCTTGGCCAAGATTGTTTCATCAATGTGGAAGTTGCATGGTGATATTCAGGTACACCTTACTTCTCTTCATCAGAGCATTTAAACAGAGTTTTGCTAAAAAATTGTTTGAATACTTTTATTGAATGTTAATATGCAGATTTATTAAAATGGTATATTTGTTGTGGTGTGTTATGAAGATGTTGTAATGAGGTATGCTTTCACATGACCACATGTTTTAAAAATTGTATTATCATCTTCGTAAATTAATATTACATATGTGAACAAATGGGTTTAATCAAGTTCGTCACATAAAAACAGTAGTTTATGCAAGTACGCCACTTTAGTAGTCACCTACAAAACACATATGTTTCTTCTATTTTGTCCCTTATTTTCTGTTAATTAGATTTTGAATTTATGTGTTTGTATCCTGAATTGGTTGGTTATGTTATGAAATTTGGCTACTTTTTAGAATTTGGGATTTTATACAGATTAGTTTATTAGGATGATGTTAGTAGGATTTTAGGACTCTTTAAGCTCAAGAGGGTGTTTGTTTTGTCTTATTTGATGTGCTTATTATGAACTTATTGAAAATAGTTGATGTACACAACACGATCTTCAATATTTTTAATCATGATAATATTAGTTTAATATTTTTGATCATTTTAGAGCTGTGAACCATTAGTGGGAAGGTGATCTTTTCACAACAACTGGTGGTGCGCAAGTTGATATATGGGATCAAAATAGGTAATAATCTCAGATCTTTAGTATAAGGAGATTTATAATTTTTATCTGGTCTTATTAATGTTTTGTACATATGGATCGCAGCCGGTTATCACTTTCGAGTGGGGAAGTAGTTCAACTATCTATGTCCGCTTATTCCAGTAGCATCACCTGCGCTATAGTTGGAAGGGTTCAAATGAAACCACGCCTAATGATTCATATGCAAGGTGGTTAATTTACATACTACAGTTTGTTTTCTCCTTTCAAATATCTCAAATGATCATTGTTTAATAAGTATTTGTTTAGCTGGTGCAGATTCTTGCATATGCTCTAAAGTTCTCTAGGTGGTGTAATTTATAGTATGAAACATGAAATTGATTGTCGAACTATACCTTGCACTTGGTCTTTTCCTGTCTTCACATTAGGCAAGCTGATCCACAAGCTTTCTAACTGGTGAATACTCATTTACAAACCATTATACTCATTTACAAGCCATTGTTGTAGTATAATAAGTAGAACCTTATGTTGCAGTAGTCCTAAGCAGATCTAATATAATCATCCAGTGTTGCAATAGAAAGCACCTATTGATCCTTTTAACCATGAAGGCAAACAATCTGCAAATTCATGGGGTTCCACTTGGTGGAATGGGGTAAGTTGGAGTTGTCACTAAACAATGGCTTCAGTGTTTAATTTACAGTTTTATTGGAGGATGATGTTTTCTATATTGTGTTTTGCAGAAGTGGCAGCATAACCAAAGGTATTTTGGAGGTTTAGAAACGAATGTAAGCATTAATTGATACGGTTATCTTAAAATATGTTCTTATTATACGATAAAGCATTTTAGAATATTTCCAGGCTGATATAGTTATATTATTTCTGGTCGTGAGAATACCTAACAGGTCTTCACATCAGCAACTTCTGATGACCCTACACTTATGACCATAAAGGAATTATTTAGTGTTGTGCTTTGGCAGTTGTTGGCAAAAGGCGTCATGGACACAACTTAGACGAGGTAGTTACTAAAACTAATTGATTGATATCTAATTTTAAGTCAGTTGCTTTTGTGTTCTCATTTCCAAACACTCTACATGTACTATATCAACTTCTTAAGTAAGTGTGTTATTTTTTATTTATATTTTCCATATAGAAGGCATTAATTTTAGCCTTTTGTTTTGCATATGTGTGGGTACAAAAGTGCAAGTTCTATAAAAGAACAACCTTTTATTACAAGACCATATGGTGCAATGAGATTTTTCTTCAAGGACTAATATGCGGATATATGCAAGCACGAACCACTAGGGTATACGCTTGGTAAAGAGTACTTTCTTCATGCTTATGGCCTAATATATGTTCTTTTTTCCATTCTTTATTTATATCTATATGATTGTCATTTATGATGTGCAGCTATGATGTGCAGCTTAATGGTGCACTGTTTGACAGTTGTCATGGCAAGGACTACCACTTTTTTGTTGCAGTAAGTTTATTCCGTAGCACCTATTTAGCATGTTTCACAATTATTTCATGAAAGTCACATGGATGTTTGGGTTTGTTAAAACAGATTTTATCGTTACATACTGTTACATCAAAAGAATAAAAATAATTGAATTTAGGTTGGCAAATAATCTTTTGAAGTGATAATGATTTTGTCGCTCCTGTTCCTTTTCCAGGCCTTTGATGAAGCAATACCTGAGTTGGATACGTTGGGCGAAGAGTCGTAAAAAGATAGCACCTTGATCATGCAACTTCTTCGTGACAACCTCACTTTGTGGACCTCTGATATGCAGGTATGGTACAAGTTTCAACCCATTTATGTATGAATGGGTTGATCCAAGTGTTTTATAATTGGTTCAATGGGTCAACTCAAGAAACTAGAGTGATTTTAGTGATATATCTTTTATGATATAATTTTTTTTTACCATACAAATTTATCTATAACTGGATACAAAAATTACTTTTGTTCAACCTAACTTGATCCAACCAGTTTGAGCTACACAATGAGTTAGCGTTTTGAGTCATACAAAATAGTAATACCTATTTTGGCTCGAACCCATTTTACATGTTATTGAAGTGCCCATTTTTTCCACTTTATTCTCAAATTACATGGTCATGCAAGGACGCCTCCATTCCAGCATCACTACCGATGCCAACTTAATAGATAAAGACCACTTGCCCGAGAATCGTATGCTCTCATGGGTTTTGTCTCTTAATGTATTGTATACAATTTTACGTTTAAATTCTTTTGTGGTAATGCCTTGATAGGATTTTGGAGCAGATGAAATCATTGAAGCGCCTGCTGTAAAGAAAAGTGATGAGATTATACTTCTTAATCTACATTGAAGGTTCTTTGTTGTTACAAAGACGGCGAATGAGCAATTTGGAAGTGTTTGGACACACGGTGATTATTACAGTTTCAAGAAGTATAATCGTAAGCACGTACACAATTGGTTGTGTAAAGCAAAAGTTAGAACAATATTATGTCAAAGTGAGTTTTCGGAGTTCTGATAGCAACTTTCAATGATTCCATCAGCACTTTGTTTTGTATTAGTTAAGCTTTCTGTTAGTATACATTTGGTTACATGATATTTATACCATTAATATTGCCCCATTGGTTTGTAGTATTAGCTAAGCTTTCTGTTATTATACATTTGGTTACATGATATTTATACCATTCAATATGCATTATCATGAAGCTAGCCCGCCCATTCGGGCGGGCTATGAAGCTAGTCAATTATAAGAGTATGCAAATCACCTCCCATACTAGAACTAGTTATAATACCCGTGCATGCACGGGGTTTTGACAAAAAAAAACTTATTTTGTATTAATACTGAATATTGTGTCTTTAAATGTAATTGCATATAATTATATAGTTATAAGTTTCGTGCACGAACGAAGTTTACACTTAAATCAAATTTATTTTAACATTTTAGTTCAGTATATACACATATACAAATTTGCCCATGAAAATTGTGATATAAGTACAATTAATACTTATGCACGAGTTTTTCATTATGCATTAATATCCATTCGAATTTGATAAAATATTTGTGATTTTTTTTTAGGTAATTCAAGATTTAATTTTATTTACCTGACAAAGATGTTGATGTTGTTATTTAAATTTCACTACTGATATTATGTTGTACACATGATGCAAGTTTAATAACACATAATGAACATTGATAAAGTTAAAGTATACTCTTTAAAGTTTTTTATAAAATCTTTTTCTAGATATCCTTATATAAATAAATAAGAATTACATGAGTCATTGTTATAAGTACAATCGCGTATATTTATTTTTATATTAAATTAACCCGTGCTTACAATTTGATAATTATATTCATGTTTTCAGTAATTTAGCCGTATTTAAAATGTAAACTCGTATCTACATAGGTTAAACTTTTAAAAATGAAATAATTGAGTCCTTATTGAACATATATAGTAAAAAAACTTGATACTTATAATCTTATGCAAATTTATATGTTGTTATTTTAAAACAACATATACATTGTATTTTTTAAGATATAAAGTATAAGGGGATATTTGTTTATAATCTAAAGTTATTAAAAAACGTGGAGGCTTATAATATTACATTTAACTCTATATAATTTTTAAAAATTCAACCACTAAAGTTTTATTAATTACCCCCTCTTTTTTTAAGTGTTTATTTTCACAAATTTGACACCTATTTTTTTATGTGTTTTTTTTATCAACCAAATTTCTCCACCAAATTTATTAAAGTTTGACCAAAATCAAGTTAATTTTGACTTTTATTAACCAATCACATCACACGATTTTGCTTGCAAAATCAAGCTCTCCTATTGGCCCAATTACTTTTTCAATGAGAAAGGTTTTACAAAAACACTCCGAAATGATGTAATTCTTTTATTATATAAAAGATATGACTATATGATTATCAAGTTTTATATTTACAACAGCAATGATGTCTGTGGAGATCACTTTATTTTTTTTTAACTTTTTATATTATATGTTATATGTAAGATGATGCCAGAATATCAAATAACTAAAAATGTAATAATTTTTTTAACAACGGATTTATTAAAATCTAGCGAGTAACTAGCAGATATTACTTAGGAGAGGATATACCGTTATAAGGGTAATTAAATCATTCTATCCAATTAAGAGAAGATTGTTTACATCTACTAAAAATCTAATCAAATGAAGAGAGTTTAATATCGTTGAGGATAAGACCTTTACTTGACATTTTTAGTGACAAAACGGTGTTGTTTCTATATCTCTAAATAGACCAAATTATTGTTTGAACCATTAAGTCGAAGAAGTTTAAATGCTTTCCCTGGATGAGAGCACGATCAACTAGATTGATGACTTCAAGAAGATTGTGCATCGACACATTATCTTGTCTAACCGAAGATTTGTAAATGTGAGTCGGCTTACTTGAAAGGTATGAAGAGTCACTTTTAGAAGTTTCTGATGTTAGGCCATCATGAAAACAACTGATTTTCATGTAACTTCAAGCATCTGCAGTTTTTCCTGCATTAAGTAACCATAAATAAACTTAGTAACATTTAATGCAAAATCCTCTTGATACATTAACTATTATAATCATTTGGACCCTTAATTTTTGGTAATCTGCATTTAATGCATTCTCATAAATACAATATACAATTACGTTAATGGTGAGCGACAATTTAAATTATAAGTTGGAGGTGGAAATTGTTAGGAAACACCAGCAGATATTCATACCTATTAAAATATCATAAATACAGGTGAACCAAGAAGCTATACATCGAGTCAATGTCATCAACCTTATACCATAAATCTGCACAAAAGTGGCAATAACTTTGGTTATAATACATCGCCGAACCAGGTCCACAAACAGAGTAACATACCATGGATACAATATAGTCACGGTACACACATTAATTTAACATTTCTTTTATGTGTCAAACTTTATGTTAACCTAAAAAATTTATAATATTGGTGTAATTTTTGCAATTCAGGTGACGCTACTACTAGCCAAAACAATCAATAGTCTACGATAAATGTTGCAGACCATAAATGCAAAGAAACAGATCAACATTTATTTGATAGTGAATAGACTCTACACTTTAAACAACAACATACCACCACAAACTCTAATTGCAACTTTAGCCTGCCATATATTCAAGGAATACACATTAAGTTGATTCTTCTCTAATTTATTGAAGTTTATTATACAATTTTTTTTAAACATTTGTATGTATTTTACAATGCAGCGACTATATCCAAAATTCAAAACGTTCAAAAGCCTGCAGAAAACGTTGCCGCACATAAAAAAAAAGGCTAACAAAGCAATGTACATTTAATGATCAGGAAATTTTACACTCTAAACGGCAATATACCACTACAAATACTAACAGCAACTCAAGTATGCCATATATTGAAAGTACACAAATAAAGTTATACTTTCTGTTAATTATTAAACTTTATGGTATTAATTTTATTTTGCTTAAAAATCTGTCTATGGTTTATAATGCAGCAGCTCCAACCAACATTAAAAATACTCGACACCGTCAGCAAAAAGTTACAGGCAACAAAAGAAAAAACACAGATCATTGTTCATTTAATAGCGGACAAATATTAAAATCTAAACGGAAATATACTACTGCAGATGGTAGCAACAGTTCAAGGATGCAATATGCTGATGGTACAAACATTAACTTAACCTTCGTTTTACCTATTAAAGTTTATGTTATAAAATAATATGTGGAAAACTAGAAGGGGGGGGGGGGTTGAATAGTTTTACCAATTAAAACTTTGTTTTAAAATATTTAGATCAACTTATGTCAATCTATTTTGATGTGTATGTTGGACGTTGATAGATAGATATATAAAAGTGTAATGAAAGATAAAGAGTAAGAGGCACATAACCACGACACAAGTATTTATAGTGGTTCGGCTACAAGGACACCTTCCTTGCCCTACTCCACTCCCCGAGTCACCTACTCGAGACTTCTAGGAATCCTTCACTAATTCCTTGTACCTTGACTCCTTTAGCATTCTTCACTAATGCTTTTGACACGGACGTTAAACACCATTCACTAATGCTTTCGTCTTGACTCTTTTGGCATCCTTCACTAATGCCTTCGACACAACACTTCTATGGAGGAAGAAAGAACTATCAACAAGAGAACCTCAGTAGTCTTGATGATGACGAAGCATGGCAACTCATGGACTTGAGCTTGCTCGACTTCAAGAAGTGGTGATCTCGCCTTTAAGAGGAACCTAAAGAATCACAAAAAAACAAAAGACAAACTACATAGAAAGATCCCTTAGGATCAGTGGTTAGAGAGTTACAATACTTGGGGAAAGTATGTGTGAGAGTGGCAAGCCAAAAGGAAGAAATGGCTCACTATTTATAGAGGAGAAACTACTACTGTTCCACGGATCCTACGGATCCCTCCCTCAAGGGATCCGTCTAGTCTAAAACTAGGGATCCGTGGGACGCTCCTCTTTGCCCATGGGTATTTTGGTTGTGGGTCATGGGTCATGGGTTATGGGTTGATCCATGGGTATTTCTTTAGATACAATGTATCTAATGAGTGCAATGCACCTAGACAAATGGGTATAGGTCAATACCATGGGTTGTGGTTTTTACCCATTTATAATACATACTAGTTATGTATATATTTACCCAATATGTAAACACTAGTTGTTGTACATATGTATTACTAAATCATAAAATCACTTATACTTGTTTTAGTGTTTTATGTGAAAACGTAATTGTGTTAGAGAACTATTGGCTCAAACTATTTACGTATTTAATTGTTTCGTTAAAATGATTTGACGTTTGTTATCGACAAAACATTAGAAGATCGTAAAATATAAATAAACGTTTTTACGGTTTATTTGTATTAACAATCTCCCTCTTTTTGTTGATGACAAAATATAAAATTATTTTAAGGAAAAATTAAAATTCTTAAAAGTTCGAATTGGAGTTTTTACTCTCTTCTCCCCCTTTTTGTCGAAACAAAA
Organism: Chrysanthemum makinoi; assembly: GCA_910596185.1. Lineage (NCBI taxonomy): Eukaryota > Viridiplantae > Streptophyta > Magnoliopsida > Asterales > Asteraceae > Chrysanthemum > Chrysanthemum makinoi. The sequence continues at coordinate 211,470,122 of OU343224.1, forward strand.
AGAGCGTTGAAAAGAAACTAATACATTGTTTTAAGAAAAACATGTAAAAGAAAAATGTAAAGAGAGCAAGTGACGGGAATAGTTCTCGTCTTAACTCCCCCTTGACGAGTCCATCCCTTTGTGAGGGCGTCAAGTAAATAAAAACTAGTAAGCTAATGTTTTGCAACTTTGTTTGCAAATGGTTTCGTCTTTGTGATGAAAAATGCTCCCCCTTGAAGATTGCAACTTTGAAATGGGGTGTCATGAAGTGTAATACAAATACGGATTATGTTGCAAATGGTTTTACAATGTATGGTTTGACATAAAGCTCCCCCTAGCTTAGGGTGTCAAGGTCTTCATGTGTATTTTGAAAATCTGCAAAACAAATGTTAGAAAACAAGAGTATAGTGCATAATTTCCTGCAAATAAGACTCAAGTTAGTAGAAAACTTGCGTTCTGTTGCACGGATCCCACGGTTCCCTCCTCTGTGGGATCCGTCTAGGAAATTTCCAGGGATCCATCTGTCTGGTGACAGATTTTGAGCATTGGTGGTATACCAAACAATGCTAAATATGAAAGTGAGATATGTATACAAAAAACAAACATATACTCAAGGCAATATGGCAAATAAGTTATCATTCAATAAAACAAAGAGATAATCAAGAAATCTCTAAAGCTAAGAGAATGATTTAGCCATACATATTCTACTATTACTAATAAGTTACTAAAGCCTAGAACGCAACAATGTGCTTAAGTCTAAGGATGAGTAGACTTGTTTATTTGGTCCAATCTTTCAAGAAGATGATTAAACATGAAATGCAACTCATTTTGTACTTCTTGAACAAGTCCTTGGGTGATTAGACAATTAGAGCAATTATTGTCTTGATTTGGAACCGGAGGAAAATGAATGTTTTGAGGAGGCTCTACGAATGATGGTGGGGTTTCATTTAGAGATGTAGGATGAGGTTCTACTAACAATGAGGGTGGTGGTAATGGAAATTCCTCCATATGATCAAGTCCTTGGTGGTTCCTTGTCTCCAATGATGGACTAGTCGGTGTTGTAGGTGGTTCCCAATTTAACGTGAAAGTTGGTGAGTGGGATGTTCTCGGTGATGAATGCTCTAATGAATGGAGATTTGGGTGAGAAATTGGCTCGTTGAATGAGTGTAATCCATGCTCTAGGAATGAGGGCTTAGACGGTTTGCTAGAGCTAGCTACGTTTGGTTTTGAACTAGATGACCCTTTTTCTAGCCCAAAAGGTTTGATGCTAATTCTTGCGGTTCTCTTATCAATTGTTGAATGGGTTTGTTGAGGTGGGATTCTAGCAGTGTTATCTCTTACGAGAGATGATTCGGTGGATGAAATCTCATGAATCATATGACCCTTTCTTTTGGATGAGCCTTTGGTTGAAGAGTTGTTGCTAAGTGCTTTGGTCATGGTGATGGTAAGGATGTAATGTAAGCTTCTAGCTACTGATTTTTGAGAGCTAGGTGAGAGTGATGACTTAACCTTAAGAGTGTTTGGTTTATAAAGGATAATTTTGAATTAGGGGATTAAATTCTTGACCACTAAGAGGATTAAGCATGTACTTAGGATATTGTTCAGCTCTAGGAATACATTAAATGGTAACTAAAAGTGGTTAGATAACCAAAAGGTGGCTTAAATTTGAAGGGGAAAGCTGACTAAAGTCTTTCTGCGGACCACGGATCCCACGGATCCCTCTCACCAGGGATCCGTCTGTCAAACAGATACTTGATGAGATGATTGTGCTTTTTGTAAGGTCTAGTACCTATGTATCTTGAGGTTTTGACTTTCCTTTGATGTCTTGAGTAGTGGATGTCTTAAATGTTCAACCATAATGAGTGAGAGTGCTTAATGATGGTTTTGGGTAGGAAAGTGGACTTTAGATAGTCTAACTAAGTGCTTGAGAAGGATACCATTTGATTTGAGATGAAGAAGTAGTGGTAATTAGTCCTAGAAGTTAGATGATGGCTCAAGAAAAATTTAATAAAATCTAAAAAAAAATAAATAGAAATGAAAAACTAGTTTTGAGCCTATTTTTGAGTTAAAAGTGACTAAACTTAATTTGCTAAAATTGATGGGCATATCAAACTAAATGTTATAAGATGTGAGGAATAATGTGTGAGCGTTGGAGATGATTAGGATGAGCGAGTTTTGATGAATTGATAAATCAAAAACACGTTGAAATAAATCCTAGGTAAGCTATGGGTGGGTGTGAAGCTTTCAAATATTTGAGGAGGACTTAGTTGGTTCTAAGGTCTATTGTGAGGTGATCTAGTGAGTACGTTTTGATGTAAGGAAGTTTGTATTCCTCATCTGTAGTCACGGATCCCACAGTTCCCTTTTGGGAGGGATCCGGCTAGTTATATTTCTGGGATCCGCCTACTACAGATCAGAAGGCTTTCAGCAAATGTGCAATTTTGCATTCTTAGCAAAACGCTTCTCCTAGTTGTTTCTACAAAGCCTAAATGCAAAAACACATCAAGTGTAATGCATAGCAAATGTGGGGGGACTAAAGGTACCTAAAGATGAGTGACGACGACTACTTGAATGATTTCAAGGAGTCGTAAAATCTCATCCTACACATTCCTAAATTAAGATTGTTCAATGCCAAGTTATGCCAATAGCTATATACTACATCCTACTCTACATAAGTATTTGTTTAGATGTTACAACCCATTGTTTCAATTTTTTTACACAAATTAAGGTCCTATGACCTTACCTTACTTCTCCACCACTTCCCGTCTTCACCCCTCCTCCACTCTTTATCACACCATCTCTACTTCTTTTTCTTCAAGAAGTTGGCGAAGCACTTGAAGATTCCCTTGGTTTGTTGCCATTCTGGTGATGCGCTAGGAACGTCCGATAATTGATTGCTGTAATCCAAGGGGTCAAGATCGGTATTTCCGAGTGGGTTGCTACTACCTTCACCTTCTCTTTGCCTCTCCTTTTCATCCGAGGAATCCGTGGGTGGGTAGGCCTTTTTCCTTCTACCATAAACCTTGTAGTTCTACCCTCGGTCAATGACACCATAACTTTGTTGCAAAAGCTATGATCATAGGATTGCGGAGAAGGATTTAATGCAAAGATGAATGTTGCAAGACGGGCTAGGAGCATTGCGTACGGGAGCACCATTTTTTGTCCATGATCCTTACACTTTCCATTCTCTTAATCATGTAGTATGCAAGGTTGAAGCGAGTCTCGGTCACTAGGCAATAGATCATGAAACCTAGGCATGCACTGAGCACAACACATTTTCCCTACTAAAGTTGAGGTGATCCTTGTTCCCTACTAAGCACAACACATTTTCCCTCGCCACAACATCCCATTTCCTATACAATGCGTACATCTCGGAGAGCTCCATTTGGAAAGGATCCCTATAGATCACTTTTGAGTTTCTAGTGACCCTTGATGGGGATGCCCTTGGACTGAACACGGTATCCCTTATCGTGGTTGCTTCCGGGATTAACATGTTGTAGATTTCATGATGATCAACCATAGTGTGTAACTCCTCTAAAGACCACTCATTGGAAAACATGCAAACTCCTTGATATGGAACCCGTAGTATTCTTCCAAACTCCACAAGCTGAGGGTATACTCATGCTCATTTACGATGAAGACAATTGAGATGGACCCATCATCATTTCTAACTATCCTCATTGTCTTGTAGAACTTCGAGTCAGAAAAGGCAAATTTGTTCGTTTATGTCCAATAAACAATCAAAGCCAATGGTCCCAAAAACTTGTCTTATGTCGGCGTTAGCAAGAAACAATGGTTCTACTACACGACCTTCATGAAAAAGTCTCTTTTCGAGCATTTTAAAGGCTTTCTTATCTTCCGGGATAAGTCAATCCTTTCTATGGGACATTGGTATGTAATGAGCGGTATCTTGATAGTCTTGTTGTCGGTTACTTGGCATGATTGTTCCTAAACAACACAACCACAATGTGGTGTTAATTGTGAATAGTAACCTAGAGGGTTTGATCATAATTTTGCCCAAATCATTTTTATTGAATTCAAGAAATGAGTTTAATTTGTATTAACAATGTTAATTCTTTGATTTGTATTATCTTAGAAAACAATGTGGTAACAAATTATGATAAACCCATTTGAACCCAACTTCTAAAAATGAAGAAATTGTAATCCTAGAAATCAAGGAATTAAATTAACAATGTAGTGAAGATTATACTTACACAAGAGATTGTTATGCTTGAAGGAAATGATCAAATTGCTCCTGTGAACAGTAATAGGGTTTTTGTTCGTGAGTCTTTGAAGGGAAAATGATTGTGGAACATCCACAGTGATCATTACTAACTTATGCTGTCTTCTGTTGCACGGATCCCACAGATCCCTCTCATTAGGGATCCGGCTAGTTCAAACTCAGGGATCCGGCATGACAACAAAAATCAGTTTAAGCATTCCTTGATAACTTTGGTTTGGAAGTTCTAAAACGCCTAGAGTTTGATGTTTAAGCTCTATAATTTATGATTTGGGGTTTTGACGGTTTATTACTAATCCTATTTGACGAGATTCCCCTTTTATGAATTAGTCACAATTCTTGGGAGGTTTTTCAAAGATTATGATAAAATCCCATTTTATGATAATATAAGAAAGGGAAAATGATGCAAATAGACCGCGCGCCCTGAGGCTTATCACTTTCCGGAACACTTTTATTTTTAATTTAAGAATGGACCGAGGGCAACCGCTGTCATTGGGCAACTCATCGACATTGTGACAAGTGTCCCGTATGTGTAAGGTATTGTTTTTTGGGCAACTAAAAAGACTGGAAACGTATAATTTTTAAAAGGGTTTTATCGTCATTTCGTTAGACAAAAAGTACACATTTGAATAGTAAAGTACTGAGTGGATTTATATTCAAAATCAAAAGTTACTTACCAAAAAGCATCCATAGTTAGCGTTTTTCTCTGCATTTTGCTTCTCGCACAAAAAGCATTCTTACTTACTGATACTATTTTCACAAATCAAACCCTCTTCTTCTCATCCCCTATCTTCCTTAACGTCGGTTATGTCACCATCTTTAAAGCTACAGTGTTGATTGCAAACCACATTCGATTGATCAAGTTTTTAAAAAATGTTCCCAAATATGGTACGTAAATATTCTTCTCGTTGTTTATTACATATGATTATTTCCAATTGGTTCTGTGTTATAATAAATCGTTTTTGTTATTCGATGAATACCTATGTTAGATAGGTGTTAATTCCATTTTATAATCCATTGCTCTATTTTATGTGTATCTGATTCGTAATTATGTAGGGTATGATACCTTAGATGTAGATTAGTTAAGTATGTGACATTACTTGGTTCATTAAAAAATTTAGTGGCAGTTTGTAGACTAATAAGGAGTGGTTTATATGCATCATCTATGCAATTGTTTACGACGTTGGTATAGATTCCTTCTATGGCTGAATTATTTTTTGTTTTTTGTTGACCCTTTTTAGGATTATGAAGCTAAGTTAATCATTACGAGTAACTGACCCTGCTTTTCATAATTATGTAGGGTAAAATACATCTGTTCCGTTTACCGCTCTTTTATAGCTTGTTTAGAGGCTTCTTCTGCTTTGCCCTTTAATTTTCTGTAGCAATTTCTTTAGCATTTACTTCCATATGAAATCTTTTAGCAATTTTTTCATCAAAAGCTATATGATCCTCTGTACTTTGAAACACCAAAGTTGGATCTGCAATCCCTTTACCCTTTCCAATATCAGTTTTAGTAACTACATCTTTCTGCATAGGCTCACCAATGTTTAGACTCTTAGCAATAGTTCTAGGTGCAGGGATAGGGTGAGATTGCTTTTGGTTGACCAATTGTATGGCAATCTCATTGTCAGCCTCTTTTGGTTTTGGTGTTGGTGTTATTCTTTGTGGTTATAATTGTAGAAATGGTTGCCTATGCAGTGGAAACGTCTGAACTTTCTGTGGGTATAATAATAGTAGCAGTGGTTACTCCAATACTAGCAGTGGATGCGGCAATCTGGCAGTGGTTGCTGCACACCTTCATTCTCCTTTTCTTCCAACTGCTTGACCTTTAAAGAATCATCTTGACTCTTAAGGTTTGGAAAATTTATGTTTCCTAGTGAATAATATCAATAACTAATGGAATTTTGAGTTTAGTATTGCAATTAAGTCTAGTTAGAGTATATTCGCATGTGAAGAATATCGAGATTAGCTATTATTTTGATTATTTATGTTTTCACAAATGATATCATAAAATCATAACATAAAATTTGATGCAGTAATCTAGTACCTTGTTAATTAGATAAATACTTATTACCTTACATACCAAATAAGTCCAAAATAGCACATTCTTAAACATATACATAACACATTCATAATCCTAAAAATCATCAGCATCAGCTGCAACTTCTTTGAGTATGTTGATAAGCTTTTTGGCACATTCAACCATCTCTTGATACTTTGCTTTGACAACAACATTATGATCTTCAAATTCTTAAAACGGTTTGCATCTCTTCATACTTCACTTGCATCGGCATTATAATCTTTGTCAATCTTAAAATCAGCTATCGCCTCTTCACACGTTGCTTCCAAATTAGCATTATCATCTTCGATCCTCTTGAAGCGCGCTTTCATATCTTCATACTCACATTCATACTCTGGAAGTTGTTCAATCATTCTCTTCCTCTTATCAATCAACTCTTGTTTCTCTCTAAAATTTCCTTCTATTGGGAAAGTCTTTCCCGACTCACAAGCAATTACCATTCTCTTGAAACGGTCTATCATGTCTTTAAATAAAGAATCGTGCAAATTAGTACAATTCGAAGTGCATGTACCATCTTGACACAAAGAACGCGGCATTTCGTAAATGATTGTGACGATTGATAATCTAATTGATCTGAATGTTAATTGACTAAAATATCACAGTAGAAGTGAAAGGTAAATTTCACAAATGAAAAGGTGTTTTTAGTTTTTGTGTAGACAGATGTATTATTTATTGACAATTTGAATTGGTGTATAGTGTGAATAATCCAAAGTAAGCTGTAGAATAGGTGTTTGCAAATGGGTTTTTTGTGGTCACTAAGAGTTAGAGTATCAGTGACCTCTGCATTTTACTTTTTGTGAACTCTAGCATTTGGCTATTTTGTTTTCACTTGTTTTCGAGGTAAGGATGTCATTGCTTTTTGGGAAATGGTTTTCGTATTTTTAAATCAATTTAATAATCTTCAACTATCAACATCTCACACATTCCTCGAAGCATTACCAATGCATCAAGTTATAAAAGACTTGATGCATTGAACACAATTAAATGGTTGAGGTAAAAAGCTTTTGCAAAACCAACTACTCCACTTTGCAAAAGCTTTTGCAATCACTTTTGCATATTTAATGTTGGGTGAAAAATGAAATTTAATAAATACAAAAGCTTTTTGACAATAGCTTCAAACGCTTGAAGTCTTTACAAGTGTTTTTGTAAAAAGTCTTCTTCAAAGTTATTGCCACAATGGAACAAGTCATTTGAATATCTTATTAGAATTGTAAAAAGTCTTTCATCAAGTTGCCATTGCGGATGTTTACCCTGGCTGACTTTCATCTAAGAATCCAAATAAAAAAATCATTGTCCTTTTCTTCTTTTTTATAAACAAATCCAGGGTTTATTTGTACTCCCGTATGTACTTTGTTACCTTATTCGTTCATATATTTATAGAGTACATGAATATAAATAACATGCGACTTTATATTTTATATTCTATTATTAAATATTTATTTAATTAAAAGTTACTGAAATTGTTATTAGGGTTAATGTTTTATAGGTATGGTCACTACACCCCTTAAAGGCTAGTGGTTGATTCTAATTGTTATCAGGGTTTATGTTTTATAGGACATGGCGGAAACCAAAGAAGTCATATTTAAAGTTCACCACAACAGGAAATTTGAATTTCAAGCCCTCCGCTATGTAAGCGTTAAGCGCCAACTTGCGATGTTTGGTGTTTTAGCTCCACCAGGGTTGCATTTACCAGGGTGCTTGATCATGTTTTGAATGATATTGGAGGGGAAAAATGGGCTTTATTTTATGTTGCACCAAATAAGGCACTAGAAGATGGTTTAACATTGTTGCACACAGACAATGACGTTCGACGAATGTATGACCTTGCGGATGAGAATGGATCTATGGACGTCTACATTGTGCACAAGCTACAGGCTTTGTCACAATTTTATTTCAAAAACATGGTATGGCAGGAAGAGGACGCTTGCATGCGGTGCGGTAATGCAACACCTTTCAAAAGAAGGAAGCTAACAAAGCATGTTTCTATCAAGAAAACTGAAAGAGTGTTCGAGATCATAGAAAAAAAGGGCTAGTGCACAAGGAATGGTTCCACCTGTTATGAATGTTTGTTTCCTTTAAAAAATAATTATGAGTTTATGCTGCCAACCATGCGATAGTGCTTCTATGCCAAACTTAGTGCTTGTTAGGTTTATCTGTTAAGTCTATCCTCTATGATCATATGGTTAAGAATTATGGTTGCCCGATCGTACAACAAGTATTGCCCAATTATGGCATTAAGTTGCTTGGTGCAAATTGGACGGTAGCCTAAGGTTCAAACGAAATTGCCCAATAACATAAACTTGATTGTCAGAATTTTCGTGTCTAGATAGTATATGACGATAAAGGTTGCGTTTGCTCATTAGAATGGCACAATTGGGGATAAATACGCCCAAAAATACTAACGACTGCTACAAGAGTTAAAACAGTTGTTTTGTAAGTACAAATTAATTTTGCATATATATCCTCCTGAAAATGCAAAATTGCATATATATCCAAAGCATGCATAAAAACCATTGTATTATGTGCATAAAAAACTTGTACAAAGGATATATATGCAATTATTCATTTTGGGAGGGATATATATGCATTTTTGCCAAAAAAATAAAGAGTTACAACTGCTAGGGCAAAACATAGTTTAGACCCACACACATCATAATTGGCAACACCTAACAATCTGTTGTAATCAATTTCGAAATAAACATCAATGGTACCCAACTCTTCTGCTGCAACTCTCAACATGGTTGCGTTTTTGGAAAACCAAAGGAGCTACAGGTTTGAACAAATGCTCAATCATGTGCATATGTGAATACGCACTTACCCTTTTCTAAGTTTAACAAACCACTTTGCTAGGGTTAAGCAAACCACCGCTAGTCCAGCAAATATCAACCTTGTTTCTGTTTTCCAAATCATTTATAATATAAAGTCCTAAAATTGAAATGTAAAGCACTTATCGATATGAATGATTTACTTCAGTTTGTCAAACGTGCATAAGCAACATTTCCAAAACCAACAACATTTGTAGAAAGCTACATTTTACCAAAAAAGTATATCTGAGACATAGCAAACTTTCGGTACAAAAAAGGATAATAAACCGATAAATTCAAACGGTTTGTAATTACAGATAAGGCTTATCCAAATACCAAAAAAGGAGAAAAAATCTATAAGTAAATATTCACGTTCCTTCCCTAGAAATTTCATGACAAATCCAGTAGGGAAAAATAGATGCCGGGAGGCTAGATGCGCGTGCCTACCCACAAAATAGTAAATGGAAATTAATTATACGGCGTGCAAACGATTAAAATCCTTGCTTTAAATACGCGAGGTAAATAAAAGGAAAACACATAAAAAAAACAACCATTCATCCACCAACAAAAAACACCAAAGATAAGTTGAAGATGTTAACAACCCGTTGCCCACCACCGTCGGTTCCAAAAAGCCCATACATAGCCTAAACCTTTACCCCCCAAAACAAAAACATAAAGCGCCTGCGACAACTGAAACATGTTCTTAAATGACTACTAATAACAATTAGTCGTTTCTAAGAAAATGATAGCAAACAAGAAGGAATCCACCCTCACCGTGAAGTCACGTACCACTGCTAATGTAGTTTTTCACTGCTAGTATCATTGTCTCGGTTTAATATGTAACATTCTAAAATTTCTTGGGTAGGATGTTTTGTTTTAGATAAGTATGCTAAGTATAATTATCTATGTAGAGTACTATCTGTATCAGGTAAGGACTCCTTAGCCTATAAAAGGAGGTCCAGGGCTAGAGTTTGATATAACTTTTCGCATATTTAGAGTCGATACACTTCAAGGTTATGTCGCTAATACTATTCAAAGTATTCGTGTATTAATATTATATCCAGGTGTTTTATAGACCATAACTTATTGTAAAAACGTCAACATCTTCACTTTGGCGTAAGCACATAAGCAGCGAGGTTATTAGATGTGTAGAGTGAGTTGATTATTTTGAGGTTTATGCGACTTTTCTAGCGTCAAAAAATGGTATAAATGTCTAGATAGTAGATGAAATGGCGAATACTTGTTGCGTTCTTGCTAGAAGAATAGCACATTTGGGGATAAATCGTCCAAAAATACCAACAACTGCTACAAGAGTTAAAGCAGTTGTTTTGAAAGTCTGATTAATTTTGATTCAATTGGGGATAAAAAATGTTGGATATTGGATTTCATGAACACTCTAAACCATGATCAAAGTAGAACGTACACCTAAGAATGTTAGAGAGAGGTTTAGTGAGAGAAAACAAAGAGAGTTGAGAACTATAGTGAGAGAAAGAAAATATTATTATGAGCTCCAACTCTCTACCTGGGAGGTGACAAGTATTTATAGGGCTTACACATAAGCATACACACAACGGTGTGGATCAGGTATGATTAAGGTAAAGACCCGTCAGATCCTCCAAATGTTACTCGGCAATAACAAAATACTACTTAACATAAAATAACTATGACTCTGAACTTTGAAGTACATTACATATACTTGAGGTGACGACTCTTTAATACACAATTTCTAATTCCTAACAATCTCCCAAAGGAGGTCACCTCAAATATACTAAAATTACATTGAATACAAAAAGCAGGATATGACATTAACAATGTTCTTGTATTCTTGATGTGGTACTTTTCTCCGGCTTCAAGTAGTCAGTTGATTCTTCTCATTGCATGTTTGAGTTACTCTAGAAGGGAGGTCTTTCTGGATCCGCGTGATAATAAATTTGAGCCACACTTTTGAGATCATCGGCCTCTTTGAAAATCTGAGAGGGCATTCCTTATTATGGTGTTGGTTCTATGTGATGTTGTAACATTGACGGCCAGGGCCACATGCTCACATGCGGATCATGATATCTTCTCAACAGTAGCGGAAGCTTTAGTTGATTCATGATATTGGCACAGCGTAATGCTTGAAAAGCATGTAGTGAAAACTCGAGTCATTGATGCACTAATCATGATTTCTTTGAGATGAATGTGTTAGGTGATCATGCTTTAGTTGTGCTATGGATTGACGCTTCATTACAGCGTCGGACTGCCTAAAACGATTAGCAATAAAAGCGCCGCGAAAGTGTCTTTGATCAGTTTAGATGAATTGAGTACATGGCCACGTTTTACGTTACATAACTGGTAAATCTTGCTGTGTCGGAGTATAATTTGAAGAATTTTCCTTGACCCGGGTTTGCGCAGTATTTTAGCTCTAAGGTTCTCAAACGGAACGTCTCAAAGAGGACAACACAGAGTGAGTGAACCAGCGAATTTACGTCCACTGATTGATGAAAAGAGATTTGAAAAACAATCGTGTATTGCTCAATAGAAATTGTGTTGGAATCACTCCTAAACAGTATTTCAAGTATTTATATTTCATATGTAATAGGTAGCTTTATTATGGCCTTTATGTTTTTTTAAGGTCAAGCTTATGTAGAAGGCCCATAAGCTTGACCCAAGCCCAATAAGGATAGGAAGGGAACTAGGAGTGTTGCCTACTACTTCCCTCCATAAATACTATCTTGTAAACCTTCATTTGAAGGTTGGTTGTTCAAGTTCTTTTCTTTCACATACACTCTTAACTTCTTAACGTATACTATATTATTGTGTGTGTATGTGTTTGATACTTGTTCAATCGCCTCATCTCCTTTCTTATAAGCTTGTGTTGTAAAACTAGTGACCTACTTGACAGTGGTATCAATGCCAAATAGTTGGGTGTACTTTTGTTTTTGAAGTTTTTGAGACTTACGCGTAAAGATAACGCAACCTTTGGTTATCTTAAAAACTCGTTTTTACACTTTTTAATCCAAGATTCTTGTACTTTCAATGTTTTGAGGTGTTAAAATACTTGTTTTTGGCAAAAAGTTTCAAACTTTATGCGTGGATTTACGTTTTTAAGCTTGTTTTTGTTAGGTGGGTGTGGATTCTCTGTAACCGTTTCCTTGATATTGGTACATCAAAATTCACACTTTTGTGTTTTTTTGTACTATTGAAGCTATTCCATAACAAAATGCGGTTTAGAAACACATTTGGGCAAAATCAAAGTTACGAGTAATCCTACACGTATCAAAACCCTAAAATTCAGCGTAAGATTTTTCCTGGTTTGATCTTCATTTTCTAGTTTATTCCGTGTTTTCTTACTTGGATAAGTTACGAAATTCGGCTTTGGATATCTTTTGCCTTTGTGAAGTGTAAAGATCATTTGAGCAAAAAACCTAAAATTAGCATAAGCATAAGCTTACAGCGTAGAAAATCACATAAGATTCACTGCAGCGTAAACTTGGGTCTACGCATAAGGTAATCCTAGCCTAACTTTCTCGCCTAACTTTTGTCTCGCATAACTTTGAGTGCTTTTTATCCTACTTACGTGGCTAAAACCTACAGTAACTCATTGTGCTAAACGGTGTTTACATAAGTGCTACTTGGTTATGTCTTTTTCGCCTAAGGACACTTCATCAACAAAAGGTTCATTGACTACAAAGATCCATTTTACCACACAAGTTTTTCAACATGTACAACCACCATCTAACTATTTCCCTTACACATATCCTCAACGACAACAACAACTAAGTCCACAACATGTGATGGAATCAACAACAAGCAATTTATCAACAACAATTTAATCAACAACATACTCCACAACTTCTTGCCAAATCCACAACCTCAAATGGTTCAACCACCACCAAGTACTCAAGTTCAACCGTACACAAATGAATTCAATCAACATCCATCAAGGAACACTATGAAGGAACCCACTTGGTTTGCAAAGATGTGTGAAGCTTTAAGCGGCCAACAATCAATTCATGAGAAGGATCACTTGATAGACCTCCAATGCTCACTCGAGGAAACTACGATCAATGGGTGATAAGGTTCTTTAGGTTTTTGATCTAAAGAAGCCACATGGAAAGTTCTTAAAGAAGGTTATCTTAGAAGGTCCATTTGAGATGCCTACTATCATTGTACCGGAGATCCAAATGCCATTCCACCAAGAGATGAACAAACCAACATTGCTCATTTGCGGATTTAAATCCCGAGAACTTCTACACTATGAAGCCGATGAACTTGCAATGGAATACATCCTCTTAGGATTACCAAACCCAATTCTTGGTAGTGTTGATGCTCAAAAGGCGCACAAAAATGTGGGATCATATTAGATCTTCTTATGGAAGGATCTGTACTCAATCGGGAGGATTTGGAATCCAAAATTTACTTGGCTTATGAACACTTCATGATTGAACACGGAGAGACACTAGAGTCTTATCATCATAGATTTTTAGACATCATCAATGATTTGGATAAACACAACATCATCATGCCAAAATTGCGATGAATACTAAGTTCTGATAGTCTTGGTCACGAATGGGAGAAGTATGTCATTTTTCTCTGTCAAGCGAAGAACATGCATCAATCTACCTATGGATTGTTATGCGATTACTTGAAACCTCATGAAAAGGAAGTTGGAAAGGATTCTCCGTGCTCAAATTGCTCCACCAACACATCAGGAAAATCAACAACTTGCCTTATATGCTCAAAACAGTTATTCTCCTCAACCAGAAACTCAACCAAATGCTTCAAACACACAGCAACAACCTCAACAAAATCAATTGGTTCCATACAGCAACAATGCTCAAGCATATGTCGATTGAAGCGGAGGAATCCGATCCGTTCGAAGCATTGCAGCAAGGATTTGCTATGATTGCTAATGCCTTTAGCCGTTATACCAACAAATCCAACAATGTATTAGTTCCTCATCTAACACAGGACTCAAGCATTGTGAACAATGGGCGTGTTGAAGTTGAGTCGTGATTATGGTGCGTCGGATGGGGGTGGTCAAGGGTTTAATCTTTGTGGGTAGGAATAACAGCGAGCTCAAGTAATGGTGGAGCGAAACTCGGCATGGGTTGAATGGTCTTCGATGCTACAACTGCAATGAGAAGGGACACGTGGCTAATGCATGCCCAAAGCCAAGGACTAAGAGCAGTGCTTATTTCAAAGAGGCTCTTCTTTTGGCTCTTAAGGATGAAGCTGGTGGAACTCTCACGAGACAAAACGAGCTTTATGGCAAATCTTCGAGATGATGATATGGAGGACTTGCGGCCAATCACGGTATTATGTTGATGGCTAATATCGCGAGTTACACATGGTGACACGGGCCCGGTGTATGACGATGGCTTGTCTCGAATACCGAACAAACCATATTTATCTACGATCTCATATCTCATAACGCATCAGGCGAAAAGGCTCGGAATGTTCAAAATGAGTCATCCACATCTCATTCGGCGATTTTCAACTAGACCCCGTAGTTATATTTGGCGATCAAGATGACCAAACGGTTTCCCTTGATAATCAAATTGACTCCGTGGTCATACTTGAGGATCTAAATAATGATCATGTTGTGACTCACGTTGAACAAGATGAACTTTGCCCCATCCGGATCTTGTTACGTTACTTCAAGACCAACAATCCCAAATTCTTTGCGTGTGTTTGCATTAATCGGGACTTGAAAAGTAAAAATGCCTTTGTTAACAAAGGATTTTGAATGTTTACAAAAAGCAACTCAACTTTTCAAAACTCAAGAAAAGCGTGAAAGCGGTTTTGAAGCGACCTTTGCCAAATCTTATCAAAAGCGAAAAATATTTAGAGCGACGGATCATTGATCAAGCCGAAGAATGCTTTGTTATGCGAAATAGAACAAGCTGAAACATGAACATAAAAAGCAAATGCGCTCTCACGCCTGGAAAATCAAAAGCTAAAATTTTGAGTTGTTAAATTGTCAAAAAGCGATTCTCATACAAAAGCATTCAGCGAAACGAATAGATGATCATCTTGAAGAAATCATCGGCTTGCAAAACAAACTTAAAGAGTTTAAAGCATTTGTTTACAAACATGGCGGAGTGGTCACAACCATTGAAAAGTTTACTTTAAAACCAAATCCAAATGGATATGGACGAATCTTCTTGATTACAAACCTAAGCTTTCAACAAAACAAACCAAATCCACGAAGTTTCGGTCGGAATATAAAATTGATAATTACATGAATGTTGTTGAATATCATCGTCAAGAGAAATTAGATCACGAGAAGAGTCGATCAAAATTAAAAATTGTTGTTTACAACAAACCTTTTAACTATTCTAAACCGGTCACTTCGTCACACCAGCAGTTCTTCAAAACACCAAGAGTTATCATCGAAGAACACGAGTCTTCTATTGTTAATCCCAAAGCAGACTTTGCACAAACTTATGGTCCTTTACCTTCCATTAGTGAAGTAAACTCACAACATGAAAATCGAAAAATTCTTCGATATTTTGACATTTTCATGGCTGACCTCAAAATTTTACAACATGAGATAGAATATCGATCACGAAATCAAGTTGAACATTTTCAATGCGCCTCTGGCGAGAACAAAGAGACATTTTTGAGAAAAATCTTTTACCTAATGTTAAAAACTTGAAAAGTTGTGCAATTGCACAGGAAAAGGATTTTCATAAGGAACTTGGGGTCATGAAAAGCGTTTTCAGCAAAGCATCTATTTCAAACACTAAGCGTAAAAGAAATGTTAAGAAAAGATGTTGATCGACTCTTGGAAGATGTATACATCTTGGATGTTCAAAATGTTGTGTTATTGAATTCGTTTGTCATATGCATTTGATAATATCTCTGGCGTCTTTGTTATCGTGGTAAATGTTGAGAACAACGATAATGTGCTTGGTCGAGTCCTTAGCTGTTGAAAACAAACGATTGTCAAACGAACTTTCAAATGCAATACGTCGTCTTAATTGGTGTCAAAAAGATATTCACGATCAACAAATTGCTTTTCAACACAAAATCAACCCGATTCGTGCAAAACCACGATTCTAAAATTGAGCAACTGGATGATCAAAGCGTGTCTTTCAAGTGTCAAATCTCAAAATATGAACAAGAACTTGTAAAAGTTAAAAGGAATATGGTGTCATATTTGATTTACTCAAAAGACTCGTGATGAAGCATCAAATGAACTTGATCATTATCTTGCACACACTAAAGAAGTTATGCATTTTCTTTGGAAATGTTGATTACGAAAATCAAGATCGATTCACACTATCATCATGTTAAGAGAAATGTTAGGAAAGTATAAACAAATTCCGCCAACAATCATTAAGAGATTAGCCCCAGTAACACTTAGTACTCATGCACCTAGAATCTCTCTTGCCAAATCACAAGTAGCTAGCATTGCTTCCTTCAAGCAGAAATAGTTGGCCTTTTCCAAGCGTCCGCCTCCGGCCTAAGAGCACTCAATCAAAGAATAGGAAGTTGCGACCTAAGAAAAGATCAATCAAGAATGCTAAAGTAGAAGAACACCCTAGGACTCTGAATAAGACTGCGTTGCCTCCACTATAGATATTGCGTCTTGCAAATGTAATAGAAATAGTGATGTAGCAATGCTAAACCATTAAGTACTTTTGATATTGATCGATGCACTTGTATATTTGTGGTAAAGTATGAATTCTGATTGCCATGATAAATGTGTTGCTAAAGCTATAATCTCTCGTTTAAGGAATCCTAAGAGCCGGAATACCTCTAGGCCAACTAATCTTTCTAAGTCATTAGCGGTAGACCGCCATCTTTAGATTCTAGAGCGCATTGCTGTCCACTGTAGCTCAGTTTCACCTCCTAGGAATGTAGTACCACCTAGTGCATTCACTAAGACTAAAGCAAGAGTAGTAGATGGCGAGAAATGGATATATAAACTAGGATTTAAGTGGATACCTAAAGCTATTGATGTGTGTATATCTACTAAAAGCTGTTATGGAACCCTCTAACATTTGGGTTCCACATCTACTTCTATTCCATCACATTAGATGCATTGTTAATCGGTGATCTGATCATTCTGGATTGTTGATAGCGGATGTTCCCGGCCAATCTTAAGCTGTTATCAAACTTTATTGCAAAGTTCATTGGCCTTTGTCGGGTTGGGAATGATCACTTGACTATCATGGGCTCTGGAGATTATGTCAATGGGAACATCGAAATTAGCGGGGGTTTACTATGTGGAAGGCCTCGGTCTACATTTTGATAGGTCAATTTTGTGATGGAGATTTGGAGGTTGCTTTAGGGAGAAAACTTGTTTCATTAAGTGATCTACAAGGAAATGACCTTATATGCATTTCGGCGTAATTCTAGTCTTTACACTATCTCTATGCAAGACATGGTTGCTTCCTCTCCCATTTGCTTACTTTCTAAGGCAACATCAACAAAATCGGCTATGGCACGTCGTCTCTCACATCTAAACTTTCAAACCATCACCAACCTTGCTCGACACAAACTAGTTGAAGGACTCCCGATTAGGTATTCAAAAGATCACCTTTGCTCAGCTTGTGAACAAGGGAAAAGCACTGGTGCTCATTTTCCTTCAAAGGTGGAACCGACTCTCGGCATGTGCTTCATCTTCTTCACATGGATTTGTGTGGCGATCGTGCAAGCGATCAATGGCAAACGCTACATCTTAGTAATTGTTGATGACTACTCTCGATGGACTTGGGTCTACTTTCTTAGTAGCAAAGACCAAGCTCCACAAATGATCATCACCTTTCTCACAAAATACGAGGTTGACTCATAACTGCGGTCGAGAATCATCGAGCAGACAAAGGCTGAATTTGTTAACAAAACCCTTCGTGAATTCTATGAGAAAGTGGGAATTGAGCATCAAACATCTATTGCACGTACACACGAACAAAGCGGAGTTGTTGAAAGCGAAACGAGCGTTAGTGGAAGCTGCAGAACAATGTTAATAAATGCTAAACTTCGGATTACTTATGGGCATTTGTATCTACTGCATGCTATACTCAAAACCGTTCTATGATCACCAAACAACAAAAACACCTTTGAGCTTGTCCATAACATAAAACCGAATCTAAAACACTTTCATGTATTTGGATCTCTTTGCTATCCGAATAATGATGGTGATGACTTTGGAAAGCTCAAAGCCAAAGCTGACATTGGAGTCTTTATGGGATCTTGTGATAATTCCAAAGGTTTCGAATCAGGAATCGTCAAAGCGAGGTGATGGAAGCGATTCATGCTCATTTCGATGAACTTACCAAATGGCTACGAGTATACGACTTAGAACCGGTCACAACGCTTAAACTTCCCTCAAACCCCATCATCGGTGAAGAAAGCCCTCGGCTTACTCGTCACCAAATGGAAGGTTATTTGCTCCGTTTGCGTGGCGATATTGATGAGCGTGCTCGAGTGTATCCATTGTTTCCATTGCACAACGATAATATTCCTATACACGATACACACTGCAACAACTCTTGTTGAAGAAGCACCTACACCGATTGACTCCAACACAGCGGTTGAACACACGCTTCCAACAATGATGAACCGGTGATGATATTGAATGGCGTACCCCGCTGCGGATTTTGATCCAAATCGCGTTCTTCAACCCGTTTGCTAATGAGACGCTGCGCACGGATGTCGCGGAATCTACAACAAACCATTTGAATCCTCAGAATCTGCACAATGTATACCAACATCAACCCTCCACACATAGATGGACGAAAGACCATCCTCAGGAAAACATTATTGGCAGCCGAATCAACGGTCGTTCTGAGACAGCGTCTTCACTCGGGCGGTGAACATTGCATTTATGCACTCAGCATCTGCCAATCACGAACCTAAAAACATCAAAGACGCAATGACAAAAGACAACTGGATTGAATCCATGCAAGAAGAACTCAACCAATTCAAGCGTCTTGAAGTATGGGAGCTGGTTGAAAGACCAGCGAGGAGTCGTCATTGGTCTAAAATGGATTTGGAAAAACAAATTGGATCTTTGAAGGGAGCGTCATCGAAACAAGTCCGCGTCTGGTGGCTAAGGGTTATCGTCGGGAAGAGGATTAGACTTTGAAGAATCTTTTTCTCGGGTTTTCGTCTTGAAACATTGGGATATTTCTAGCATTCGGCTCATATGAATATAGCGGTCTATCGGATGGATGTCAAAGCTGCGTTTCTCAATGGACAACTTAAAAGCGGTTTATGTCGACCAACGGATGGATAGTTGATCACGAGTTTCGAATCATGTCTACAAATTGAACAAAGCTCTGTATGGTCTCAAACAAGCTCCTCGGGCATAGTACGATAAGCTATCATCTTTCCTCATTGCTAATAATTTCACCAAAGGTTCGGTTTACCCAACTCTTTTTATACAATATCACGGGGAACATATCTTAATTGTTCAAATCTAGGTGGATGACATCATTTTTGGGTCTACACATAAAAAGTTTTCAATAGCTTTTGCAAAACTAATGAAGAAAATTTTTGAAATGTCCATGATGGGTGAACTTACATTCTTTCTCGGACTACAAGTTCATCAATCACCCCGTGGTATTTTCTTGAGTCAGTCCAATATGCCCTTGAATTGTTAAACAAATTTGGAATGAAAACACTGACACCTATGCCACACCAATGGCTCATACCAAGAAGTTAGACGGTGATTTACATGGGAAATTGGTGGACCCTACAAAATACCTTGATATTATTGGGTCTCTCATGTATCTAACGACTAGCGAGACTGATATTGTCTTTGCCGTTTATCTATGCTCCGTTATCGGTCGCGACCAACTGAAACCCACCTCTCTGAGGCTAAAAGAATCCTCTAATACATCAAGAGAACCATTAACTTGGGGATCACGGTATCAGAAGGATTCAGTTTTGAACTAATAAACTTTTAGGATCTGACGACCGCGGGATGCTTAGACTCACGGAAAAGCACTTGAGAACTTTACAATTTCTTGGTGATAAAGCGGGTGTCTTGCAATCGAAGAAGGATTGTACATATTTGTCATCAACCGACGAGAATATGTAGCCATGTCGTGTTTGTGCTCAAGTCATATGGATGAGAACACAACTCAAAGACTATGGTTCACGTATTTGAATCGATGTATTCGCGTCGGTGCAATTGCAATCTCGTGCAACGATTCGGCACTTTCGAAATCAAAGCACATCGATCTTGATATCATTTCATCAAGGATCCGTGGAGCAGTCTTGTTGAATTATATTTTGTGGAGTCTTGAATACCAATTGGCAGATCTACTCACCAAAGCCTTGCCTACCGCTAGGTTTAATGAGTTGGTCCACCGGATTGGTATGAGGTGTTTGACTCAAGAGGAATTGGATGACCTCTAAAGCGATCTTAAAACACATCAAACACCAAAACATCTTTTGTAAATACTTTTTCAAAAACAAAATACAAAATTATAAAACATGATAAAAACAACAAAAATATTCTTCTAATCTACTTTTCTTTCAACATTGCAAGTACATTTCTTCCGTCAACACTTTAATCTTTCAAAATTGATTATTTTTCGATCAAGTGTTGAGGAGAAAAATAAACTTGCTGTTTTTCAAATCACTATTGTACTTGCATGTTATCACATCTCGGTTGATTCTTTTACAAATGGTGGTACATTTTACGGTTCAAAGACACTCCTCGGACTTTAATTTATAACCTTTCATTATTTTCTCAAATTAGAGGGTAAGTCAAGTTTCTTAAAATCTTCGTTTGGTAACCAAAATGGAAGTTAAAAGGCTTTGGATGAAAATGGAAAGGTGGAGGAGGGACCAAAGCTGTCAAAACCTTTAAGTTAATTTTAATAACACCCCCACCTAACTTTCACTTCTCATTTATTACTCAAAACATAAAACCATCCTACATAAAATTCACTCAAGTAACCGTGTTTTGATCATCATTTTGTAAGTTTTTTGTGTAAAACATGTTTTAAACAAAGGTTTTAATTTCATCAATCCCTCGGCTAAAACTTTTTCACAGCGTGATTATGTGTTCTCGCATAAGCGTATGAACACACAATCATGTGTGTATGTTTGTGGTAAAATGATTTGTGTCAGCGTTCTAATACATCTATGATACCATTTTAACCATCAAATCCACCCGAAACACTAATTGATGTTTTTTGAAAATTAGGGTTTATGAGTCGAATTGGGTATTTTCAAATGTGAAGTGTTTTGGTCAAAAAGATTGTTGGGTTATAGTCTTATGGTGATGAATTGATGATTTCCTTGCTTTATAACCACCCGGAAACTCTAAATGTCAATAATTTGGAATTAGGGTTTAAAGTTCATAAGTTTGGGTATTTTTGATTCACCATGATTAGGTGTTATAACTTGGTATATAGACTTCCTCAACTCTCTTAAGCTACGAGAAAAAGTTTGAGTGCATAATCTATGGCTAGAATCCATCTGCGTAGATTTAGGGTTTAGGCTCTGGCGTATGTATTCTCACAGCGTATGATTAAAATGAAACTGGTATGTTATGTCTGTGATAAAATGATGTTTTGTGTTAACTTTTGATGATTTGATAAACTTATTTGAGGCTTGTTACTATTAAATCGAGAATCAAGGTCATTTGCACTCTACATAAGGATTACCTCTGGCGTAGTCGTATTCTCTCATCTCAGTAGTATGCCTACGCATAAGCTCTGCATAAGATGTCCCTTTTCCTCCGTAACACTTCTTGCAGCGTAAGTTAGGATTCTGGCGTAAGTCACGCTTAAGCATATATCATTCACATCTCACATAACTTTGCCAAAACTTCACGGCAACCACGGATTGACCTTCATGATAAATTGTTACTTGTTCAAACTTGTAAATAAACTAATCATATCATCACGAATCCTAAAATGTCACTAATAAAAGCTGAAATGTTTGATATGTTGTGTACTATAAGTGATAACATAAAGTTTAAAACTTAAAGTTAACTAACTCACGAGAAACATTTCCGCGGCGTCATTGGACTATTGAATATACAAGTGACTTAGGACTCGTAACAATCATTGACAACTGTACATTCAATAACTAGACAATATACCTTTGACTAACATTATGTCTTTCGATATGTTGGTTCTTTTGGCTAATGTTATCTCGAGATCCGCGACATGGTGAACAAATGAATATGGATGCACTGAAGTTCTCTTCTTTGATATCTATCCTCATGGCTATCCAATGAAGATAGGAAAGAATAATCTCGGTGTTGACTTTGACAACCTCACTTGCTCACGAATCTTAGGTGTTTAATTGCTATTGACATTAGAGGACTCATCCGTGTATCGAGAACATGCTTTCACACTCTGCAGCTGTTCACGAGATCTACATCCATGATTACGGAACACTATGGAAAGGGTCAAGGACAAAGCTAGCTGTGGCGGTGACTCTGAATCACAAACAAGTCACCATTACACTGCTGAGACTTAAGAACATTCTCCTAATTCACGATGTCGATCCAACCAAACTATATGCCACACTGTGAAGAGCTCACTCTCAATTCTTAATCAATATCGGTTATGGCGAGGCTACAGGGAATAATCACCAAGCACTCTCACGTAGAGCTTAAGAGTATTCCTCAACCCTGGAGAACACTCTACATGATCATGCAAGTCTGTTTTACGTGCGTGGCAGTACTTATGAGCACCCTAAGCTCATAGAGCTGCAAATATTACAGGCATTGGTCAACAAGAAACACATAAACTATCGAAGCTCGATTTGGGATGACATGATGTCATTTCTCAACAAACTTGGCTCAAAGATTCCCTACATCGGATATACAAAATTGTTGATCCAGAGAGCACTTGGACTTCATCCTGACATTCCCAAGAGGCTCAATGACCCCGACAATCCGCATATGTTGCGGAACCCATTCTATCTGTTAGAATCAAGGAAGCGTCTACAAAGAAACAAGGTCTTGTGCTACGGATTTCCTTCTAGCGAAGATGTCGAAAGCTCGAAGCATTACAAAAGGTATGCAGGCGGTCAGACAAGGCAAAGTTGGTCATCTCGGCGAAAATCTTACGGAACACCTATAAGGAGAACCAAAAGAGGAAGTGCAGGAAGTACGGCAAATCTTGTGAGTCAAGGAAGTTCCCCAAGAGGAACCCTCCTTCCAAGAGGGGCTGTTCCATCTAAGGAAGGCTGCTCCATCCCATTCCCAAACCGAACAAAGCTTGTGGGCGAAAGCTCGAAGATGCTGACCGGATGAAGAGATTACCTTCTCTCGAATGCAGCCGTATCCTCCGGCTGACTAAATCTACAAGTCCAATAGCGAACATGGAAAAGGAAAGACTCACGTACTTGAGTCTCATGATGAAAGCTCGAAGAAGAAGAAAAGCAATTTGGATCAATCCTACATGAAGAAGTTTAAATTAGTTAGACAAATTCAAAAAGCTGAAGAATTTGCAAAAGATCAAATGGGTGGCCAGGAGGATCAAGTGGTCTTGCACTCTTCACCCGAGTCTGATGCGGTTAATCAACCCGATAAAGGATGCAGTGCCACCACTCTTGTGCAACAACAAGCGCTTGTGAAGGAGTCTCTTGATCTTAACATTGAGGAACGAGAAAAGAATATGGTGAGAAAAGCTGATGAAGAAGCTAAGGAGCAGTGAGGAGAAAAGGCTAAAGCTGGACTTGATGGCGAAGAAGATTATGATGACTTTCTTCTCGGCAGTCCACTCGTTCAAGGAGGATACTTACGCACCTCAAAGGACCCGAATCTCCTCATGTCCCCTCTCATCAGATTCTTCATCTCACTCATCACCACCACCATCAAAAAGATCAACAAAATCATCATCAAATCGTGAAGAAACCACCTCGATCTTGGATTTCTCAAGCTCATAAAGCAGATTACAAAATTTGTCAAACAAGTCGAAAGAAAAGCGTGCTCTACAAAAGCTAAATTTCTTTCTTGATCACATACGGCATATGTATGACGAGCATGACAAGATGGAGAAAGAAAGGGAATTTGTTGAGAAGTTCATGAAGAGTCATCGTAAGAGGCTGAGCGAAATGATGAAGGTTACACTAACAAATACCTTGGGATATCGTTCCTAAAATCCAAAAGGAATGGAAAAGGCGACAAGAGATCATACTCACAAGTTTCTTCTTGACACTTCCCGGTGTGACTAGAGAAATATTTTCGGACAACTCACCTAACATGCGTAGCATTGGTTAAAAATACAATGGCCAAAGAGGCGATCTCTCGAATGCGAGTTAATCGCTCAACTTGTGATACAAATGTCAAAGCGATGCAGGCGTTTGCCGGATGAAGCTAAATTTTTGAAAATCTACTTGATTTTCAACTCGGATCATCATGCAGAAGTCGGCCGATCAACTAAGCGACCAAGAGATGGCGATGATAAGGATAAGGAATGCGCACTAAGCGTCGGCGATGCAGTAAATCTACCTCTATGCCACCTCCTTCACCACGAACTTCTTCTCAACAAAAGTCTCCTCCACCTCGGTCTTCTCTTGATAAACCTCGGGCGATTCCGAGTTACCACCCACACTCATAAAGCGGTGATTACTTTGAGTATACGGGTGGTGGCGATGAAGAAGGCCTTGAGCCCGCAACCCACCTCACCCAAACAAGTCACGAAACGGTATCATCATCAAGGCCTTCCAAAGAGAAGAAACGGACTCGGCACAGGTTGTCTCATGGCTAGATGACGATAAAATTGAAGAGTTTGAATGGTTCTCCACACTTGTCAATCAAACTCTACGATGAAGGTCAAGAATTGGTAGAGCGGTTCTACATTGGAGCATAAAACTTTTGCAAGAAAAGTTCCATGTGAAGAATGGCGAAATCAGAGATTGAGCGAATCAAGAATGATGCATTCCAACTTCTTAAAGGCAACTACGAAAGCGTACTGGGGTCGAATATCATCTTGAGAACATGCAACGAGCTATGTCTACGACATGGATTGGCTCAACCCGGAAGCAAACATTGACTTCACAAAAAGGGACAACCCTCCATACTACACCGATTGGACCAAACCTCTACCGACCATTGGCCAAACGGGCGAACCCGGATTCCCTTACTTCTTTACGAGAGACACGGATTTTCTCTTACGGTAGCGATGGTTAATCACGCGCTACATCATTGACTCTTCCATTCCAGTGACTATTTACTCAAGCTGCATAGCTATCGAGGCGTGCAAATCACTTGTTTTCCGACAGCGTGAAAGCATCGACCAAGATGCATTGTATGGGATTCATCATTGGCACGAGCGCCGAAGAATCTACTCACAGTACTGGTTGAAGTCTCAACATGCGATTGTATAGTTCTAAGGAAATCGTGGCCATCAAACACATTGATCTCAAGTCTAAGTGGGACTATTCATTCTTAAAGAATATCATAGTCAAGCGACAAGATGAACAGGACTATGGATTCTCCGAGGCTGACTTTGAGAACTTGTCCCTCGCGACATGAAGACATGTACCTTGCCAAAGTGCAGTGCATTATGAGACAATTCTCATTGAAGTTCAGCGTGAATTTATCAAGTCGGTTCTCATCTTCATTAGGCGCATGTGATCAAAGAGCGTGTGAAGATATCGGATAGGTACATTGAATCTTATCGGGCGGCGTGTCAACCTCACTCCTCCAATGCTTACTCTTCGATCTCAATCGGCTACCTCAATATCACGCTCATCGGCAAACCTTTGGGAGTTGTTTACGAAGTGAACTTCAAAGCGCTTAATGGCGTGTAGTGATCTTCGAAATCGGGATCATACTTTGAATTTGGTTAGGGGCGGATTAGCGTATCTGAGGTTGAAGGATATCGCTGAAAGTGGGATCTAAATATGGAATTCTCGGGAAAGGAGGATGTAGAGAAGGATCATCACCATGATTGATGAGCGGTTGTTGAGACGGGATCGATTCGAGCGATTGGAGAGCTATGTTGGTGGTAGACCGGGAGAAACATCACCGGCTTTCCAGCATACAATGCGCACTCTGGGAACATCACTGCACTTCGCGGTACCCCTTGAATTGTTTCCTTCATAATTTTGGATGTATGATTAAATATGTCAATGGCTTGTGCACATAGCGGTGTACAACCCGTAATTGTCAAGAAAGGACCACGTAGTGCGGCGGTGCCACAATCCTTAGAAATGAGCGAAAGCTTCTTACTTTTGAGTAAAACCTATCAAACCTTTCATTTTCAAGGTTTTGCTCAAAAGAACAAGTACTTTTCCTTAAGACTTTCAAAACCTCAACCGTTTATATCACTTGTTGAGGGGGAGTATTTGAAACTTTGTTCAAAATTGTTCCGATGGTCATTCTTCCCTACACTCGAAATGGTCATATTTATTCTCAAACGTTTCAAAAAAAATAACACTTTAATATGCCATTTTTGAGGGGGAGAAAATTGTGTGATAAGAAATATGTTGTACAAAAATGCAAATGAATCGTGTACCTCGGACTTAACCAGCGAATTGGCGATACTTAGCTGTTAGTAACTTCGAAAAGACTTGTCTGGGCGGGTAATAATTTCAAGCTAGTTAGCTAGTGATGTAGCGTGTCTCGCAAGGACTTTATGCGAGTAGAATGTACCATTAGAAACTTTTGATAGACATGAACTTCGGCGGGTTTGACAACCTTACGAGGTTTGTCTACACCTTCAAGGTAGTTATTAGAGCTAGTTGTCACCTAAAAGCGGACAATGTAACTCTTTAACTATGCAACGCGTAGTGTCTGCATGGGATTGTCTATCTTGATTGAATCAATTCAAAAGTCGGCGCTCTTTCCTCATTGTGCATTTAACCATTAAAACTATTAAGCACATGTGGAGGGAGTATTATACAAAACATCATCTCTCACAATGGTTCAAACAGGTTTTTTCATTAACAAACCCTTTGAGAGACATTTTTTCATCTGATGGTTTTAATGGCAAATATAGGTTAGTCATGGAGTTATAAGGTGACTAAGGTTAGGAATAACCGTCCTATGATCCGCTAGAGCCGGAGGGATCTACCCAAGGACACTACCATTAGTTAGTGTTAGAAGTCCTTAGGTATGATTGTAAAAAGGAGAAAATGAGAATCGGAGAAAGAAGGAGTTGAAGAATTAAAAAGAAAAAGAAAGGGTGAAAAGAAATAGCCCTCAGTTATTCAACTTAGAGGCGGAACACGGGTTCAATTCATATACTCTTGGTTGTCACTTAGTGACCGGTATTGAAGATTAAAAGTCGTCATGGACCCGATGGCGCATGCACTAAACCTTCTTATCCACTCAAGTTTCTCTCAAAAGAAGCTTGTTTCATTCTCACAGGGAACCCTACGTAAACTATCGGCTTTCTCCTAGAGATTCTGGTATTGAAGAAGGAGACCCTCTCCACTAGTCTCGCTCGGGAAAACCAAAGAGCACTATTGAGTCTAGAGCCACGAGATTCATCAAAAGATCTCTTAGGAACACTTGACATTTAATCACTTGATGATCAACTAATAAGATCATCGGTGGTTCATATCGAGAGTCCTTAGAGATCTTAGCAATCGTAGAACATTTATGAGAGGTTCACATCTGTGATCCTCGGTGATTGAATGGAAACTCTCGCGGTCAACATCAAACAGCCACGTCGTAGTCGCTTGTAACTCCGTGGATTCGCGGGTGTGTCTCAAGCGGTCTGATCGTTGGTGATGCTTGGTGTACCTCGTGACTCATCTGGCTGTAGGTGTACTTGGTACATCGTTATCTCACTTGTGGGACTCGGTTCGAAGCGGCCTGTAAATTAGAGTTGTGTCCTCACACTATCTTTGTTGACACTCGAAGTTCAAACTTGTAAGTGCGGAAGCAGCTTATTACTAACCGTTTGAAATGTTTTCTTCTTATGGAAGCTCGGGCCGGGATGATCGTCTTGATTCTTCTCATGCTCACGCCAACATCATCACTAATGGAAGTTCTATTCAAAAGCAACACAACCGTCAGAATGATTCTTCGTCAAACCAAAGAATCTACAAAGTTAAAGACTTAAAGAACTTCATCGATATTGAATTCCAGCGTCAAAGGTGTGTGAGCATGTTGAAGAATGGCGTGGAGACACTGGAGCAGCGAAAGCGGACTGAGGCGACCGATCTGAACAACAACATACTATCACTTTCACCACAAAGAACAATGATCAAAGAACAAAGTTAAAGATGGCGTCAAAGCATAAGCGTTCAAAGATAACTATCTCTCTACCTGGGAGATTGTTGAA
The DNA here is from genome assembly GCA_910596185.1 of Chrysanthemum makinoi. Lineage (NCBI taxonomy): Eukaryota > Viridiplantae > Streptophyta > Magnoliopsida > Asterales > Asteraceae > Chrysanthemum > Chrysanthemum makinoi. The sequence goes on from OU343224.1 coordinate 211,498,433, forward strand.
TCAAGGCAATTCTTCTCACAAGAAGAAGAATGGAGAAACGTCCTTTGCTATTACATCAGCGCCTTCACGTTTTCATTCATATATACTTGAGGGAGATTGTTGGAATCACTCCCTTGATATTTCAAGTATTTATTTTTCATATGTAATAGGTAGCTTTATTATGGCCTTTATGTTTGTTTAAGGTCAAGCTTATGTAGAAGGCCCATAGCAAGCGACCCAAATAAGGATAGGAAGGAACTAGGAGTGTTGCCTCCCTCCTATAAATACCCCTTGTAAACCTTCATTTGAAGGTTGGTTGTTCAAGTTCTTTTCTTTCACATACACTCTCTTCTTAACCGTATACTATATTGTGTGTGTGTGTGTTTGATACTTGTTCAATCGCCTCATTTCCTTTCTTATAAGCTTGTGTTGTAAAACTAGTGACCTAACAAA
>OU343224.1:211498964-211522112 GCA_910596185.1 Chrysanthemum makinoi
TCCTCGGAGTGTGTTTTATGTCTTTCAGGTACAAAAGGATTGAAAACAGAGCGAAAACGAGCAAAAGCAAGTTGAAACTGGAAAAAGTGCTGTCAAGACGTAGCCGGGAAGCAGTTTTCTACATTTTAGAAGCCCGAGACACGTTTTGAGAGTGATCAGGTGGGAAAACAACCTAAAACCCATCCAGAACACAAAAATCCAATTTTTCCATTTTCCCGATACCGATAACTCCCAAAACACTTTTGAAACCAAAGTCATGTTTTCATTTTAAAAACCATTTGGTAGAAATCCCATTTTTCCTTAAAACCAATTTTTTTTAATTTTCAAAAAAAAATAATAATAAATAAATAAAAATAAAAATAAAAATAAAATGGCAAAATACATTTTTACTTTTATCTTAAACTCTTTTTAAAACAAAATAACTAAACCTTTTAAATAAAACTAAATCCATTGGCGCCTAAGTGTTTCCCGCCCCTCTCCCTATCACTCTCAATCCAGAAACCCAAGAAATATTCACATGCCCACCTATGGTTTCTCCCTCCCCTGTCCAAGTCATCAATCTTGGCTACAAGAAACCCCACAGACGGCTCAGATTGCATCTAAATGGTACCTACTTATTCAATGGTAAGATTGGATGGGAGAAAGCACACATGTGGAGCTTGACTGATTTCACTTACAAAACAAACACAAACAGTGAAGACAAGAGAAGAAGACAGCTTTTTACTTTTTTTTATATATATAGCCGATTAGGATTAGTGTACAATTGTCTAGAAATTCTCAGTTCTAGCACCATTTTAAGTTTCCCTGTCATTTTAATGTAATGTTTAATTTCAAGTTAATGCAAATTATTTTCATTGTTTAATTCCAATTTTTTTTATGAAGTTTAATTTTGCCCATGTTTTGAATTCTTGCAAAAGTGGTTTAAATTCTTGTTTAATTTGTCAAACCTGAGTTTAGATTTAGTTGAAGCCAAAAATCAGTTTTCAAAAGTTCTTACTTCTCAAATTGTAAGGCATTTTCTAGTTTGCCCCAAATGGGGTGTTTGGATTTGTATAAAATATGGGTCAAAAACCCCATTCTGACCCATTTGGATCTCTAAACAAGTTCTAATCAGTTTTAGTACAGTTTGTTTAACTCAATTTTAATATTGTACAAGCATGAGAAGAAGTTTGAAATTGTTTTAGTTGTATGCTCAAGAATCTGCGCACCCACTGGTTGCAGCAAGTCTGCCCAACTGACACTCTTTGAGCTCCAATTTAGGCAGGTTAGATTTAAATTTAGGATTAGCTTTTGATTATGCAAGTAATTAGCAGCACTGGATTCCTACATCTTTGCTTGTTTGTAATTTGTAAGCCAACTTGTGGCTTACTTTTAAGCCGTAAAGTCTCCCCTTGGGACTGCAACAACAACAACAGCACAAGTACCTTTCTTCATTTTGTTAGCTTAATTTTTAGAAGTTTCAGCTTATTCAGTAGAAGCTTTTCAGGTAGTAGAAATTAAATTCCTTAGGATTTAGCTTATTTAGTTTTCCTTAGTGCTTTTTAGAATACTACTATCGCTTATTTGAATTTAATTTAGTTCTAACTTTTAAGAATTCCCTAGAATAGCTTATCCCCATCTGCTTATCCCCTTCATTTCTTTAGCTAAATTCATGTACTCTTTGCTTACCTTGAGCTAGTAAGGTTTGATTGTCCTTAGTAATGTTTATCAACTGCTTGTTTCGGTTTATTAGAGCTTGTTAGAAAATAAAAGTGGCAAAAAGGGTGTCTGTTTCTGTTCTGTTCATAACTGTCAGCAATAAGCTGTGCAAACAGCTTATTGAGTGGATTTTATAAGAGAGTTTTTCACAAAAAGTACTTATTTAAGTCCCTCTAAGTGCTCATTTTTTCTGTTTTGCCACTGTTTCAACAGCCCTTAGTGAGCTTGAATAAGCTCTCCATTGGACAACTATGGGGGCAAAAGTGAGCTAGGTGGGTTGGTTTCATCCTCCCAAAAGCTTAGGGGTTGATTCACCCTCTAGCTTATTCCAAATGTGCTCTAAAGTGTCCCACTTGAACCTGTTTTTAGCTGCAACAACAGCAGCTCTGTGCTTCTTTCTTTTAGTGTTAATTAGTTTCTTTTTGTTGCTTATTTAGATCCCTTAGGTGCAAATAAGTCTAGTTGGTTAGGAAGTAGTGTAACTCTAGCTTATTAGTGCTTTAATGTAGCTTTCAATTGCTTATTTTCCATTTTGTCTTAGTTTAAGAATTCCCTAGATTAGCCATTCTAGCCAACTGCTTATGTCCCTTTTATTTTGTTGTTAGTTGTTATTATAGCTTACTTTTGTGCTTTCAATTCATTTATTTGCTTTTTTATCTTTCCTTTGTGCATACTTAGCTTATTTGACCCAAGAATGTCATAAAGGTGTGTGTTTGTTTGGGTTCTGTCCAAGTTGTCGGATCTGTTGGGGAATAAGCTGATCAACAGCTTATTTGCAAGTTTTTAAGTTGAGTCTTTGTTAAAAATTCATCTTATCTTGTTCCATCTTCAAGTTTGAAAAAAAAAAAGGCCAAAAAGGGGTGTGCTGAGATTCGAACTCAGGACCTGCTGCAACACAGCCACGCCTCACAACAACCATCTCCAACCATCTGCCCTTGGGTCTTCTTTGTGTTTAAGTTTGCACATTTAATTACTTAAGGACCTTTTGCAGTTTGTACTAATAAGCTTCTTTAGCTCATTTTCAGCTTATTTTCCATAGTTACCACCACATTTTTATTTTTTCCTAGGATCAGTAGCTTTTAAAGTATTTTATGGAATTTTTGTAGAATTTTGTAAAATCGTTTAGTATTTTTTATAATTTAATTTAGTTTTAATCTTATTTAATTCATAGAAATTAATTTAAAAGTCGAAAAAATTCCCGGCTTTTTCCTAAAATCATTTTTAGTCATGTAGATCGTAGGAAAATTGATTTCACACCCGTAGCCCTTAAATTGCAAAATTTTTACGTTTATGGCTCGGGTTGTTTGCCGGTTTTTACGTTTTTACTTTTTAGCACCCTAGGACTTAGTGTAGCTTCGTTTTATTGTTTCTTAGGCTTAGTAGTAGCTTATTTAGTGTTTACATTGTTTACTTGCTTAATTTTCTTTCCCGTTCCTTAATTTGTAGATCAGTAATCAAAATCCTCATTTGTTAAACCAATTCAAGTCCAAATCATAAAACTCATCGACACCGTCAATTTCACACCTCGTTGGGACACGACCCGGGGAAATCACTTCCCGGTATCACTTTTATCACACCCGTAAGGTTTGATACGTTGATCTTTTTCCTAAAAGGGTTAATTTGTCAAGTTTTACGGTTAATTTGATATTGTTGATATTTGTGTTTACTTTACACGAATCAAATTTTGGCGCCGCTGCCGGGGAGGTGTGTTGCGACAATATCGTGAAGTTTTTGCGATTAGTGACTTGAAGATCCTTCCTCGTGAAGTTACCGTTTTTCATAAAATCCAAAACCAAAAAATATTCTTCTCATTCCTCTTATTCGTTGATTCTATTTCTCCTACCCTCTTTTGCCGTTTAATTCTATCCTTCGTATCCTCTCAACCATTTGATTCTAATTCTTTAACCCTCTACATGTTTAATTATCATGGCGACGATCGATTATCGTCGTTGTTTTCATTGCAAAGGACGTATGGAAGAGGATCAAGTTTATTGTCTCAATCACGAATGTGTATGTAAGCGGTGTGGTAGGGCTGGTGCAAGCAAATATTGCTATTGGTGCGAATTATCCGATAATAACTCTCTTGATGATTCTCCAAGTTTTTCCGACCACCCTCCACAACCCGAGATTTGTTCTATTGTTTCTGAACCTAAACCGTCTAGATTTGATCAAAATCTTTCGCGATTTACGGTTAAGGTTAAGAGAAAAGAGCAAGAACCGGAGACCAAAACGGAAATGGTGGAAATTGCTAGCTCTGAGAGCACACCACTTGTCCCACCTCCAAAATCTTCAAAACCTTTTTCAGACGAAATCATGAACATACTTCAAAATTGCTTGAATGAACTTCGTCAAGATTCAATTTCGGGAAATACCGTTTTACCTACCATTTGTGATGTTGTTGAACCCTCGATTCCTACTCCCGTACCCGAGATACCTTCGTTCGATCAAGAGTATTGCTACGGTTGTGGAGACGTGTTACCGAAAGGTTTCCGTTGTTACAAATGTATGTGCGAGTGGTGTGGAACCTATCTCATTGATGGATGTTGTTCGATTTGTGCCGAGAATTCATTCGCTTATGATTCTAACCCAAACTCTTTCAATTATCCTCAAAACAATTTCAACTACCCTCCACAGAATTCATATGAACCACAACCGTACTATCATCATTTCAGTGATTCATCGTTTCATAATTTCTCTCCTCAATACCCTCATTGTGCTAAGTGTGGGGGTCCTCATGATGAATATCAATGTCAATCATGGAATCAAAACTATGGGCCTGACCCTTGTTATAACACTCCTTGTTTTGACAATTTCCAACCCCCACAACTTCCCGTCATTGATCCATTTTCTCATATGATTCTTGAGGAACTTTCTAAGGAACAAGCAGCTCGCAACGAAAGATATTTAGCCGATGAGCGAGCAGCTCAAAAGCTTCTCCTATTTAACGAAGCTGCTCAACAGCATTTTCTATTTAACGAAGCTTGCCGTCTAGATGACGAGGATGAGGAAGATTGGGAGATGACAAAGGACAAGGTGCATATATCAAGCCCACAAAGTACCGCACATGTCCACTCTCCACCCTCATATTGCCTATCTACCATGGAACCTTCGGATAACCTTTTAATGGGGGACGAGCATCTTAGCACTATTCTAGAAACGGAATCGTCTTGTGTTGAGAACCTTGTTCCAAACCCAAGTGAATCCGAGGTTATCTCTGGTGATATGTGTGATGAGCCTCTCGATGATGATTCTTCTCCCACCCCGAAAGAACCTGTTGAGGTGATCTCCGAGTCTGAAAATGACTATACGTCGTTTGATGATTCCTTATCGTGTGGAGACATCGAGTATGTTGAGGAGACACCTTCTGAGCTCGTCAGCTTGGAAGAAGTGAGAGATGTTGATCCCGATGATCTTGATATGGACACTGATTTTGAAACGGATAATGAAGATATTCTCGTTGTGTCCGAGAAACCTTTTGCTATGGCGTTCACTAATCCTCTGTTTGACTTTGATTCTGAATTCACTCTAGTTTCGGATAATTCCATCTTTGACATTCAGAAAGAGGATAGTGACTCTTACATGGAGAACCTCGTTATATCTCCATCTTTTCCCCAAGAAAAGAATAGTGGCAATCCCACTTCGACGTTAGACCTTCTCGAGGAGTTCTCTGATGAACTTGCTCTCGTTGATCATTCTCCACCGGGAGATGATGATGTGCACTTCGACTTGCTTTCTTTGGATGACTCGATATCTTCGGGTTTTCAGAGTGACGATTATGGCTTAGGTCCATCATCCACTCGTCCGCCTGCTAAACCGCCGAATGATGGAACCTCTTCTAAGCCTGACACGGTTGTTTTCATTGATTCAGTGGTGGATAAGATTTATAAACATTCTCTCAATGTTCCTCAATCTTATCTTTTGCCCACCCATCCCACCCGTTGTCATCTCATTGTCACTTTGCCTTCTCCTCCCATTTCTTCTCCATATCTTAACTCCTACAGGAGTGAAGATACCATCTTTGACCCCGACATTTCTCTTTCTTCTAAGCCGGATGTATCTCATCGGAGTGGAACTTTCACCACATTCAATGTTTTTCCAAATCATTTGAATGAAAGTCCGATGGAGATTTTCTCTTCCACTTGCTTCCCCATGGACCAATGAATTCGGGGTCGAGTCAAGCTAGCGACTCGGTTAACAAAAACAGTAGCATTCCATGGGTTTTCACCCATGTTTCTGACTTCTTTCTATTTTCTAACAACTAAGTGTGGGGGGAAACCACCACAGTGTTTGCTTCTTGTGTGTTTGCTCATGTTTTCAGGAATCCCTTTGATCGTGATGATTGATGCGCCTGTTTTCAATCCAGCCGCCCAATATCCGATCATGTTACTAACATTTATCTGGGGATATGTTTTCAAAATCCTTTTGTGTAAAATAACAGATTTCGTCCACACACTTGGTTAGTGGTATTACCTTCTTCCGTTCGATAGTATCGGCCGGCCGACTTTGAATATTGAGGGCAATATTCAATTCTAAGTGTGGGGGGGAATTATGTCGAATTTTGTCACATTTGTACCTTTTAGTCCCTAGTACCCCCGTTTTGACCCAAATTTAAAAATTTTTGCATGAAAATAAAGTGTTAATGCTTCGGTATTAATGGTAGTTTAGTCTTGATTAGGTTAGAACAAAGGGAATCCCGACTCTGCTAGAGTGTTGATCTAGCTGCTCTCTTAACATTTAGGCTAAGTTTTACGAGTTGTGCAAATGAAAATGCTAAGCGTGGAGTAGTTGGTTCTCTTTAGAGCTTATATAAGTAATCTATGGCTTTTTCTCCCAGTAGCTCCTAATTGAACATAAAATACGTGCTCGTTGTCAAACTTTTGAACATTCAAATCGTCTTGTTACAACAAAAAGTTTTAAGCAAAATTGATATAGAGCTCAAGTTCAACTTTTTATTTAAATTTTTGGAAAAGCATACTTTCTTAAAATCAGAATAATATTGCAAAGTGAAAGTATCGTAAAAGTGCTTGAATGTTGCAAAAATAAATTGCAAGTCAAAGTGAAAAATAAATTGCAAGTCAAAGTGAAAAAAGAAAGTGAAAAAAAAAAGTTGAAAAATGAAAAAAAAAATAATGAGTTCCTCGAATAAAAGTACTATGTTGCTTATCAATAAATGTGCGAAACTTGCTTTTTCTTAAATTTAAATCGAAAGTTGAACTAGGATTCGTCAAAGTTGTTTAAAAATTTGACGGTGATTTAGAAATTCTTGAAGTCAAAGACCCCGAAAGCTCCGATACTATTCTCGAGGGTGAAAAACCTAGCCTCCTTAAATGGACTAGCTGAGAAGAAAGTCGCTACATGGAGTGATCTCACCTTTGAATCTCGAACTTCTAAATTATCGTCGGTTGTTGTCCATTTAGGTTTAGTTTTAACTTAACGGTAGCCTCGTAAATCTTTGGAATCGAATTCCCGCTAATTCCGGTACTATTCTCCGTGAGGTGTCAAAAGCCGGTCACCTAAAGCCAACTGGTTTGGGATGTGCCGAGAAGAAAGCCGCTACATGGAAGAGGCCCTTTCGATCCTTAGACTTTCGTAGTTTCCGGGAAGGTAAGATTTTAGTTAAGTGGATAACAACCATAACAAGGTCGGTTTCAATGGTCAAACTTTTGAAAATGAGCACACGAACTTAAATTGTATAAACTGTGGGAGTAAAAAGTTAAGTCTCGACTTACATAGATTATTTGTATAAGTAGTGTTAGCATTTTGTCAAAACGTTTGCACAATAAGTTTAGACTTAGTTTGAGAGTATAAAAAAGAGGATGACGATTACAATTCCCTGGAGACACCCATTTTGTGTGAATCCCGTTCCATGATACCACATTTTGTTAATCAAGCATGTTGTTTACTTTCAGTCTAATTTAAATTTCTCGCATCGAATAAAAAAGGTCAAAATGGGGTATGCTCGTGAGTTTCATTCATTACTTTACATGATTGATTGCTAGGGACTAGCAATTGCCTAGTGTGGGGAATTTGATGAGTGCTTATTCACTCATTATTTTTACCCATCTATGACCACAAAAACGACTAAAAACACCCAAATACGATCAAAATATGTTAAAAATATCCTCGGAGTGTGTTTTATGTCTTTCAAGTACAAAAGGATTGAAAACAGAGCGAAAACGAGCAAAAGCAAGTTGAAACTGGAAAAAGTGCTGTCAAGACGTAGCCGGGAAGCAGTTTTCTACATTTTAGAAGCCCGAGACACGTTTTGAGAGTGATCAGGTGGGAAAACAACCTAAAACCCATCCAGAACCCAAAAATCCAATTTTTCCATTTTCCCGATACCGATAACTCCCAAAACACTTTTGAAACCAAAGTCATGATTTCATTTTAAAAACCATTTTGTAGAAATCCCATTTTTCCTTAAAACCAATTTTTTAATTTTCAAAAAAAAAAATAAAAATAAAAAAATGGCAAAATACATTTTTACTTTTATCTTAAACTCTTTTTAAAACAAAATAACTAAACCTTTTAAATAAAACTTAAAACACTTTTAACCTCTTTTGACCCCCATCCAACCCATTCACCCAGAAAACCAAAAAACCCTGAACACAACTAAATCCATTGGCGCCTAAGTGTTTCCCGCCCCTCTCCCTATCACTCTCAATCCAGAAACCCAAGAAATATTCACATGCCCACCTATGGTTACTCCCTCCCCTGTCCAAGTCATCAATCTTTGCTACAAGAAACCCCACAGACGGCTCATATTGCTTCTAAATGGTACCTACTTATTCAATGGTGAAGATTGGATGGGAGAAAGCACACATGTGGAGCTTGACTGATTTCACTCACAAAACAAACACAAACAGTGAAGACAAGAGAAGAAGACAACTTTTTACTTTTTTTATATATATAGCCGATTAGGATTAGTGTACAATTGTCTAGAAATTCTCAGTTCTAGCACCATTTTAAGTTTCCATGTCATTTTAATGTAATGTTTAATTTCAAGTTAATGCAAATTATTTTCATTGTTTAATTCCAATTTTTTTATGCAGTTTAATTTTGCCCATGTTCTGAATTCTTGCAAAAGTGGTTTAAATTCTTGTTTAATTTGTCAAACCTGAGTTTAGATTTAGTTGAAGCCAAAAATCAGTTTTCAAAAGTTCTTACATCTCAAATTGTAAGGCATTTTCTAGTTTGCCCCAAATGGGGTGTTTGGATTTGTATAAAATATGGGTCAAAAACCCCATTCTGACCCATTTGGATCTCTAAACAAGTTCTAATCAGTTTTAGTACAGTTTGTTTAACTCAATTTTAATATTGTACATGCATGAGAAGAAGTTTGAAATTGTTTTAGTTGTATGCTCAAGAATCTGCGCACCCACTGGTTGCAGCAAGTCTGCCCAACTGACACTCTTTGAGCTCCAATTTAGGCAGGTTAGATTTAAATTTAGGATTAGCTTTTGATTATGCAAGTAATTAGCAGCACTGGATTCCTACATCTTTGCTTGTTTGTAATTTGTAAGCCAACTTGTGGCTTACTTTTAAGCCGTAAAGTCTCCCCTTGGGACTGCAACAACAACAACAAAGACAAGTACCTTTCTTCATTTTGTTAGCTTAATTTTTAGAAGTTTCAGCTTATTCAGTAGAAGCTTTTCAGGTAGTAGAAATTAAATTCCTTAGGATTTAGCTTATTTAGTTTTCCTTAGTGCTTTTTAGAATACTACTATCGCTTATTTGAATTTAATTTAGTTCTAACTTTTAAGAATTCCCTAGAATAGCTTATCCCCATCTGCTTATCCCCTTCATTTCTTTAGCTAAATTTATGTACTCTTTGCTTACCTTGAGCTAGTAAGGTTTGATTGTCCTTAGTAATGTTTATCAACTGCTTGTTTCGGTTTATTAGAGCTTGTTAGAAAATAAAAGTGGCAAAAAGGGTGTCTGTTTCTGTTCTGTTCATAACTGTCAGCAATAAGCTGTGCAAACAGCTTATTGAGTGGATTTTATAAGAGAGTTTTTCACAAAAAGTACTTATTTAAGTCCCTCTAAGTGCTCATTTTTCTGTTTTGCCACTGTTTCAACAGCCCTTAGTGAGCTTGAATAAGCTCTCCATTGGACAACTATGGGGGCAAAAGTGAGCTAGGTGGGTTGGTTTCATCCTCCCAAAAGCTCAGGGGTTGATTCTCCCTCTAGCTTATTCCAAATAAGCTTTAAAGTGTCCCACTTGGACCTGTTTTTAGCTGCAACAACAGCAGCTCTGTGCTTCTTTCTTTTAGTGTTAATTAGTTTCTTTTTGTAGCTTATTTAGATCCCTTAGGTGCAAATTAGTCTAGTTGGTTAGGAAGTAGTGTAACTCTAGCTTATTAGTGCTTAAATGTAGCTTTCAATTGCTTATTTTCCATTTTGTCTTAGTTTAAGAATTCCCTAGATTAGCCATTCTAGCCAACTGCTTATGTCCCTTTTATTTTGTTGTTAGTTGTTATTATAGCTTACTTTTGTGCTTTCAATTCATTTATTTGCTTTTTTATCTTTCCTTTGTGCATACTTAGCTTATTTGACCCAAGAATGTCATAAAGGTGTGTGTTTGTTTGGGTTCTGTCCAAGTTGTCGGATCTGTTGGGGAATAAGCTGATCAACAGCTTATTTGCAAGTTTTTAAGTTGAGTCTTTGTTAAAAATTCATCTTATCTTGTTCCATCTTCAAGTTTGAAAAAAAAAAGGCCAAAAAGGGGTGTGCTGAGATTCGAACTCAGGACCTGCTGCAACACAGCCACGCCTCACAACAACCATCTCCAACCATCTGCCCTTGGGTCTTCTTTGTGTTTAAGTTTGCACATTTAATTACTTAAGGACCTTTTGCAGTTTGTACTAATAAGCTTCTTTAGCTCATTTTCAGCTTATTTTCCATAGTTACCACCACATTTTATTTTTCCTAGGATCAGTAGCTTTTAAAGTATTTTATGGAATTTTTGTAGAATTTTGTAAAATCGTTTAGTATTTTTTATAATTTAATTTAGTTTTAATCTTATTTAATTCATAGAAATTAATTTAAAAGTCGAAAAAATTCCCGGCTTTTTCCTAAAATCATTTTTAGTCATGTAGAATGTAGGAAAATTGATTTCACACCCGTAGCCCTTAAATTGCAAAATTTTTACGTTTATGGCTCGGGTTGTTTGCCGGTTTTTACGTTTTTACTTTTTAGCACCCTAGGACTTAGTGTAGCTTCGTTTTATTGTTTCTTAGGCTTAGTAGTAGCTTATTTAGTGTTTACATTGTTTACTTGCTTAATTTTCTTTCCCGTTCCTTAATTTGTAGATCAGCGTAATCAAAAATCCTCATTTGTTAAACCAATTCAAGTCCAAATCATAAAACTCATCGACACCGTCAATTTCACACCTCGTTGGGACACGACCCGGGGAAATCACTTCCCGGTATCACTTTTATCACACCCGTAAGGTTTGATACGTTGATCTTTTTCCTAAAAGGGTTAATTTGTCAAGTTTTACGGTTAATTTGATATTGTTGATATTTGTGTTTACTTTACACGAATCAGAGATCGTAGAGTAATTTCTCCTTCATAAACGTCAATCATCGCACGGCCCGTTCGTAAGAAAGGTCTCCCGATAATAAGAGGCACTCGAATCAAAGATCAAAGTCAACGACAACGAAGTCGGCGGGAAAATGTAGTGGTCCTACTTTCACATAGACATCCTCGGCGATTCCTTTCTGAATAGAGGTTGAGCGGTCCGCGAGTTCAAGAGTCATCTTAGTAGGAGGAGATCCGGAGAGAAAGCTTGTTATAAATCGAAAGAGGCATTAAGTTAATACCGCACTCAAGATCGGCCAAGGCGGAGCATTTCACAATTCCCGGAAACTCACAAGGGATAAGAAATTTGCCGGGGTCTCCTAACTTTTCGGGAAGTTTCTTGAGGAGCACCGACGAGCAATTCTCATTCAACGGTGTTTTGCAATTTCGCCAACTTTTCCTTATTACTCACTAAATTTTTGATCATGGCCGCAAATTTCGGCATGAGGAGTAAAGCGTCGGTGAAACTGATGTTAAAATTCAAGGATTGAATGATTTCAACAAATTTCTCCATTTGGTTTTCGGTTTTATCACGAATCCTTTGATCTTGAAGTCTAGACGGATAAGGAAGTGAGGATTTGAGAGTAGTCTTCGAACACGGGTTCCGAATTGGAGTCTGAATGACCGGAGGTGGGATGGGTGCAGGCTGCACACTTTCTTCAATAACCACGGTTCTCGTCTCCTCCCTCACCGGAGTAGGAAACGATGGTTCGTCATAAGCCTTACCACTCGGTGGTTATAGCCTTTAACTCACCCTTCCGGTTGGGAATGGTATCACTTGGAAGAGATCCCGAACTCGAGGGTTGACTTATCTTACACAAAACAGCATTCAACATGTTTTCAAGTTTATTCTGCCAAGCATCCAATTTGTTGTTCTGAAGTCGAATCTCATTCCTAAACTCATTGCTTTGTCTAGTCAATGAAGATTGAAACTCATTTCTCAAACTTGAAATCTGAGTTTGCATGTTTGGATGGTAGCATTATTGTGTTGAACGTAATTCGTGAATTCATTTGAAGGCAAAGGTGGAGCTTGATAACTCGAATTTTGATATCCTTGATTGTAATTGACTCCTTGATTCGGTTATTGATTTGGTGGGGCTTTGAATTGGTTTTGAACATTTGGTCCACTTAACTTGATTTTGATTAAACGAGTCCGATTGTTCGATTGAGAAAATCCCAGAGGTACCATTTGATTACTAACACGAGGGTTTGGTTCAACTTGAGGACGGTATTGGTTACCTCGGTTACGGCATTAGCTTCGAAAGGATTTCCATCGGTGGCGGTACAATTGTAGTAGGCATGCGGGCCACCACAAGTAGTACAAGTCGTTTCCACCGCCTTGACTTGAGCGGGTGGAGAAGAATTAACCTTAGCGGTCTTAATCTTAACCAAAGCCTGAATCATATCCGTAAGCTTATCAATCTTAGCATCTTGCTGGACGTATTTCGTAAGACGAGGACGATGGTGTAACACTCACTTTCGGGCAGAACCGATTTGCTACGTGAGGTACGAACTTTAGATTTGTTCTCAATAATCAACAAGGCATCTCTTGTTGATCGGGTCAACAAATTACCACCCGCAGCGGCATTGAGAGAGTCTTGATCAGTTTCATTCAAACCGTTATAAAACGTATCAAGTTGGTGTAATTTCGTAAAACCATGATGGGGACATTGCCTAAGCAAATCTTTGAATCGGTCCCATGCCTCACTAAATGATTCATCAAATCTTTGTGTGAATTTTGTTATTTCATTTTTTAGGCTTATTGTTTTAGACGGTGGGAAGAATTCGTTCACGAATTTTGACACTAAATTCTCCCATGTGGTATTGATCGGGGGTAGTTTTCGAGCCAAATCCGCAGCCCCTCAAGTGAAAATGGGAAGAGTAGAAGCTTGATAGCCTCTTCCGGAACGTTACGGTACTTGATCGTAGACGTGAGCTTGTTGAATCGTCTGATATGAGAGTGAGGATCGTCTCTCTCAAATCCGTAAAATTGGCTTGACGAAACCAAATTTATCAATCTGTGTTTAAGCTCAAAGTTATCGGCAACGATTGTCGGGACGACGATGGCTTCTCCATAACCCGGTGGGTGCCCTCGAGTTGCTCTAGCATGGATCGGTTGTCCTCCGCCATTTCGATGATGGGCGGGATTTGATTAGTTCGAATCTCGGTTCGACTAATGGAGCACGTCTATTTCGCCTTCTCGGAATTGTAGCGGTTTCAAGTATCGGTCTGTAGTTATTAGAACAAGTGCGCATGCACTTTCAAAAACCAAGGCAATTAAAACGAACGGTATTCGAAAAATAAGTGAACTTAACCGATAATCCCAAGTGAATAAATCACTTCTATAAGACAAACGCACAAGCGAGCGGAGAAGATTTGTAGGTCAGCGCGAAGCTTATTAAAAACCCGCTTCTTTTCAACCGCAATTTAATGTCGCCGCCCTTATACCCACCACAGCTTTGTTTATCCGATAAAGATAAATAAATTCACAAGCGACACAAAGGCAAGTTTTTGATCTTTAGTTCGGGAACTTATTAATGATAACACCTCCGCTGAGAATGTTATATAATTGGTGTCTTCTATTTATTAGCAAAAACACAAGAGAAAATCTTTTTGTATTTTTAATATGATATATATATATATACAAAAGAAAAAGGAAAATATTTTTTACTTTTTAATTTATAGAAAAATAGTAACTTCACGAATGAAGGATCTCGAGTCACTAATCGTCAAACCTCAAACGAAATTGTCGTGACACAACTCCCAAGCAAGGGGCGCCAAAATTTGATTTACAATGCCAAACCGTCAAGTTATCTCACACAAGCTAGCCACTTGTGAATGACTAACCGTAAGTAACTTAAAACAGTTCGCATAATCGATTCATGATAATGAAGGCTTATGGGTATGTGTATGGATAAAACCTCAATATCGATATAAAAAATAATCACGAAGATAGATTCAAATTCTTTAGGAAAAAGAATAATAAATCAAATCCCGTGTGTGATCGTTGATACGGATTAGTCAACCCAAATCGTTTCCCAACGAGGCGTGAATTGCCAACGTCGTTTTTGGTTTGGAATTTAATGCTCGATGTTTTGATTTGATTTTTGATTTGTTAAACAACGGAATAGGAAGGTAATTAAGGGAATCTAATCTACGGGAAATCCTAAGTGCAAAATTAACTAAAACGTTATTAACGAAACGTAATTAAAATGTAACTACGTCTAAATTATATCCTAAAAATGCCTAAAATTACTTTTACTCTAGAAATGCAAGTTGAAAACTAATTATGAATTAAAACCATTTTTTGGATTTTTCTGGATTTTATTAAAATTAAAACCAATTTTAACTTTTAAAACTAAATTAAAATACTAAAAATTATGAAATTTAAGGGGAAAAATATCAAACTATTTTTATAAAATCTAAAATACCATAAGAGAATTTTCAAAACTATTTTTATATATATTTTTTTGATTATTTATCTATTTTCTACTAATTTAAAACTATTTAAATCTAATTTAAATTGTGAAAAATACCAAATAAAAGGGAAAAATAGGGAAAAATCTTTTTTATGCTTTTTATATTTTTATTAAACCGAAATTTGAAAAAAATTTGAACTTTTTCTTAATTATTTGCAATAAAAGCTATTTAAAAGTGACTAAAAACTATTTTAAATAGAGAAAAATAGCAAACGGTGACCAAAAGTTATGAAAATCTCAAGAAAATTCTAAAATGTTATTCTAAAGCTATGAAAAATATAAAATATGATGCTTATGTATAAGATCTGAGAGCTGCAGTGTTAATTGTCACCAAATAAGCACTTTGAAATAAGCTAAACAGAAAAATAAGCCACCAAACTTATACTTAAGCTAGATTATACTATAACCACACTAAATCAACTAACTACTGCTACTCCTAACCTCAAATAAGCAGTTTAACAAGATTAGATGCTAACGATTTTTCTTCCCAAACAGGTTCTGACCCTCCTGTTTGAGCTTATCCACAGGCTTATCGAGAAGTGAAGTGAAAATGTGATATGTGGTCTTCAAGACCACCCAAAGAAACTACAAATGGACCAAATTTGAGACCCTAGCTACTTGAAATGAACATTGTGGCGTTCTGCAAGATCTCTGCAAAAACTGATTTTGACATCATTTTGACTTTTGAAGACAGTCAAGATTCTTTGACTTTTGTGAGATTTAAATGCAAATGTAGGACGATGTTGATGAATATGATTAAATACAACTTTAACAAGCTGGTTTATCAAATCTTACACCTATATGTAAGTTCTTAACAATTGATTCCAACAGTAATGCACATAAGATCGCTTACAAAGTAATTTTGACTTTATGAATGTTTGCCGCAAAAGTAAGACTGATATGAATTGACCAACCCTTAACAAGCTTGAAACAATAAAACTTAACCAATGAATAACCCTTTATCACAACAAACTGTTTTGATCCAAACACCACTTAATGACAGATAATGCAATCAATCCTAGCTAAAACATGATATCAAGATTATTCTAACTACAAAACAGTTGAGCACTAAAATGAAACCATATGACATCAAATAACACTACTTATAACATATTGAAATGAAACAAGCAGTTACTACTACTTTTATTAAGCTAGAAAGGAGATTAAGGCTAAACTCACAAGATGTCCACTTATGGCTTGCAAATCGGCAAAAGTACCACTAATCCTAACCCATTTAACATCAAATCAACCTGATCCATCGAACCAAATTAGAACACCACAGTTGACTTTCGTTGACCAAGATCTTTTGTTGTGTATTGATTGAAATGAGATAGTGAAGGCACAATCTAAGCTCACTAAAGCTATATCAAGTTTGAAATGAGCTTATTCCATTATTCCAAATAGCTCATTGATTACTTAAAATAAGAAATGCAAGATTAAATTTAAAAAAAAACTTGGAACTTTGATTAAATCCGAAATAGATTACAAGGAATTGAGATTACAATGAAAACTTTAAGAAAACATTTTATAAACTACTGAAATACAAGAAACAATAAGCTAAATGAAAACTAAGGAATTGCACCATTCCAATGTGAGCTCAAGGGGTCTTTATATAGCCTCCATCAGCCTTGGATCCTTGATTGGAAGAACCTAGAACCTTATCCTTATCCACGCTCTATCCATGTCACCATCTCCAATCAAATTGCTCCAATTCATCATATGAGGTGTTTACCAATCAAGAGCCTTCAATTGACCACGTTTATGGCATCGTTATCCACATGTCAGCTCTCTAGAAGGTTTGTGAGATTCTTAGTACGAGGTAAAGGATGGGTAATTTTTGTGGTTTGGGTAAATGGAGGAATGAAACTGGGTAATTGGGCGGGGTGGATTTGTTTATATTATTTTGAGTTGGTTGACCGAGTTATTGGATGGGTTGACCGGGGTCCATGTGGGTATACGGATTATGAATAAACCGTGGGTATTGAGTTTGGGTTGGACCGGGTTATTTGTATTTGGGCCGTGGGATTGGTATTTGGATTTAGGACTAGAATTGGAACCTTTTAACAAATCAAGGACCCAATGTGTATAAGATGAAACTCGTGGACCACACATGTAAATTCTGAAAATATCTTTGAAGGATCATTTTTGTCATACTTAAATAGACCAAGGCTGAATTTGCAACTTTTGATTCTTTAAGGGTCATTTTTGCCAAAAGCTCAAAGTTGAGGGGCCATTTTTGCCAAATCTTCAAACTTGAATATATCTTCTAAAAATCATCCTCGGAGAATAAAATCTTCACAAATGCTCAATTTTGATCTTCCGGCTCGGCTTAAGCTCTCTTAATATCTCGGATTTACGTCTGATTTGGCTTTCTTTTTTGTGTTTTATATATCCGTACCATCATTGCACACGCATAAACTCAAGAAAACAACAAATATTAGCAATAAACGGCTCTTTCTTGGTTATTTTGGGTCAATTTTGATAAACAAAAGATATGTGTTTAAGCACATATCAAAATACCCGAGCATGGCACCATTGAAAGAGTCGTTCGAGGGTTGACCCTACGCTAATGCAATCAACTCACGCTTCAAAAACCAAGGATTTCAATCTCTTTCTACTAAACCTATGAAGAAGTAGCAAAGATTCCTCAAAAAGAGATTAAGAAAGCCTTAATTCTAAAAAGCTCCGCTTACCTTATATTTCACATGTATATATTACGATTAAGCACAATCCGGTTATGAGTGACGGTTTGTTGAACTTTCATGTCGATCAATAACTCCAACATTTTTCAATAACCATTCGGGTATTGATTTGGTGGGGCTTTGAATTGGTTTTGAACATTTGGTCCACGAACTTGATTTTGATTAAAACGAGTCTGATTGTTCGATTGAGAAAATCTCGGAGGTACCATTTGATTACTAACACGAGGGTTTGGTTCAACTTGAGGACGATATTGGTTACCTCCGTTACGCATTAGCTTCGAAAGGATTTCCATCGGTGGTGGTACAATTGTAGTAGGCATGCGGGCCACCACAAGTAGTACAAGTCGTTTCCACCGCTTTGACTTGAGCGGGTGGAGAAGAATTAACCTTAGCGGTCTTAATCTTAACCAAAGCCTGAATCATATCCGTAAGCTTATCAATCTTAGCATCGGTGCTGGACGTATTTTCGTAAGACGAGGACGATGGTGTAACACTCACTCGGCAGAACCGATTTGCTACGTGAGGTACGAACTTTAGATTTGTTCTCAATAATCAACAAAGGCATCTCTCGTTGATCGGGTCAACAAATTACCACCCGCAGCGGCATTGAGAGAGTCTTGATCAGTCTCATTCAAACCGTTATAAAACGTATCAAGTTGGTGTAATTCCGTAAAACCATGATGGGGACATTGCCTAAGCAAATCTTTGAATCGGTCCCATGCCTCACTAAATGATTCATCAAATCTTTGTGTGAATTTTGTTATTTCATTTTTTAGGCTTGTTGTTTTAGACGGTGGGAAGAATTCGTTCACGAATTTTGATACTAAATTCTCCCATGTGGTTATTGATCGAGGGGGTAGTTTCTCGAGCCAAATCCGGGCAGCCCCTCAAGTGAAAATGGGAAGAGTAGAAGCTTGATAGCCTCTTCCGGAACGTTACGGTACTTGATCGTAGACGTGAGCTTGTTGAATCGTCGGATATGAGAGTGAGGATCGTCTCTCTCAAATCCGTAAAATTGGCTTGACGAAACCAAATTTATCAATCCGTGTTAAAGCTCAAAGTTATCGAACGCGATTGCCGGACGACGATGGCTTCTCCATAACCCGGTGGGTGCACTGGAGTTGCTCTAGCATGGATCGGTTGTCCTCCGCCATTTCGATGATGGGCGGGTCCGATTAGTTCGAATCTCGGTTCGACTAATGGAGCACGCCTATTTCGCCTTCTGAATTGTAGCGGTTTCACGTATCGGTCAGTAGTTATTAGAACGAGTGCGCATGCACTTTCAAAAACCAAGGCAATTAAAACGAACGGTATTCGAAAATACAGTGAACTTAACCAATAATTCCAAGTGAATAAATCACCTCTATAAGACAAACGCACAAGCGAGCGGAGAAGATTTTTAGGTCACAAGCTTATTAAAACCCGCTTCTTTTCAGCGCAATTTAATGTCGGCCGTCCTTATACCCACCACACGCTTTGTTTATCCGATAAAGATAAATAAATTCACAAGCGACACAAAGGCAAGTTTTTATCTTTAGTTCGGGAACTTATTAATGATAACACCTCCGTTGAGAATGTTATATAATTGGTGTCTTCTATTTATTAGCAAAAACACAAGAGAAAATCCTTTTGTATTTTTAATATGATATATATATACAAAAGAAAAAGGAAAATATTTTTTACTTTTTAATTTATAGAAAAATAGTAACTTCACGAATGAAGGATCTCGAGTCACTAATCGCCAAACCTCAAACGATATTGTCGTGACACAACCTCCCGGCGTGCGCCAAAATTTGATTTACAATGCCAAACCGTCAAGTTATCTCACACAAGCTAGCCACTTGTGAATGACTAACCGAAAGAAACTTAAAACAGCGCATTAACGATTCATGATAATGAAGGCTTATGGGTATGTGTATGGATAAAACCTCAATATCGATATCAAAAATAATCACGAAGCTAGATTCAAATTCTTTTAGGAAAAAGAAGAATAAATCAAATCCGTGTGTGATCGTTGATACGGATTAGTCAACCCGAATCGTTTCCCAACGAGGCGTGAATTGCCAACGCCGTTTTTGGTTTGGAATTTAATGCTCGATGTTTTGATTTGTTTGATTTGATTTGTTAAACTACGGGAATAGGGAAGGTAATTAAGGGAATCTAATCTACGGGAAATCCTAAGTGCAAAATTAACTAAAACGTTATTAACGAAACGTAATTAAAATGTAACTACGTCTAAATTATATCCTAAAAATGCCTAAAATTACTTTTACTCTAGGAATGCAAGTTGAAAACTAATTATGAATTAAAACGATTTTTTTTGGATTTTTTCTGGATTTTATTAAAATTAAAAACCAATTTTTAACTTTTAAAACTAAATTAGAATACTAAAAATTATGAAATTTAAGGGGAAAAATATCAAACTATTTTTATAAAATCTAAAATACCATAAGAGAATTTTCAAAACTATTTTTATATTATTTTTTTTTTATTATTTATCTATTTTCTACTAATTTAAAACTATTTAAATCTAATTTAAATTGTGAAAAATACCAAATAAAAGGGGAAAAATAGGGAAAAATCTTTTTTATGCTTTTTATATTTTTCTTAAACTGGGAAATTTGAAAAAAAAAATTTGAACTTTTTCTTAATTATTTGCAATAAAAGCTATTTAAAAGTGACTAAAAACTATTTTAAATAGAGAAAAATAGCAAACGGTGACCAAAAATTATGAAAATCTCAGGAACATTCTAAAATGTTATTCTAAAGCTATGAAAAATATAAAATATGATGCTTATGTATAAGATCTGAGAGCTGCAGTGTTAACTGTCACCAAATAAGCACTTTGAAATAAGCTAAACAGAAAAATAAGCCACCAAACTTATACTTAAGCTATATTATACTATAACCACTCTAAATCAACTAACTACTGCTACTCCTAACCTCAAATAAGCAGTTTAACAAGATTAGATGCTAATCGATTTTTCTTCCCAAACTGGTTCGACCCTCTGTTTGAGCTTATCCATAGGCTTATCGAGAAGAAGTGAAACAGATATGTGGTCTTCAAGACCACCCAACAAACTACAAATGGACCAAATTTGAGACCCTATCTACTTGAAATGAACATTGTGCAGGTTCTGCAAGATCTGCAAAAACCGATTTTGACATCATTTTGACTTTTTGTGACTTTTGTGTGATTTAAATGCAAATGTAGGACTGATGTTGATGAATACTGATTAAATACAACTTTAACAAGTCGGTTTATCAAATCTTACACCTATATGTAAGTTCTTAACAAATGATTCCAACAGTAATGCACATAAGATCAGTTACAAAGTAATTTTGACTTTATGAATGTTTGGCTGCAAAAGTAGGACTGATATGAATTGACCAACCCTTAACAAGCTTGAAACAATAAAACTTAACCAATGAATAACCCTTTATCACAAAGAAACTGTTTTGATCCAAACACCACTTAATGACAGATAATGCAATCAATCCTAGCTAAAACATGATATCAAGATTATTCTAACTACAAAACAGATTCAGAGCACTTAAAATGAAACCATATGACTGAGAAATAACACTACTTATAACATATTGAAATGAAAGCATTACTACTACTTTTATTAAGCTAGAAAGGAGATTAAGGCTAAACTCACAAGATGTCTAGCCACTATGGCTTGCAAATCAGCAAAAGTACCACTAATCCTAACCCATTTAACATCAAATCAACCCAGATCCATCACTGAACCAAATTAGAACACCACAGTTGACTTTCGTTGACCAAGATCTTTTATTGTGTATTGATTGAAATGAGATAGTGAAGGCACAATCTAAGCTCACTAAAGCTATATCAATTTGAAATGAGCTTATTCCATTATTCCAAATAGCTCATTGATTACTTAAAATAAGAAATGCAAGATTAAATTTAAAAAAACTTGGAACTTTGATTAAAACTGAAAAAGGATTACAAGGAATTGAGATTACAATGAAAACTTTAAGAAAACATTTTATAAACTACTGAAATACAAGAAACAATAAGCTAAATGAAAACTAAGGAATTGCACCATTCCAATGTGAGCTCAAGGGGTCTTTATATAGCCTCCATCAGCCTTGGATCCTTGATTGGAAGAACCTAGAACCTTATCCTTATCCACAGCCTATCCATGTCACCATCTCCAATCAAATTGCTCCAATTCATCATATGAGGTGTTTCGGCCAATCAAGAGCCTTCAATTGACCACGTGGCATCGTTATCTGACATGTCAGCTCTCTAGAAGGTTTGTGAGATTCTTAGTACAAGGTAAAGGATGGGTAATTTTTGTGGTTTGGGTAAATGGAGGAATGAAACGGGGTAATTTGGGCGCGGGGTGGATTTGTTTATATTATTTTGAGTTGGTTGACCGGGTTATTGGATGGGTTGACCGGGGTCCATGTGGGTATACAGATTATGAATAAACCGTGGGTATTGAGTTTGGGTTGGACCAGGTTATTTGTATTTGGGCCGTGGGATTGGTATTTGGATTTAGGACTAGAATTGGAACCTTTTAACAAATCAAGGACCCAATGTGTATAAGATGAAACTTCAGGGACCACACATGTAAATTCTGAAAATATCTTTGAAGGATCATTTTTGTCATACTTAAATAGACCAAGTCTGAATTTGCAACTTTTGATTCTTCAAGGGTCATTTTTGCCAAAAGCTCAAAGTTGAGGGGCCATTTTTGCCAAATCTTCAAAATTGAATATATCTTCTAAAAATCATCCTCGGAGAATAAAATCTTCATAAATGCTCAATTTTGATCTTCCGGCTTGGCTTAAGCTCTCTTAATCTCTCGTGCTCGGATTTACGTCTGATTTGGCTTCTTTTTGTGTGTTTTTATATATCCGTACCTGCACATGCATAAACTCAAGAAAACAACAAATATTAGCAATAAACGGCTCTTTCTTGGTTATTTTGGGTCAATTTTGATAAACAAAAGATATGTGTTTAAGCACATATCACTAGTCCATAGCAAACGGCTCATGGTAAAGACATATCAAATCCGTTGATAGCTGGTAGTTTGCTAAAAACTATGATAAGAGCAGTCTAGTTTTTATGTTTTTCTTTACCACTTGCTCTTTGAAATTTTTGTGAAAAATTACCACTGCTAGTTCACAGTTTCCACTGACAATGTTATTTTTACCACTGTTGATCTAGCAGTTACAACTGTTGTGTCAGTAACAAATTTTTTACAAGCCGTTGTAGAAAAATTGCTTTCCATATATATATAGGGTAACTTTTAGAGAACTATCTACTTTCCTATTTGATATTTATCCTCTAAAGATAAATAATTTCCTTAGATAATCTTTCTTGCGCAATACTCTTAAAACCCTACCTCTATATATCTTTTGTCTCAATTGGCTAGTTATTCTTTCAATTCTTACTGACATAATATTGTTTTTCATTCAAAGTTTCTATGGCACCATTAAAATTTGCAGACGAGCACAACCAAGTGGCCTACCTACAAAAGTCAAACGAGAAGAGTGGCCTTGTTTTTCATCAGATTGTGGACTTTCTTAATACTACCCATATAAGGTATGCTCTACTTTTAAATCCCACAATCTACATCTCTCAAATCAAACAGTTTTGGACTTCTGCTCAGTGTATAACACTTGAGAATAGAGATACACATGAAACAGTG
>OU343224.1:211522212-211644278 GCA_910596185.1 Chrysanthemum makinoi
ACTTGTGCCATTGATGATAAAACTCTACGAAATGGTTCCATCTTCATTTCGAATTATCATCATGCTCTGTAAAACTCTAGTACAAACATCGACGAATTTGCTCATGATGTTCAAGAGGCAATGGAAGTTGATTCCCCAAAGACTGGGGAATGTCGGTGTTTTTGATGAATGAGGAGTGAACTACTTGTACTTCGTGGGAATAGTCTTTTTCCAACAATTGAAAGCTTTTCGTTCATCGGGTTCAAACCATCCTTTATATGGTACATGGGAATGTAATGTGCCGTGTCTTAGTAATCTTGCTTTCTATAGCTAGGCATGATTGGTCCTAAACATCAAAACCACAATGTGGTGTTAATTGTGTGAATAGTATCCTAATGAGGTTCATCACAATTTTGCTCAATACATCTTCATTGAATTCAAAATTGAGTTTAATTTGTATTAACAATGTTGATTCTTTGATTTAGTTTATCTTAGAAAACAATGTGATACCAAATTGTGATAAACCCATTTGAACCCAATTTCTCAAGATGAAATTGTACTTCTAGGAATTAAAGAATGGAAATAACAATGTAGTGAAGATTATACTTACACAAGTGATTGTTTTCTTTGAGAAGATGACGAATGAACTCCCGTGAACAGTAAATTAGGTTTTATGTTCGTGAGTTTGAGAGAGTAAAATGAAGAATAAAACTCCACAGTGATCATCTTTTACTTAAACTGTCTTCTGATGTGCCGGTTCCTACGGATCCCTTGAATGAGGGATCCGGCTAGCTCAAACTTAGGGATCCGGCATATCAGCAGTTAGCGTTAAGTGATCTTTGATAATTTTGATTGGGAGTTCTAATTCTTGCTAGAGTTGATGTTTATGATCTATAACTTATGGTTGGGGTTTGTGACGTGTTTTACTAGTCCTATTTGACGAGATTCCCTTTTTATGAATAAATCATAATTCTTGGGAAGTTTAAGGATTATGATAAAATACTATTTTATCATGATATGAGGAGTTTCACATGGATACTTATTGACATAGATGAAATGTCAATAACCTTATGTGAGGAGTGATGATCAAGGCTCTCGAATAGCCAAGATATCATTATCACAAATTTATAGTTTTGTCTATAGACATCAACGAAGAATACTATTCTTGATGATGAGTTCAATATAGACAACAACTTTAGTGATTTTTTTTAAGTAAGCGTAATGAGTCTACTAATCTTAACATGTTTATACAAAATAATATTATTAATTAATCTAGAAAATATACAATAATAATTTATTTGTAAGTAATTTATTAAAGAGCGTACCTTTGCTATATATATTCTTTTTAAGAAAAGAATTATTGAAGCAAGATTCTTTATGATCTTCTTAGGATGCCCAAATCCTAGTATGGATAATTCTCTACAAGGAAGATATTAGAAAGATCTATCATTATCCAACATTATAAAATATGATGATTTTAAAACGTAACTTTTTGTTTTTAAGAAATTTCCTTCTTTGTAGTTTTCAATCATACACGGATCATATCAAGTTTTAAAAGTACAATATACTCTTAAGAAACTTGGTAACGAAGCTCGGGTACCAATTGTGGAAAACTAGAATGGGAGGTTGAATAATTTTACCGATTAAAACTTCGTTTTAAAATATTTAGATTCACTTATGTCAATCTATTTTATGTGTATGTTGGATGTTGATAGATAAGTATGTAACTAAGTAATGTAAAGGTAAAGAGTAAGAAACACAAAACCACGACACGAGTGTTTATAGTGGTTCGGCTACAAGGACACCTTCCTTGCCCAACTCGACTCCCCGAGTCACCCACTCGAGAGTTAGTTAGCACTACACAACACAAAATCCTTGTAGCGAAGAAGCCTTCACAACGTCGCCTACTCTTTATCCGGTACAAGGCTAGACACCGGGTTCTTCCAAGAGGCATAACTAAACCTATCACAACGTCACCTACACTTTATCCGGTACAAGACTAGATACTGAGTTCTATTACAAAGGAGGAACTTGTGGAAAACTAGAAGGGGGTTGAATAGTTTTACCAATTAAAAACTTCCTTTTAAATATTTAGATCGACTTATGTCAATCTATTTGGTTGTTTATGTTGGACGTTGATAGATAGATATATATAAACGTGTAATGAGAGATAAGGAGTAAGAAGCACATCACCACGACACAAGTATTTATAGTGGTTCGGCTACAAGGACACCTTCCTTGCCCTACTCCACTCCCCGAGTCACCTACTCGAGAGTTCGTAAACACTACACCAACTCCTTATGGCGGAGAAGCCTTCACAACGTCGCTAACCTTTTTCCGGTACAAAGCTAAATACCGAGTTCCTTCACACCAAGGCGAACCACACCTAACACAACGTCGCCTACCCTTTATACGGTGCTAGGCTAACCACCGAGTTCTTTCACACCAAGGAGAACTAATCCTATCACAACGTCGCCTACCCTTTATTAGGTACTAAGCTAAGCACCTAGTTCCATTACTATCGAGGAACTACTACCCTTCACAACACAACCTCTAATGTCAAGGAGATCCACTCCTTGTTACAACACCATCAAGGATATCACCATCCCTGGAAATAAACAAATACTTATATGTATAACGATGCACCTCATCGATTATACGACCTAGGCATTCTTCCCAAATGCCACTTGATTTGATTCTTCGGCATCCTTTACTAATGCTTTTGACACAACGCTTGGCACCCTTTGTAACATATTGGATTTCACAAACACATCACATAACAATATATGGTTCGAATTAAGTAGAGTTTAGAGAGAGAAAGTGGGAACCTTTCTAGAGAGAGAAAGTGAAAGAAAACTTAGAAGGTTAGATTAAGATGAATGAAAGGTCCAACCCTCTACCTTGGGAGGTAGAGGGTATTTATAGTTACAACTAATACGTCCTCCTATCGGACTGTGGATCAGGCATACAGTGGGTAAAGACCGTCCTTCCTCCACGGTGTTACTCTAAACTAAATAACTAACTAATAAAACAGTAAATAACGATATTTCTACGAGCTAACTTATGCTAGATTATATTTGGGGTGACCGCTACTTCACTATGGAATTTTCTAAATCCTAACAATCTCCCCCTAAGGGAGGTCACCCCATATTTTACATTTTGAATCCTAGCATTCTATTTTATCTCAGTCTTGAGGTAGACTTGAATTCTTCAACATCGACAATCTTTGTGCATTAGTAGTGATTCTTCAAAGTCCGCACTGACTTGTACTTTTAGTGGAGGCCTTTAATCTGATCCACATCTTTGATGATCTTTGAGCTTTCTTTGAGATCATCAGCCACAGAAACTCTCTGGATCACCCTTTATTGTGTTGCCATCATGTGAAGTTGTGACTTTCGGACCGACATGCTCACACTTTTGAATCATGACATCTTTCCATCAGAGTAGCGGAAGCTTTACTGGTTCAAGATATTTGCAGCAGCACAGCACGAACATAGTATAGAAATATCTGAGCCAGCTATGTAGATATGCACCAGTCATGATTTCTTCAAATTAAGTGTGGATGCTGTGAGCATGCGGCTTTGGAATGACTCCTCAATTCTGATCAGCTGCAACCGTCCAAATGTACCTGCAAGCAACAGTTAGCAATAAAACACACGAAAGTGTCTTTGATCACTTTCGTTGAATTGAGGTACACGGCCCACGGTTCCCCGTTGATCAGTACAAGTACTGCCTGTGATCAGGTAGGATTCCGAAGAATCTCCTTGACAGGGTTTCGCAGCGGTTCTAGCTGTTCTCAAACCGGAACGTCTCAAAGAAGACAACACGGAGTGAGTGAACCAGCGAATTGAGATTCATTGATTGATGAAAATGATTTGAAAAACAATCGCGTATTGCTTAGAAGAAAGAGTTTTGCAATACGACGAAGGTTTTATGAGAAAGATCAATTTTCAATAAACAATACTTTTGTATTTAAAGAGTACACATTCGATGTACTAGAGAAAAAGAAGAGATTCGCACATCGAACGGTTTTTCCAAAAGTATTTTTTTCAATCAGAGATACTTTTTGAATTTGAAGACATAAGTACACATTCGACGTGCTAGAGAAAAGAAGATTTGCACATCGAATGGTTTTTTCAAAAGCATCCGTCAATCCATTTCCTGGACCAAGGTTGATTCACGAGTGAATCGCCCCATCGTTTCTATCCAGTTGTCACATGGTTGATCTATAGAATAGATCTCACATGCCACCTACCAGGAGCTTGTTTGATGTTGGCTCCAGAAGGCTTTCCATCTTCATTGTGAATATGTATGCATATCACTCAGATGTTCTGGCAATACCACAAGGATAATGCGTAGGACTCTAAATATATACTTACTTTCCACATTGTGTAAAACAGCAAGTCTTCATTAATTTTGTGTCCTAATGAGATATTGTGGATGATCTCTTGGCTCTAGACTCAATAGTGCACATTTGGTTCCTATGCCGGAGACTAGGGAGAGGGTCTCCTTCTTCAATATCAACAATCTCTAAGAGAAAGTCGATAGATTATGTCGGTTCCCCGTGAGAATGAAACAAGTCCTTTTAAGAGGAACTTGAGTAGTTTGGGAAGTTGTAGTGCAATGCATCACTGGGTCCATGATGTCTTGTCTTCAATACCAGTGTTACCTTGGTAACAACCAGTAGCATATGTATTGAACCCGGTTACTGCCCTAAGGTTGAATTGATGGAGGGCTATTTCTTTTCACCCTTTTTCACATTCAGTTCTTTTTCATTCTTCAACCCCTTCAGTGCTTACCGAGACTTCATAACTAGAACCTTGTTGGGTTTATTTCAGTACTAGCTCTGTCTCAGTCCGCACTCTTCCCATATCTCATTTTTTTCCTTTTTTCATCATACCTAAGGACTCTACACTATCTAGTGGATTGTCCATGGGTAGATCCCTCCGGCTCTGGCGGGATCGTGGGAACAAATACCTAACCTAACCATCCTTATAACTCCATGCATAAAGTAAAATGGTCGGTCTTTTGGTACAGTTCTTTCTTCCTTGAAACCAATCGAAAAATCATTTGGAAAAACAATCAAGGTACTTGTGATACGAGATCAAAGCATTTTGTACCTTAATAGTTTTGATCATTTTAGAAATGCTCCCCCTCAACATGTGCATATGATTTAAAATTGTTTGGCACATGGAGGCAAGAGTTCTTTGAAATAATTTCTTGATCACATTTTCCTTAGAAAAAGCCATTTGAATTTCTTTGGTAAATTCTCCCCCTCAATATGTGCATAGGATAAGAGAAATCATTTTAACACATAGAGGCAAGAGTTCTTTTGAAGCACATCCACGAATCACAAAAGCCATTAAGAAAACCATTTGAAAACTCAATCAAGGTACTTTATAAGTCTCT
Source organism: Chrysanthemum makinoi (assembly GCA_910596185.1). NCBI lineage: Eukaryota > Viridiplantae > Streptophyta > Magnoliopsida > Asterales > Asteraceae > Chrysanthemum > Chrysanthemum makinoi. Next base: position 211,527,601 of record OU343224.1, read on the forward strand.
TTAAAAAAAACTTTTTGTACCTCGATAGTTTTGCTCCCCCTCAATATGTGCTTCGAGATTCGAAAGCGTTTAGCACATATGAGAGAGCAGCCTGCACAATTAAATCAAAAACGATCACCTTTTATCAAATTTCATTATTAAATCACAAATTCTCCCCCGATCAAAAATATCAAACCCTTTGAGATTTTGGATCCCAAGTGATTTAATTAGGTTTAGAAAACATGGGAGAAAATGTGGCCTTGTTTAAATACTCATCTGGTTTTTGGATAAATCCTCCTCCTCAACATGTGCATTGGAGGCAGGAGTGCCTTTGAAGGACTAAAACCAATTCCATTTAAAACAGATTTGAGATTTAAATCACGATCTCTACCCCGATCAGAAATATCAAACCATTTGAGATTTGTGATCCCAACTGATTTAAATCATTTAGAAGATTTTGGGGAAAGACGTGGCTTGATTTAACTTTGAAAAATGACAGATAAGGACCATTTTAAGACATTAAAGATTGTTAGTGTCAGGTATGATTATTTTAAAAGACCTTTAAGTAAAATAAAACGATTTCACAATCAAACAAGAACAGAAAAAATTTCATTTTGACAGATCTTTGAGTTTTAAAGAAAATCATACCATAACATAACATTAAATCTTTAGATCACCACATTTTAACGTACAAATCGGAACTTTTGTGAAGAAATATCATTTGAAAATATTTTATTTTAAATCACTCTCCCCTCAATCCATGACAGAAGTCAATAATTGAGTGACTTAGGTTTTGATAAAAGAAGTCCGGTGATTTTCAAAATTTAGTTCAATTTATTTTCAAAACAATATTTTTCCATTTTCAAAACAATTTAATCAAATTATTCAAATTGTTAAAAATGGTATCTGCACAAAGATACGAGTGGTGAGAAGCTTCCGTTGTTGTTGCTGTAAGGTTTGGAAGAAAAACCATCTGCTGATGCAGTGAGACTTCTTCTTACGTTGCATTTGAATGCCAACTGAGGTCAAATTAAGCTTCGTTTCTTCAATCACTTAGAAGAAAACCATCTGCTGATGCAGTGAGACCTCTTACGTTGCATTTATGCCAACTCTCCATTGAAGTCCAATTAAGCTCCGTTTCTTCATTTGTCAACCCAAGATATTGTTACCCTTCCTTCGGCATCCAATCATCATATATGTGGGATCCGGATCGAGAACATTCTTATACCAAAATACCTGCATACGTTAGTGAACACAAAAAGATATATGGTGGTCGACATCACCCAAACAACAATCGACTAATAAAAGTCAATGCAACATATCAATCAGATCATATAAATGTATGGGAATAATGTGTACATCAAACTCTAATCATCTAATCCTAGCAATCATATCCTAGGCACCTAGTCCTTCAACATAGGTTAACATCATTTTTAATTAAGCATATAGGATAATTAAGAAAGCCCGTTAGATGATATAGATTTGAAAACATTCCCCCCCTCAATCAATGACTCAATTTATAAAAGATTTTAAAAGTGCTGAAGTCGTTGATTGAGTTTCAAATTTATGAAAACTTCGATACTGATTGATTTTCAAGCAGCTCATTTACCACCATTTTATTAAAACAAATATTTTTCTGAAGAATTTTTGAAGAAAAAATATTTGAGTAGGAACAGCAGTCCTTCGACATACTTTCCTCATTTGTTTTAGTGATAAGTGCACGAAATATTTGAAAATAGGTTTAGCGCAGCACTTTCCTTTCTTGAAGAGCGGGTTGCTATCTGAAATAATAGCAAACCATAGTTTTAGCATGGGTTACAGTTTGAAGTAACTGCAAGCCATCATTTGAAGCCCGGGTTACAGTCTGAAATAACTGTAAGCCATTTTTGAAGCGCGGGTTACAGTCTGAAATAACTGTAAGCCATAATTTTTGACATGTTTAGAAAACGAATATTTACACCTCCTGCTCGAACTTCATCTAAAGTCCCGTGCCATTATTGAATGACATTTCTAAGACCGTAGATGTTCGATACCAAGACATGTCTTGAGAAAAACAAATTTTTTGGTATTTTTCAATTTCTGATTTTATGGGCTTTTGTTGATTATATTTTTCTATTTGGTTTTATAGGGTTTTATAATTTTGTATTTTGCTTTTTGGTTAAATATATACAAAGATATAGATGAAGGAAAGACCTTTACTCCTCGTCTTCCCCTCACGAAGGCGTTTGAGTATTCTGGTTGAGAGAGCTTTTCAAGCCAAGTCGAGGAAGAATAAACTCAAGCATTCTCTCGGAAAACTTTGGTGAAGATAATACGCTAGCTAAGTATTACGACTTAACAAAATAGAGTTCACCACACCGTTTTCCACATTTGGTGGAAATGATGTGGGATGTCAAAGTGCTGCTTTGAGGTGTTATGCGTTGTTGCATGAGGCAATAGTACTTTTATTATCACAATGGAGGGATTATGTTGAATTCAAAGCCATAGTGGAATAATGGGATCTCATCCAAAGGATTTGAGCACAACAAGATGACATGGCTATGTATTCAACTTTAGAGAAATAGAAGTACTCATTTGCTTTGAAGCCGACTCACAAGCTTATCACCCAAAACTGAGCACCTCGGATGTACTTCAACGTGTATCTTGACATCCGCATGATGGCATCGCATAAATTTGTTAGTGACATGTAGGTGTCCTTCGGTACCATAGTCCCATATTGATGGTTCCTTGGAGATACCGAAGACACGCTTTACCGCTTCAAGGTGCTTTTAGTAGTAGCTTAGCCTAATATCTAGCACACACAAGCACACACGAACAAGATGTGCAGTGCTTAGGCTGTGAGGTACATCAGGGATCCAATCATTACTCGATATTTTGTTTGGTCTACCATGATCCCTGAGTGGTCCTCATCAAGTTTGGTTCGGTCAATCATGGGGGTGTCAACAGGGTCACTTGAATCAAATCCAAATTTCTTTAAAACCTCTGTTGCATATTTAGATTGATTTATGAAAATGCCTCCGGGACTTTGTGAAATTTGTAATCCCAAGAAAAATGACATTTGTCCCATCATTGACATTTGAAACTTTGAACTCATTTCATTAGAAAATCGATCACATTCCATTGGATTCCGCCGAGGCAAAAATAATATCATCAACATAGATTTGAACATGAGTTAAATGTTTGCCTGACTTCCTGGTGAATAAGGTAGGATCAACTGCTCCTGCTTGAATCGGTTGATAGAAGAAAATTTGACAGTGTATCATACCATGCCCTTGGAGCTTGCTTTAAACCGTAAAGAGCCTTATTCAGACGATAAACGTGAGTAGGATGCTCTTGATTCACAAATCCTTGAGGTTGGCTGACGTAGACGACTTCTTTAAGATCTCCGTTCGAAACCGTCTTCACATCCATATGATATACTACCATGTTCTTACTAGCGGCATTAGCCGAAGATTACGATTGCCTCGATTCGAGAAACTGGAGCAAATGATTCTTCAAAGTCTATACCCTCCTCTTGACGATATCCTTTAGCAACTAATCGGGCCTTGTTTTTCAACACATCACCATGCTCATCAAGTTTCACTTTGAAGATCCATTTAAGGGCAATAATCATAGCACAGTCTGGAGCAGGTACTAATTCCCATACATCAAGTCGATCAAACTCATGAATTTCTTCTTGCATGGCATTGAACCAGGTCTTCATCCATGATTTTAACATCTTTTTGGTTCGATCTTAGAGAGTACGGAGTTGAAGAAGCACCATAAGGCATCTGTTGCAAGTTGTTTCGTGTGGATACACAGATGAGAGGGATTTCCAATGATGTTTTCCAATGGATGATCGTGAGTCCATTTCTTGAGGTGTTCATGTGGCGTGGTTGAGGGACTAAAAGTAGCGAGTCGATGTCTCAAGAAGATGGTTCGATGAAGATTCGAGAGCAAATACATTTTTAAATGGAGCATCTTCAGGAGTAGCAAAGGGATTAACTTCATTATTGATACCAGACATAGTTCCATGATGTACCTCTCTCCCCCATGAAGGTTGGGATCTTATTGGAATCAACATAATAATGTGTACAAGAAGGAATAATCGGAAGCACTTTACCATTATTCATATCGAAGATGTCGATAAGCAATATCATCTCATGAACCAAATATTCTTCTCATATTTCCTTCTCTGAGAGGTTGAGTTAACACATACCAAAAGTATCGAGACCACTTCCTCCCGAAAGGTTGGAATAATACATCAAAGGCTATGAGTAAACACTGAGTTTCTCTATGGTTATGACATTTGTCTTTCCCGGGATTACTTCATGAGAAAAGTATTAGGTTCATCACGTGTACTCGTTGTGTGTTTAGATGTATGTCTCCTTCCCCTTGATACCTCAGAATCAGCAACACATTATACATACCAAATATTCTTGAAATAGAGAAGAACAAAATTAGCTCAAATGAATCTTGTGAGAATCAACTGCTATAGAAACACTCTCTGACTATCTTTATCAACCCATTCATAGACAATTTGAAGTGACTACTGATGAAGAAAACCCGATGTACCAAACTTGAAACTGAAGTAGAATTCCCAGCATTTGCATCTTAAGCTTGCACTAATGTTGGAAGAACGGTGTCGAGAATTTATGCTCCAAGCAAATCTCCAAGTACTCAATACTCAACCAAAGTATGAGACATTAACACCTCTTGCGATTATCCACAACGACATAAGCGTGTGTCACTGAGTAAAACAACGTAACTCCTTGAAGTGATAGTTAACCAGGTCTTCAACCATCCACCCCGATTGCTGGTAACTAGATAAACCAAGTCTTCAACTTAAATTCAATCACGAGCAAGTTATCATTGAAAGTCATGCATCCAACCATCCCCGACTTCAAGATAAAATAAAACGCCTTTGTGAAGGTCAACTTCAATCTCAAATAAGTGATAAACGATTAACTCAGAAGTAATCAACTTATGTCAAATACCCAACACGTGAATAAACATACAATCGGATGTACATTCACCTACTGAATGAACCGGAACAAATGATGCCTCAACATCAATGCATTCTTCCTAAAAGTATACATGTAGTGGAATTTCACCAATAACCAGTAGGATGAGGTAGACATTTTCCTTGACGTTCATGTGGTTGATTTATAGCATCACGCATGTGAGGAACAATAATCCATGAAGATTTGGCAAAGGAATAACAAAGAGTGGATCATTATTCATGAACAATAATCCGTGAAGATTTGGCAAAGGAATACCAAAATGGATCATTATTCATGACTACAACTGCAATATTATGATAATCATTATCAACGCCTTGAGGAATAACTGGAGATAGGGATTTTTTGAGTAGTCTGAGTTGTACTTCTTTGATGATCATCAAACATATCTTGAACTCATGAATCACATAGTCTTTGATGATCATCAAATATTCGCTAGCGGTTGTAAATACTCATCAAACATATCTTGAACCAATGAATCCCAAACAATAAATCCCATTTATCCTTCGTGAGTGAGAGTCATCAAACTTTAAGTCGTATAACCATTATTCAAACATCCATCATCATTTAGTATATTCACTTTTCTCATAAATCCCATTTATCCTTAGTGAGTGAGAGTCATCAAACTTTAAGTCATATAACCATTATTCAAACATCCATCATCATTTAGTATATTCACTCTTCTCCCCTCAAAAATTGCATCCGAAGTTGCCATTTTGATTTAGCAAGTGAATAAGAATATACATTAATGAATGTAGATCCATTTGATGACTGAATGAGCATGGGAGAAACATGAAGCTTGTTGATGAAGAATGCGATGAGAGAATGGTCATAAACATGAAGATTTCTCTTCTTCGAAGATAAAGCGCTGGCCCAAGCGTACACTTTTCTTTTCTTTGAGGAACGGGGCCTGAAGTGTTATCTCTGAGCGCCATAATGATGAAGTACGAGGCTGAATCGATGTGAACAGACGTCATAGCCGATTGAATATCAATGTTGAGTAACATGAACCCGTGAGTTATGAGATATCAATCCTTTTGTTATCCATACTTTAAGCCATTCCATGTATTGAAGGATCGAAGTATCTGCAAGGTTAAGGACTACCGCACTAATATTACAAACTTGATTGCATATATTATGGTTAGTGACATCGGATCCAAATCCAACCCCTTTGGGGTTTCACGGTCAACATTGAGAATGCCATTGGTAAACATCTTTCCTGTGGGTATCCACCTAAGTCCAGCATCCTTAAAAGTTCTACCGGATGGTATCCACTTATGGCAAGGTCTAGGATTGTAAGGCTTCTTATGCATAGTGAGAGACTTATCCTTTTTCCTAGTTTCCAAAGATTTAGTAGTTGGTAACCATCTAGGTGAGGCTTTTGGTTTCATTTGCTTCATATGCATTGTGGATGACTTAGTGTAAATCCTAGACTTAACAGGTTGTACCATTGCATGAGCATTTACTTTCTTCAGGATTTTGTGAAACATTTATCATGATTAGCATTAAAGATACATTTCAGACACTTTGAGCAAACAACTTGTTTGGATTTAGAAATAGATCTAGATTTCTTAGAGTGATCTGCTATAGGAATAGCTTTAATCAAAATGCAACTACTCTTAGATGTACGCCAATCCCTAGTCTTTAGATTAGTGTTCCTAGGTAATAGTTTAGAACTACTAGATGCCTTGAAATCTAGAAGAATTCATCATCCTAGGTCTTGCACCTAAAATTCCGTCTTTACGATTATGTGCCTTCTTTCTAGCCATTTCAAGATAAGAGTTCTTATACAAGTCATTCATGTCAATTTTCCTAGGCAAGTGAGGTGAAGTGACTGGTTTTGTCAAAACTTGTTTCGCATCAACTTGGGAGGCAAACGCGCTTTTTGAAAATTTTGGTCGTTCAGATCTAAACGCACTCGGTTGTCTAATAACTGGTTTCCCCAAGTTTGATGGTTTTGAAAACTTAGTGTTCACACTATTCCTGTTGTTTTAAGAGCTCATTTTTAAAGCAACAATGGCGAAACTCTTTTCCTGAAGTTGAGCTTTGAGTTCATCAATCTTTGCTATCAAAGGGTTTGTTTGTTCCATTGACTTAGTTCTAGCTTCTTTGTCAGAGTCACTTAGTTCTATGTGATGCTTTCTCAAAGACTCATTTTCCTTTAGTAATTTAGCCATAAATTGTGATTCATTATTTCTTGTTGTAGTAGCATCAATGTCTTGTGTATTCATGACTAAATTACTTTTCACATTCAAGACATAAATATGTTTCTTCAGATTGTAAATGGTTGAGTCTTTGTCTTGAAGCTGAGCTTTCAAAGTGTTAATTTCAAAAAGTTCACGGAATTCAGGAAGTTCGGGATTTTTACATGGTTTGTTAAGTTGAAAACTTTCTTCTTTACTCAGTATCGCAATTTCAAGTGAAATGCAATGTTTTTCAAGATTTGATAATTTGTTTGAAAGTTCATCAAAAGCCTTTTTATCAACCGTATCTTTTGTTTTGAAACACTTAATCTGACTCAGCCTCGCTTATAGAACATTTATCAAAGACATGTTCAGCATCATGATCAGTTTGTTTAAGAACTTTAGCAGATGCACTATGTTGAACAGTTAAAGGTACCTCATTGCATGACACTTGTTCAATTATCGGTGGATATCGCATCCATATCATGTGTAACAAGAGTCACTGGACCGCGGTTTGCGTCAAGCTTATCTATCTCTGAGCCTCTGTATTCAGTGTCAACAGATCCAACATCCGGTGCATTACCCAGCTCAACATTACAATCTTTTGATTGTGCCCGCCATTCATTCCCATTTCGATTTCGCATCTACTTCTTTTGTGTTAAGAGTAACTGAAGAGCTGGTTACATCATTCTTCTTTGTTTCGATATTCGCATTCACAACACACACAACTTTTCGATACATTACCCGACTTATCACAAATATCTCTCAACATACCCGACTCTCATCTACTTTCTCATCAACTTTTTCATCTTTCTGAGTAACTTCCTCAATATACTTCTCCACATTATCCATGAGATGGATAAGTGTCTCCGTGAACACGCTAATTTCCATTCGAGTGTGTCTCTTGAAGGACATTTCAGTCATGTCTTGATCATAATCGGATGTGAATTCCCTTCTAATGAATGACTGAAATAGTTTGTAGATCACTTGAAGTGCAAATACTGAATTATCCTTATGAACCTTCTCTTTGCCAAGTTGTAGCTCCAATTGCTCTAGGTTTAATAGCGAGTTCTGTTATGTGGATAAGTCCGGACGGAAGAGGGCAATACATGTTCGTTCCATTGATGTGGGTAGAAGTAACATGAGGTGAGAGTGAAGTTGTTGATAAGGTTCAATCCTGCTTTCCTTTTGCATGGCATTAGCGACCGAGGTGCAAATCTATCCCATTGGACTCGGAGCATGATGAACACAAATCATCATTGATTGATTCCATCATCTGTAACCGTTCAGTATAGCTAATATTCTCATGGTTGTCTACAAAGATCATACAGTTTGAGTACTTCGAAATCAGAATCGAGTGTAGGACATGATGTTGATGAATCCACAGGATTTTACAAGTCTATGATTTAAACCGAGAAATAGAATCTTTCGCGGGATTTTACAAAATCAAGACGAAACCGTTAAGCAATGACCAATGGAACGTGTTAAGATGACTGATGGGTTGTCAAAATGATAGACAATTGTGTGTTAGGACATATAATTGTTTGTAGGATTAGCAGAGATGTTGTTTGGTTGAGATTTGGATTGGTTTATGCGATTTTCAGAAATTTAGGTCTAAAGACATAAAAACCTCAATAACTTCATTCGAGGGCGGATTTAGCCCTCGAAGGTTTACCCATTCGATGACATTCTCCTCGCTTCTCCGCTCGTTTTGATGGGTAGAACAAGAAAACGGAGTTACGGATCAAAAGTTATAGCCGTTTGAAGTTTTGTCTGGAAAAGTCAACAAGTCGCTAAGAATTCTTAAACCAAGTCGCTAAGACCAAGTCGCTAGGACCCAAGTCGCTAAGATAATGCACCAAGTCGCTAACACCTAATTCGCTACACCACTAAGTCGCTACAGTCCCAATTCGCTAGATAAGTGCAAGTCGCTAAGTAGTAACTCGCTAACCTCAAGTCGCTAGCGAAACTTTTGAAGCGAATTCGCTACTCAAGTCGCTAGGAATACAAGTCGCTAAAAGCAACTCGCTCTGACTCAAGTCGCTACCACCAAGTCGCTACGTGGTGAGAGTCCACTACTTGTACATGTCGCTAGGTAAGTCGCTAGCTCCAAACCCAGAACTCGCTACAAAAATGTGAAGCAAGTCGCCTGAAGAAACTTTTCCGTGGCTCAAGTCGCTAGCATGAAAAACACATAAACACCACTTTTCAATCCAAAACAACCCAACCAAGATGATTTAAACCTTCCAAATCACAACCTAAACACTTATGATGATCATAAACACAAAAGTACAATCAAAATCCAAACTTTAACACAAGAAATCAACCAAATGATGCAAAACTAAACACCTCAAAACTCAAAACCACCTAAAACACACTAGAAATCCATAGATATGTAAGAGATGATCTAACCATGGCTCTTGATACCAATTGTAACATATTGGATTTCACAAACACATCACATAACAATATATGGTTCAAATTAAGTAGAGTTTAGAGAGAGAGTGGGAACCTTTAGAGAGAAAGTGAAAGAACACATAGAAGGTTAGATTAAGATGAATGAAAGGTCCAACCCTCTACCTTGGAGGTAGAGGGTATTTATAGTTACAAACTAAACGCCCTCCTTGGATCTGTGGATCAGCATACAGTGGGTAAAGACCCGTCCTTTACTCACGTTGTTACTCTAAACTAAATAACTAACTAATAAAACAGTAAAATACGATATTTCTACGAGATAACTTATGCTAGATTATATTTGGGGTGACCGCTACTTCACTATGGAATTTTCTAATTCCTAACACCCTTTACTAATGCCTTCGTCTTGACACCTTTAGCATTCTTCACTAATGCTTTGACACGGATGATAAGCACCTTTCACTAATGCTTTCATCTTGACACTTTCGGCATCTTTCACTAATGCCTTCAATCCAACATCTATGGAGAAAGAAAGAACTATCAACAAGAGAACCTTAGTTGTCTTGATGATGACGAAGCATGGCAACTCATGGACTTGAGCTTGCTCGCCTTCAAGAAGTGGTGATCTCGCCTTTAAGAGGAACCTAGAGAATCACACAAAACAAAAGACAAACTACATAGATCACTTGGATCTGAGGTTAGAGGGTTATAATACTTGGGAAGTATGTGTGTAAAGTGATGAGTAGAAAGGAAGAAATGGCTCTCTATTTATAGAGGAAATTTTCATCGCTTCCTCGGATCCGCGGATCCCTCCCACTAGGGATCCGGCTAGCACAAAGCTAGGGATCCGTGGGACGCTCCTCTTTGCCCATGGGTATTTTTGGTTATGGGTCATGGGTCATGGGTCATGGGTTATGGGTTGATCCATGTTTTTCTTTCTAGATACAATGTATCTCAAGGATACAATGAACTTGGTTAAGTGGTATATATAAAACCATGGGTTATGGGTCAATATCATTTGCTAGTTTTTACCCATTTAGTATATACTTGTTTTTACCCATTTTAGTATATACTTGTTTTTACCCATTTTAGTATACTTAGTTTAAGTATATGCTAACCCCAATATGTAAACACTAGTTGTTGTACATATGTATCTAAATCATAAAATCACTTATACTTGTTTTAGTGTTTTATGTGAGAACGTAAGTGTGTTAGGAAACTATTGACTCAAACTATTTACGTATTCTATTTGTTTCGTTAAAATGATTTTACGTTTGTTACCGACAAAACATTAGAAGATCGTAAAATATAAATAAACGCTTTTACGGCTTATTTGTATTAACAATCTCCCCTTTTTGTTGATGACAAAACATAAAATTATTTTAAGAAAAACAAAAATTGTAGTAAATTTGAGTTAGTAGTTTTACTTTCTTCTCCCATTTTTTTGTAAAACAAAAGTGTTAAAAGAAACTAACACAATTTTATAAGAAAAATATGTAAAATGTAAAAAGAGTAAATGACGGAATGGTACTCGTTTAACTCCCCTTGACGAGTCCATCCCTTTGAGAGGGCCCAAGGACATGACGTAAAAATAAACTAATTGTGTTTGCAAATATGTTTGCAAATGGTTCGTCTAAATGACGAAAAAGTGCTCCCCCTTGAAGATTGCAAAGTTGCAATGGGGTGTCATGAAGTATAATCCAAAATTGGATTAAGTTTGCAAGTGTTTTTGCAATATCGTTTGACACAAAGCTCCCCCTAGCTTTATGGTGTCAAAATCTTCATATGTATTTTGTAAATCTACAAAGTAAAGGTTAGAAAACAAGAGTATAGTGCATAATTTCCTGCAAATAAAACTCAAGTTAGTATAAATTTGTGCTTCTGTACCACGGTTCCCTTCTTGGAGGGATCCGTCTAGGTATTTTGAGGGATCCTACTACCCGCTGACAGTTTCTTCAGAAATAAGAGTGTTTCAATCAATGCTAATGAAGATGTGAAGTAGTATATGATAAAGCAAGCACAAAGCACAAAGCAATTATGGCATATAGATATTCATTCAATAAAACAAGAGATGATCAAACAAATCTCTAAAACTAAGAGAATGAGCTAGCCATACAAGTGCTACTAATGCTAATGAGTTACCCAAACTCAAGATTCAACTAAGAGCTTAATGATGATCAAGGATGAGATAAGTTTCCTAAACGTTCTAAGCTTAAGCTAGTGACTATGATGCTCATTTTAGTGTAGGCTTGTTGACCTCTTCGAAACATTCGAGGAGGTGATAAAACATGAAACGTTGCTCATCACGTAGTTCATGTATCAACCTTTCAACATGTTTACAATGATAGCAATCCTTGTCATGGTTTTGAGTTTCTTGAAGTGGAAGTTCAAATGAAGTGGGTTGAGGATCTTCAAATGAAGGAGGAATTGGTGGAGGCTCATTAAGTGATGGCTCTACAATGTTTGAGGGTGGAGGTAAAGGAGCATCAATTTCCATGTGGTTGGGTGGTTGACTTTGATGTCTTCTCATAATCTAAAATGGACTATTGGGGGGAATGAGAGAGTTTGATATTGGATCAAGTGTTGATTCAACATTTTGATTTTGTTGCCTAACCATTTCAAGTGAGTTTGTTGGTAGTGGTGGAAGGTGTGATGGCCAAGGAGGTAAGTCTTCTACATTGTGAGAATGTGGAGATGATTGTGAGGTGGCTCTAGGCACCAATGATGTTGGTTGAGTTGTGGAGGGTATGTTTGGTTTAGTAGAGTTTGGTGATGAAATCCTAGTTGGAACACTCTTCTTGGGGATTAGTTTGATTGGTTTCTTTGGTGTAGGGGAAATCCTAGCATTAGTGGACTTAACCGTAGATGATTCGGTTGAGGAAACTTCATGTATGATCCTAGCAAGTTTCTTGGGTGGTTCTTGAGTGGATGAGTTAGCACTAGAAGCCTTTCTCATGATGAAATGACTAAGGGAGATGGTTGCAATTGCTGATAATTGTGTTTGTGTTTGATGACTAAAGTGTTGATTCGTGTAAAGTAAACACAAATATCAACAATATCAAATTAACCGTAAAACTTGACAAATTAACCCTTTTAGGAAAAAGATCAACGTATCAAACCTTACGGGTGTGATAAAAGTGATACCGGGAAGTGATTTCCCCGGGTCGTGTCCCAACGAGGTGTGAAATTGACGGTGTCGATGAGTTTTATGATTTGGACTTGAATTGGTTTAACAAATGAGGATTTTTGATTACGCTGATCTACAAATTAAGGAACGGGAAAGAAAATTAAGCAAGTAAACAATGTAAACACTAAATAAGCTACTACTAAGCCTAAGAAACAATAAAAAAGCGAGAAGCTACACTAAGTCCTAGGGTGCTAAAAAGTAAAAGCGTAAAAAGCCCAGGCAAACAACCCGAGCCATAAACGTAAAAATTTTGCAATTTAAGGGCTACGGTGTGAAATCAATTTTCCTACATTCTACATTACTAAAAATGATTTTAGGAAAAAGCCGAAATTTTTCGACTTTTAAATTAATTTCTATGAATTAAATAAGATTAAAACTAAATTAAATTATAAAAATACTAGCGATTTTACAAAATTCTACAAAATTCGATAAAATACTTTAAAAGCTACTGATCCTAGAAAGAAAATAAAAATGTGGTGGTAACTATGGAAAATAATTTGAAAATGAGCTAAAGAAGCTTATTAGTACAAACTGCAAAAGGTCCTTAAGTAATTAAATGTGCAAACTTAAACACAAAGAAGACCCAAGGGCAGATGGTTGGAGATGGTTGTTGTGAGGCGTGGAACGTGTTACTGCGCAGGTCCTGAGTTCGAATCTCAGCACACCCCTTTTTGGCCTTTTTTTTTTTTTTTTTTTCACAAACTTGAAGATGGAACAAGATAAGATAAATTTTTAACAAAGACTCAACTTAAAAACTTGCAAATAAGCTGTTGATCAGCTTATTCCCCAACAGATCCGACAACTTGGACAGAACCCAAACAAACACACACCTTTATGACATTCTTGGGTCAAATAAGCTAAGTATGCACAAAGGAAAGATGAAAAAGCAAATAAATGAATTGAAAGCACAAAAGTAAGCTATAATAACAACTAACAACAAAATAAAAGGGACATAAGCAGTTGGCTAGAATGGCTAATCTAGGGAATTCTTAAACTAAGACAAAATGGAAAATAAGCAATTGAAAGCTACATTAAAGCACTAATAATCTAGAGTTATACTACTTCCTAACCAACTAGACTAATTTGCACCTAAGGGATCTAAATAAGCTACAAAAAGAAACTAATTAACACTAAAAGAAAAGAAGCCAAGTACTTATTGGCAAACTAAAAAGTCCAAGTGGGACACTTTAGAGCACATTTGGAATAAGCTAGAGGGTGAATCAACCCCTAAGCTTTTGGGAGGATGAAACCAACCCACCTAGCTCACTTTTGCCCCCATAGTTGTCCAATGGAGAGCTTATTCAAGCTCACTAAGGGCTGTTTGGGACAGCGGGATAGAGGGCAATTAAAGTTATAACAAGCTACAAAACTCCTATAGATAAGCTAAAAACTAAAGAAGACAAGTTAAATCAACCTAAGCACTAGTTTGGAGCTGAAATAAGCTAAAAGAATACGCTAAAAATCACCAAAAAGGTACCAAATTTTCTGTCCTTAGTCCAACATTTTTGGGATGAAGGCTGCTAGGACATAAAAACTACAAAAGAAAAGCTAACTTTAAGCTACATTAGCATTGTTTAAACTAAAAAAAAAAACCAACTAACATTCAAAAAGCAATAACCAAAAAAAGGGAAGAGCAGTTGGCAATAATCTAATCTAAGGAAGTCCTAAACTTACTATGTGAAGTAAGAATTTAACCAATAAAATCCTAAGTTAAGCACCTAATAAGCAATAAATAATAATACGTAAACTAATTTCATTAAAAGGAACCTAAGGAAGGATATAAATAAGCTAAAAGAAAAACATCCAATAGCTAAAAAGCCACTGAATTGCTGCCGTGCTGAAACAGTCCCCAAGCAGTCTCACAAGGGACTTTGAAGCTTAAAATTAAGCCACTAGATGCCTTCTAAAATCCTAAAACTGGGTGAACCAATGAAGTATGGCATAGATGGATCCTAAAAAGGCTAATGTGAGCTACTGAGAGCCCCTTAACAGCTTATAAATAAGCTGTCAAGGTGGTGTTGTGGGCTGCTGAACAGGGCAAAAAAGCTATTTTGATGGCCCAATATCAGCTTCCTAATAAGCTCTAAAGGCCAAATAAGCTACAACTTATCATCCTAGCACTACTAGCTACTTATGCAACAGAAAATTAAATCCTAATTCAAATTTTAACTAACCTAAAATCTATTCTAAAAGGTGACAGTGGGACATCTTAGGACTCAAAGGATAGCAAACTTTAAAAGGTTTTTACACTGAAAAACTAATTTTAAGCGACAAAAGCTACTTGGAAAAGCTAAGAGCGATTACTAAATGAACTTCTCAAAGTTATTTTGAAATCCAACATGGGTCAAAACAACCTTTTGACCCGTTTTGACTCATAAACCAAACACTACTTTTGGCAGTGCTGAATGAACTTCTCAAAGCTAAGAACTGATTTTTCTTTTAACAAAAAGTTTCAAACAAGACTTAAAAAAAGCTTTTGAATATCATGGACAGATTCACAAACATGAACAAGAAGATAACTGCATATGATTTAAGTAGACTGGAATAACAAAATAAATAGAAATTGGATTGTATTGACTGAAATCTAAATGGCATTTAAATTAAATTACAGGAAAGTAAAGTGGGACTAGAACATGGAAAAATTCTAGACAAGTTTTATCAATGGCATACATGATTCTTTTTATACTACAACTAAAAGGGTCTTCCTCTCTCTCTTCTTTCCCGATGTGTTAGTTTTGTGAGACAAAACAACCAAAGCACACTTTTGTGCTTCCTTCAAGCAATCTGCTCCATTGATTTGTTAGGTACCATTGAGAATGAATCAGAGCCATCTGTTGGGTTTTGTACCATTGGATTGCCACAGTGGCAATGGGTATCATGTGATGCTTCTTTTGCAGCTTCCAAAATTGAGAGTGACCTGGGGAGAGTGAGTGGGATAAACTGGGTAAAGAGGTGAGGTTCTTGGGGAGCCGGGTGTAGATTGGGCGGGAAAGAGGTGAAGAGAAAGGGTAGGGTTAACTATTGACCGGTTTGATGGGTTGACTCGGGTTGGACCGGGTAAAGTGGGGTATTGGGCTTGGGGTATTAGATGGGTTTATTTTGGACTTGATTTAAACGGACCCATGGTATAGATTAGGTATCAAATATGTAAAATCTGATTTTTCAGGGACTAAACATGTGATTCTGAAAATGTCTTCCAAGGGCCAATCTTGTAAATCTCAAATAATGTAAGGACCATTTTTGCCATTTTCTGAAACTTGAAGGTATCTACTGTCAATTTCTGAAAGTTCAAGGACTGATTCGCTATCTTCGATTTTTGTTCGTTTTTGCCCGCTTTTCCATCCTTTTGTACCTGCAAGACATAAAACACACTCCAGGATATTTTTAACATATTTGCGTATTTGGGTGTTTTTGGTCATTTATGTGGTCTTAGATGGGTAAAAACGATGAGTAAAAAGGCACTCATCAAATCCCCCCACACTAGGCAATTGCTAGTCCCTAGCAATCTTTTGAGAAAACATAATGGATTTGAATCTCTTTACCAAAAGCCATTACTTCTGGAGTAGCCAAATGTTTCAGTTCAAGTAAGAAATATGGTACACTGATAACCATATGATTTTGAGCAAACCACCAGCTTCCAACGGATTTGATTTGTCTTTACCGAAGCCGTTTATTCGACTAGCCAACTCTTAGATAAAATATCTATATTTGGTGAGTCGATTACCAATTATGGTTTTCCAACTGCCTTTACCACAAGCCATAAACTTGGGGCTAGTCAACTCTTCACTAATTAAAGATATGGTGAGATGAACACCATACAATTTTGGGCAAATTGCAAGCCGTCAACGGATTTGAGATATCTTTACCAAGAGCCGTTTGCTCCTGGATTAGCCAATCCTTTTGTTTATTAGACATGGCGGACCGATAACCATAAAAATTTTGGCCAAAAATGGGGAATTGGGTGGTATAATTACATGATAAAATTCGTGAGAATTCCCCCACACTAGAAATGAATATTGCCCTCAATATTCAAAGTACCGGCGGTTATGCCGAAACATAGAACGTAAAAGGGAAATACTACGGCCATTACCAATTTTAATTTTTTTTTTTTTTAGAAAACTTATGTACAACATGGTGGCAACTCCCCCACACTAGGGTGGTACACACGGGTGAAAACCCATGTAGTGCTACTGTTTTTGTTAACCGAGTTGCTAGCTTGACTCGACCCCGAATTTATTGGTCCATGGGGAAGCAAGTGGAAGAGAAAATCTCCATCGGACTTTCATTCAAATAGTTTGGATAGATATTGAATGTCTTTGAAAGTTCCACTCCAATGAGATACAACCGGCTTAGAAGAAAGAGAAATGCCAGGGTCAAAGATGGTATCTTCACTCTCGTAAGAGTGAAGGAAAGGAGAAGAGATGGGAGGAGAAGGCAAAGTGTCAATCTCATGACTACGGGTGGGATGGGTGGGCAAAAGATTGGATTGAGGAACATTAAGGGAATGTTCATAAATCTTATCCACCATCGAAGCAATGAAAATGTCCGTATCGGGCTCGAAAGAGGTTCCATCATCCGGGTTTTAGCGAGCGGACGAGTGGATGATGGACCTAAGCCATAATCGTCACTCACGAAAACCGAGGTATCGAGTCATCGGAGAAAGAAAGTGACCTCCTCAATACGAGTATCACTTGACGAATTATCAGAAGACCAATTGTAAAGAAGATTTTCCAATTCGGTATGGTCGGCTTCAAAGTCGAAGTGAGCATCATCATCTCCCGGTGGAGAATGATCAACGAGAGCGAGTTCATCGGCGAACTCCTCGAGAAGGTCTAACGTTGAAGTGGGATTGCCACTATTCTTATCTTCGGGTAAAGAAGGAGATGAAACGAGGTACAAGTCACTATCCTCATTCTGAATGTCAAAGATGGGATTATCCGAAACTAGAGTGAATTCGGAATCAAAGTCAAACAGAGGATTAGTGAATGTCGTAGCAAAAGGCTTCTTGGACACAACAAGAATATCTTCATCATCCGTTTCAAAATTAGTGTCTATATCAAGATCATCGGGATCAACATCTCTCACTTCTTCTGCCGACGAAGGCTCGAAGGTATCTCCTCAACATACTCGATGTCTCCACATGATAAAGAATCATCAAACGACGTATAGTCATTTTCAGACTCGGAGATCACCTCAACAGTTCTTTTCGGGTTGGAGAAGAATCATCATCGAGAGGGTCATCACACATATCACCAGAAATAACCTCGGACTCACTTGGGGTTGGGACAAGGCTCTCAACACAAGACAATTCCGTTTCCGGAATAGTGCTAAGATGCTCATCCCCCATTAAAAGGTTGTCCGAAGGTTCTATGGTAGATAGGCAATATGAGGGTGGAGTGTGGACATGTGCGGTACTTTGTGGGCTTGAGATATGCACCTTGTCCTTTGTCATCTCCCAATCTTCCTCATCCTCATCATCGAAACGGCAAGCTTCGTTAAATAGGAGACGTGTTGAGCATCTTCGCTCAATAGGAGAAGCTTTTGAGTTGCCGCCATCGCCAAAAATCTTTCGTTGCGAGCAGCTTGTTCCTCGGAAAGTTCATCAAGGATTATATGAGGAAATGGATCAATGACGGGAAGTTGTGGGGGTTGGAAATTGTCAAAACAAGGAGTGTTATAACAAGGGTCAGGCCCATAGTTTTGATTCCATGAACATTGATAATCAAAATGAGGACCCCCACACTTATCACAATGAGGGTATTGGGGAGAGAAACTTTGAAATGATGAATCATTGAAATCTTGATAGACGGTTGTGGCTCGAATGAATTTTGTGGAGGGCAGTTGAAATCGTTTTGAGGATAATTGAAAGAGTTCGGGTTAGAATCATAAGTGAATGAATTCTCGGCACAAATCGAACAACATCCATCAATGAGATAGGTTCCACACCACTCGCACATACATTTGTAACAACGAAAACCTTTCGGTAACACGTCTCCACAACCGTAGCAATACTCTTGATCGAACGACGATGTCTCCGTACGGAGTAGGAATCGAGGGCTCAACAACATCACAAACGGTAGGTAAAACGGTATTTCCTGAAGTTGATATTTGACGAAGTTCATTTAAGCAATTTTGAAGCATGTTCATGATTTCGTCCGAAAAGGTTTTGAAGATTCGGAGGTGGGACAAGTGGTGTGCTCTCGAGCTAGCAATTTCCACCACTTAGTTTTGGTCTCGGTTTTGCTCTTTTCTCTTAACCTTAACCGTAAATCGCGAAAGATTTTGATCAAATCTAGACGGTTTAGGTTCAGAAACAATAGAACAAATCTCGGGTTGTGGAGGGTGGTCGGAAAAACTTGGAGAATCATCGAGAGAGTTATTATTGGATAATTCGCACCAATAGCAATATTTGCTTGCACCAGCCCTTCCACACCGTTTACATAAACAATCGTGATTTTGACAATAAAGTTGATCCTCTTCCATACGACTTTTGCAGTGGGAACAACGACGATAATCGATCGTCGCCATGAGAATTAAACATATAGAGGGTTAAAGAATTAGAATCAAATGGTTGAGAGGATACGAAGGATAGAATTAAACGGAAAAAGAGGGTAGGAGAAAGAGAATCAACGAATAAGAGGAATGAGAGGAATATTTTTGGTTTTTTATAAAAGGAAAATAAATTTTGAAAAGGAAAATATTTTTGGGTTTTTGGGTTTTATGAAAAATGGTAACTTCACGAGGAAGGATCTTCAAGTCACTAATCGCAAAAACTTCACGATATTGTCGCAACACACCTCCCCGGCAGCGGCGCCAAAATTTGATTCGTGTAAAGTAAACACAAATATCAACAATATCAAATTAACCGTAAAACTTGACAAATTAACCCTTTTAGGAAAAAGATCAACGTATCAAACCTTACGGGTGTGATAAAAGTGATACCGGGAAGTGATTTCCCCGGGTCGTGTCCCAACGAGGTGTGAAATTGACGGTGTCGATGAGTTTTATGATTTGGACTTGAATTGGTTTAACAAATGAGGATTTTTGATTACGCTGATCTACAAATTAAGGAACGGGAAAGAAAATTAAGCAAGTAAACAATGTAAACACTAAATAAGCTACTACTAAGCCTAAGAAACAATAAAACGAAGCTACACTAAGTCCTAGGGTGCTAAAAAGTAAAAACGTAAAAGCTACAAAGAAACAACCCGAGCCATAAACGTAAAAATTTTGCAATTTAAGGGCTACGGTGTGAAATCAATTTTCCTACATTCTACATGACTAAAATGATTTTAGGAAAAGCGGGAATTTTTTGACTTTTAAATTAATTTCTATGAATTAAATAAGATTAAAACTAAATTAAATTATAAAAAATACTAAACGATTTTACAAAATTCTACAAAAATTCCATAAAATACTTTAAAAGCTACTGATCCTAGGAAAAAATAAAAATGTGGTGGTAACTATGGAAAATAAGCTGAAAATGAGCTAAAGAAGCTTATTAGTACAAACTGCAAAAGGTCCTTAAGTAATTAAATGTGCAAACTTAAACACAAAGAAGACCCAAGGCGATGGTTGGAGATGGTTGTTGTGAGCGTGGGCTGTGTTGCGCAGGTCCCGAGTTGAATCTCAAAGCACACCCCTTTTGGCCTTTTTTTTTTCAAACTTGAAGATGGAACAAGATAAGATAAATTTTTAACAAAGACTAAACTTAAAAACTTGCAAATAAGCTGTTGATCAGCTTATTCCCCAACAGATCCGACAACTTGGACAGAACCCAAACAAACACACACCTTTATGACATTCTTGGGTCAAATAAGCTAAGTATGCACAAAGGAAAGATGAAAAAGCAAATAAATGAATTGAAAGCACAAAAGTAAGCTATAATAACAACTAACAACAAAATAAAAGGGACATAACGGTTGGCTAGAATGGCTAATCTAGGGAATTCTTAAACTAAGACAAAATGGAAAATAAGCAATTGAAAGCTACATTAAAGCACTAATAATCTAGAGTTATACTACTTCCTAACCAACTAGACTAATTTGCACCTAAGGGATCTAAATAAGCTACAAAAAGAAACTAATTAACACTAAAAGAAAGAAGCACAGAGCTGCTGTTGTTGCAGCTAAAAACAGGTCCAAGTGGGACACTTTAGAGCACATTTGGAATAAGCTAGAGGGTGAATCAACCCCTAAGCTTTTGGGAGGATGAAACCAACCCACCTAGCTCACTTTTGCCCCCATAGTTGTCCAATGGAGAGCTTATTCAAGCTCACTAAGGGTCATGTTGGGACAGCGGGATAGAGGGCAATTAAAGTTATAACAAGCTACAAAACTCCTATAGATAAGCTAAAAACTAAATAAGACAAGTTAAATCAACCTAAGCACTAGTTTGGAGCTGAAATAAGCTAAAAGAATACGCTAAAAATCACCAAAAAGGTACCAAATTTTCTGTCCTTAGTCTGCTGTTTGGGATGAAGGCTGCTAGGACATAAAAACTACAAAAGAAAAGCTAACTTTAAGCTACATTACCATTGTTTAAACTAAAAAAAACAACTAACATTCAAAAAGCAATAACCAAAAAAAGGGAAGAGCAGTTGGCAATAATCTAATCTAAGGAAGTCCTAAACTTACTATGTGAAGTAAGAATTTAACCAATAAAATCCTAAGTTAAGCACCTAATAAGCAATAAATAATACACGTAAACTAATTTCATTAAAAGGAACCTAAGGAAGGATATAAATAAGCTAAAAGAAAAACATCCAATAGCTAAAAGCCAGCGAATTGCTGCAGGTGGGTGCAAGAAGCAGTCCCAAGCAGTCTCACAAGGGACTTTGAAGCTTAAAATTAAGCCACTAGATGCCTTCTAAAATCCTAAAACTGGGTGAACCAATGAAGTATGGCATAGATGGATCCTAAAAGGCTAATGTGAGCTCTGAGAGCCCCTTAACTTACATAAATAAGCTGTCAAGGTAGTGTTGTGAAACGAGCAGGGGCAAAAAGCTATTTTGATGGCCCAATATCAGCTTCCTAATAAGCTCTAAAGGCCAAATAAGCTACAACTTATCATCCTAGCACTACTAGCTACTTATGCAATGAGAAAATTAAATCCTAATTCAAATTTTAACTAACCTAAAATCTATTCTAAAAGGTGACAATGGGAACATCTTAGGACTCAAAGGATAGCAAACTTTAAAAGGTTTTACACGAAAAACTAATTTTAAGCGACAAAAGCTACTTGGAAAAGCTAAAGACGAGACTAAATGAACTTCTCAAAGTTATTTTGAAATCCAACATGGGTCAAAACAACCTTTTAACCCGTTTTGACTCATAAACCAAACACTACTTTTGGCAATCTGAATGAACTTCTCAAAGCTAAGAACGATTTTTCTTTTAACAAAAGTTTTAAACAAGACTTAAAAAAAGCTTTTGAATATCATGGACAGATTCACAAACATGAACAAGAAGATAACTGCATATGATTTAAGTAGACTGGAATAACAAAATAAATAGAAATTGGATTGTATTGGTGAAAATCTAAATGGCATTTAAATTAAATTACAGGAAAGTAAAGTGGGACTAGAACATGGAAAAATTCTAGACAAGTTTTATCAATGGCATACATGATTCTTTTTATACTACAACTAAAAGGGTCTTCCTCTCTCTTGGCTTCTTTCCTGATGTGTTAGTTTTGTGAGACAAAACAACCAAAGCACACTTTTGTGCTTCCTTCAAGCAATCTGCTCCATTGATTTGTTAGGTACCATTGAGAATGAATCAGAGCCATCTGTTGGGTTTTGTACCATTGGATTGCCACAGTGGCAATGGGTATCATGTGATGCTTCTTTTGCAGCTTCCAAAATTGAGAGTGACCTGGGGAGAGTGAGTGGGATAAACTGGGTAAAGAGGTGAGGTTCTTGGGAGCTGGGTGTAGATTGGGCGGGAAAGAGGTGAAGAGAAAGGGTAGGGTTAACTATTGACCGGTTTGATGGGTTGACTCGGGTTGGACCGGGTAAAGTGGGGTATTGGGCTTGGGGTATTAGATGGGTTTATTTTGGACTTGGATTTAAACTGGACCCATGGTATAGCTTAGGTATCAAATATGTAAAATCTGATTTTTCAGGGACTAAACATGTGATTCTGAAAATGTCTTCCAAGGGCCAATCTTGTAAATCTCAAATAATGTAAGGACCATTTTTGCCATTTTCTGAAACTTGAAGGTATCTACTGTCAATTTCTGAAAGTTCAAGGACCGATTCGCTATCTTCTCGATTTTTGTTCGTTTTTGCCCGTTTTCCATCCTTTTGTACCGCAAGACATAAAACACACTCGGGGATATTTTTAACATATTTTTCTTGTATTTGGGTGTTTTTGGTCATTTATGTGGTCTTAGATGGGTAAAAACGATGAGTAAAAAGGCACTCATCAAATCCCCACACAGGCAATTGCTAGTCCCTAGCAATCTTTTGAGAAAACATAATGGATTTGAATCTCTTTTAAAAGCCATTACTTCTGGAGTAGCCAAATGTTTCAGTTCAAGTAAGAAATATGGTACACTGATAACCATATGATTTTGAGCAAACCACCGCCTTCCAACGGATTTGATTTGTCTTTACCGTAGTTTGCTTCGGACTAGCCAACTCTTTAGATAAAATATCTTTGGTGAGTCGATTACCAATTATGGTTTTCCAACTGCCTTTACCACAAGCCATAAACTTCGGGCTAGTCAACTCTTTACTAATTAAAGATATGGTGAGCTGAACACCATACAATTTTGGGCAAATTGCAAGCCGAGTCAACGGATTTGAGATATCTTTACCAAGAGCCGTTTGCTTCCTGGATTAGCCAATCCTTTTGTTTATTAGACATGGCGGACTGATAACCATAAAAAATTTTGGCCAAAAATGGGGAATTGGTGGTATATTTACATGATAAAATTCGTGAGAATTTCCCCCCACACTAGAAATGAATATTGCCCTCAATATTCAAAGTACAGGCGGTTATGCCGAAACATAGAACGTAAAAGGGAAATACTACGGCCATTATTTTAATTTTTTTTTTTTTTTTAGAAAACTTATGTACAACAGCGGGGGGCAACTCCCCCACACTAGGGTGGTACACA
Source organism: Chrysanthemum makinoi (assembly GCA_910596185.1). NCBI lineage: Eukaryota > Viridiplantae > Streptophyta > Magnoliopsida > Asterales > Asteraceae > Chrysanthemum > Chrysanthemum makinoi. Next base: position 211,551,489 of record OU343224.1, read on the forward strand.
CGGGTGAAAACCCATGTAGTGCTACTGTTTTTGTTAACCGAGTTGCTAGCTTGACTCGACCCCGAATTTATTGGTCCATGGGGAAGCAAGTGGAAGAGAAAATCTCCATCGGACTTTCATTCAAATAGTTTGGATAGATATTGAATGTGCGGAAAGTTCCACTCCAATGAGATACAACCGGCTTAGAAGAAAGAGAAATGCCGGGGTCAAAGATGGTATCTTCACTCTCGTAAGAGTGAAGGAAAGGAGAAGAGATGGGAGGAGAAGGCAAAGTGTCAATCTCATGACTACGGGTGGGATGGGTGGGCAAAAGATTGGATTGAGGAACATTAAGGGAATGTTCATAAATCTTATCCACCACTGAAGCAATGAAAATGTAGTATCAGCGCTCGAGAAGAGGTTCCATCATCCGGCGGTTTTAGCGGCGGACGAGTGGATGATGGACCTAAGCCATAATCGTCACTCAAAACACGAAGGTATCGAGTCATCCGGGAGAAAGAAAGTCGACTCCTCAATACGAGTATCACTTGACGAATTATCGAGAAGACCAATTGTAAAAAGATTTTCCAATTCGGTATGGTGGCTTCAAAGTCGGTGAGCATCATCATCTCCCGTTGGAGAATGATCAGAGCCGAGTTCATCGGCCGAACTCCTCGAGAAGGTCTAACGTTGAAGTGGGATTGCCACTATTCTTATCTTCGGGTAAAGAAGGAGATGAAACGAGGTACAAGTCACTATCCTCATTCTGAATGTCAAAGATGGGATTATCCGAAACTAGAGTGAATTCAGAATCAAAGTCAAACAGAGGATTAGTGAATGTCGTAGCAAAAGGCTTCTTGGACACAACAAGAATATCTTCATCATCCGTTTCAAAATCAGTGTCTATATCAAGATCATCGGGATTAACATCTCTCACTTCTTCTAAGCTGACGAGCTCAGAAGGTATCTCCTCAACATACTCGATGTCTCCACATGATAAAGAATCATCAAACGACGTATAGTCATTTTCAGACTCGGAGATCACCTCAACAGGTTCTTTCGGGGTTGGAGAAGAATCATCATCGAGAGGGTCATCACACATATCACCAGAAATAACCTCGGACTCACTTGGGGTTGGGACAAGGCTCTCAACACAAGACAATTCCGTTTCCGGAATAGTGCTAAGATGCTCATCCCCCATTAAAAGGTTGTCCGAAGGTTCTATGGTAGATAGGCAATATGAGGGTGGAGTGTGGACATGTGCGGTACTTTGTGGGCTTGAGATATGCACCTTGTCCTTTGTCATCTCCCAATCTTCCTCATCCTCATCATCGAAACGGCAAGCTTCGTTAAATAGGAGCGCTGGTGAGCATCTTCGTTCAATAGGAGAAGCTTTTGAGCCGCTGCATCATCGGCAAAATCTTTAGTTCGCAGCAGCTTGTTCCTCGGAAAGTTCATCAAGGATTATATGAGGAAATGGATCAATGACGAGAAGTTGTGGGGGTTGGAAATTGTCAAAACAAGGAGTGTTATAACAAGGGTCAGGCCCATAGTTTTGATTCCATGAACATTGATAATCAAAATGAGGACCCCCACACTTATCACAATGAGGGTATTGGGGAGAGAAACTTTGAAATGATGAATCATTGAAATCTTGATAGACGGTTGTGGCTCGAATGAATTTTGTGGAGGCGCTTGAAATCGTTTGAGGATAATTGAAAGAATTCGGGTTAGAATCATAAGTGAATGAATTCTCGGCACAAATCGAACAACATCCATCAATGAGATAGGTTCCACACCACTCGCACATACATTTGTAACAACGAAACCTTCGGTAACCGCGTCTCCACAACCGTAGCAATACTCTTGATCGAACGCGATGTCTCCGCACGGGAGTAGGAATCGAGGACTCAACAACATCACAAACGGTAGGTAAAACGGTATTTCCCGAAGTTGATATTTGACGAAGTTCATTTAAGCAATTTTGAAGCATGTTCATGATTTCGTCCGAAAAAGGTTTTGAAGATTCTGGAGGTGGGACAAGTGGTGTGCTCTCAGAGCTAGCAATTTCCACCACTTCCGTTTTGGTCTCCGGTTTTTGCTCTTTTCTCTTAACCGTAAATCGCGAAAGATTTTGATCAAATCTAGACGGTTTAGGTTTAGAAACAATAGAACAAATCTCGGGTTGTGGAGGGTGGTCGGAAAAACTTGGAGAATCATCGAGAGAGTTATTATTGGATAATTCGCACCAATAGCAATATTTGCTTGCACCACCCTTCCACACGTTTACATAAACAATCGTGATTTTGACAATAAAGTTGATCCTCTTCCATACGACTTTTGCAGTGGGAACAACGACGATAATCGATCGTCGCCATGAGAATTAAACATATAGAGGGTTAAAGAATTAGAATCAAATGGTTGAGAGGATACGAAGGATAGAATTAAAACGGAAAAGAGGGTAGGAGAAAGAGAATCAACGAATAAGAGGAATGAGAGGAATATTTTGGTTTTTATAAAAGGAAAATAAATTTTGAAAAGGAAAATATTTTGGGTTTTGGGTTTTATGAAAAATGGTAACTTCACGAGGAAGGATCTTCAAGTCACTAATCGCAAAAACTTCACGATATTGTCGCAACACCTCCGGCAGCGGCTAAAATTTGATTCGTGTAAAGTAAACACAAATATCAACAATATCAAATTAACCAAAAAACTTGACAAATTAACCCTTTTAGGGAAAAGATCAACGTATCAAACCTTACGGGTGTGATAAAAGTGATACCGGGAAGTGATTTCCCCGGGTCGTGTCCCAACGAGGTGTGAAATTGACGGTGTCGATGAGTTTTATGATTTGGACTTGAATTGGTTTAACAAATGAGGATTTTTGATTACGCTGATCTACAAATTAAGGAACGGGAAAGAAAATTAAGCAAGTAAACAATGTAAACACTAAATAAGCTACTACTAAGCCTAAGAAACAATAAAACGAAGCTACACTAAGTCCTAGGGTGCTAAAAAGTAAAAGTAAAAAGGCAAACAACCCGAGCCATAAACGTAAAAATTTTGCAATTTAAGGGCTACGGTGTGAAATCAATTTTCCTACATTCTACATGACTAAAAATGATTTTAGGAAAAAGAGAATTTTTCGACTTTTAAATTAATTTCTATGAATTAAATAAGATTAAAACTAAATTAAATTATAAAAATACTAAACGATTTTAAAAAATTCTACAAAAATTCCATAAAATACTTTAAAAGCTACTGATCCTAGGAAAAAAAATAAAAATGTGGTGGTAACTATGGAAAATAAGCTGAAAATGAGCTAAAGAAGCTTATTAGTACAAACCTGCAAAGGTCCTTAAGTAATTAAATGTGCAAACTTAAACACAAAGAAGACCCAAGGGCAGATGGTTGGAGATGGTTGTTGTGGGCGTGGAAGCGTATGCGGCCGAGGTCCGAGTTGAATCTCAACACACCCCTTTTGGCCTTTTTTTTTTCAAACTTGAAGATGGAACAAGATAAGATGAATTTTTAACAAAGACTCAACTTAAAAACTTGCAAATAAGTCATTGATCGACTTATTCCCCACACAATCCGACAACTTGGACAGAACCCAAACAAACACACTTTATATGACATTCTTGGGTCAAATAAGCTAAGTATGCACAAAGGAAAGATGAAAAAGCAAATAAATGAATTGAAAGCACAAAAGTAAGCTATAATAACAACTAACAACAAAATAAAAGGGGCATAAGCAGTTGGCTAGAATGGCTAATATAGGGAATTCTTAAACTAAGAAAAAATGGAAAATAAGCAATTGAAAGCTACATTAAAGCACTAATAATCTAGAGTTATACTACTTCCTAACCAACTAGACTAATTTGCACCTAAGGGATCTAAATAAGCTACAAAAAGAAACTAATTAACACTAAAAGAAAGACCAGTACAATCACTTTGTTGCTAACTAAGCAGTCCAAGTGGGACACTTTAGAGCACATTTGGAATAAGCTAGAGGGTGAATCAACCCCTAAGCTTTTGGGAGGATGAAACCAACCCACCTAGCTCACTTTTGCCCCCATAGTTGTCCAATGGAGAGCTTATTCAAGCTCACTAAGGGCTGTTTGGGACAGCGGGATAGAGGGCAATTAAAGTTATAACAAGCTACAAAACTCCTATAGATAAGCTAAAAACTAAATAAGACAAGTTAAATCAACCTAAGCACTAGTTTGGAGCTGAAATAAGCTAAAAGAATACGCTAAAAATCACCAAAAAGGTACCAAATTTTCTGTCCTTAGTCTGCTGTTTGGGATGAAGGCTGCTAGGACATAAAAACTACAAAAGAAAAGCTAACTTTAAGCTACATTACCATTGTTTAAACTAAAAAAAACAACTAACATTCAAAAAGCAATAACCAAAAAAAGGGAAGAGCAGTTGGCAATAATCTAATCTAAGGAAGTCCTAAACTTACTATGTGAAGTAAGAATTTAACCAATAAAATCCTAAGTTAAGCACCTAATAAGCAATAAATAATAATACGTAAACTAATTTCATTAAAAGGAACCTAAGGAAGGATATAAATAAGCTAAAAGAAAAACATCCAATAGCTAAAAAGCCACTGAATTGCTGCCGTGGGTCTGCTGAAACAGTCCCCAAGCAGTCTCACAAGGGACTTTGAAGCTTAAAATTAAGCCACTAGATGCCTTCTAAAATCCTAAAACTGGGTGAACCAATGAAGTATGGCATAGATGGATCCTAAAAAGGCTAATGTGAGCTACTGAGAGCCCCTTAACAGCTTATAAATAAGCTGTCAAGGTGGTGTTGTGGGCTGCTGAACAGGGCAAAAAAGCTATTTTGATGGCCCAATATCAGCTTCCTAATAAGCTCTAAAGGCCAAATAAGCTACAACTTATCATCCTAGCACTACTAGCTACTTATGCAACAGAAAATTAAATCCTAATTCAAATTTTAACTAACCTAAAATCTATTCTAAAAGGTGACAGTGGGACATCTTAGGACTCAAAGGATAGCAAACTTTAAAAGGTTTTTACACGAAAACTAATTTTAAGCGACAAAAGCTACTTGGAAAAGCTAAGACGATTACTAAATGAACTTCTCAAAGTTATTTTGAAATCCAACATGGGTCAAAACAACCTTTTGACCCGTTTTGACTCATAAACCAAACACTACTTTTGGCGATCTTGAATGAACTTCTCAAAGCTAAGAACTGATTTTTCTTTTAACAAAAAGTTTCAAACAAGACTTAAAAAAAGCTTTTGAATATCATGGACAGATTCACAAACATGAACAAGAAGATAACTGCATATGATTTAAGTAGACTGGAATAACAAAATAAATAGAAATTGGATTGTATTGACTGAAATCTAAATGGCATTTAAATTAAATTACAGGAAAGTAAAGTGGGACTAGAACATGGAAAAATTCTAGACAAGTTTTATCAATGGCATACATGATTCTTTTTATACTACAACTAAAAGGGTCTTCCTCTCTTGGCTTCTTTCGATGTGTGTTAGTTTGTGAGACAAAACAACCAAAGCACACTTTTGTGCTTCCTTCAAGCAATCTGCTCCATTGATTTGTTAGGTACCATTGAGAATGAATCGAGCCATCTTTGGGTTTTGTACCATTGGTTGCCACAGTGGCAATGGGTATCATGTGATGCTTCTTTGCAGCTTCAAAATTGAGAGTGACACGGGGAGAGTGAGTGGGATAAACTGGGTAAAGAGGTGAGGTTCTTGGGAGCTGGGTGTAGATTGGGCGGGGAAGAGGTGAAGAGAAGGGTAGGGTTAACTATTGACCGGTTTGATGGGTTGACTCGGGTTGGACCGGGTAAAGTGGGGTATTGGGCTTGGGGTATTAGATGGGTTTATTTTGGACTTGGATTTAAACTGGACCCATGGTATAGCTTAGGTATCAAATATGTAAATCTGATTTTCGGGGACTAAACATGTGATTCGAAAATGTCTTCAAGGGCCAATCTTGTAAATCTCAAATAATGTAAGGACCATTTTGCCATTTTCGAAACTTGAAGGTATCTCTTGTCAATTTCGAAAGTTCAAGGACTGATTACGCTATCTTCGATTTTGTTCGTTTTTGCCCGTTTCCATCCTTTTGTACACGCAGACATAAAACACACTCGAGGATATTTTTAACATATTTTCAGCATTTGGGTGTTTTTGGTCATTTATGTGGTCTTAGATGGGTAAAAACGATGAGTAAAAAGGCACTCATCAAATCCCCCACAATAGGCAATTGCTAGTCCCTAGCAATCTTTTGAGAAAACATAATGGATTTGAATCTCTTTACCAAAAGCCATTACTTCTGGAGTAGCCAAATGTTTCAGTTCAAGTAAGAAATATGGTACACTGATAACCATATGATTTTGAAAACCAAAATTTCCAACGGATTTGATTTGTCTTTACAAGAAGCCGTTTGCTTCTGGACTAGCCAACTCTTAGATAAAATATCTTTGGTGAGTCGATTACCAATTATGGTTTTCCAACTGCCTTTACCACAAGCCATAAACTTGCGGGCTAGTCAACTCTTCACTAATTAAAGATATGGTGAGCTGAACACCATACAATTTTGGGCAAATTGCAAGCCGTCAACGGATTTGAGATATCTTTACCAAGAGCCGCTTGCTCCTGGATTAGCCAATCCTTTTGTTTATTAGACATGGCGGACTGATAACCATAAAAAATTTTGGCCAAAAATGGGGGAATTGGGTGGTATATTTACATGATAAAATTCGTGAATTCCCCACACTAGAAATGAATATTGCCCTCAATATTCAAAGTACCGGCGGTTATGCCGAAACATAGAACGTAAAAGGGAAATACTACGGCCATTATTTTAATTTTTTTTTTTTTTTTAGAAAACTTATGTACAACAGCGGGGGGCAACTCCCCCACACTAGGGTGGTACACACGGGTGAAAACCCATGTAGTGCTACTGTTTTTGTTAACCGAGTTGCTAGCTTGACTCGACCCCGAATTTATTGGTCCATAGGGAAGCAAGTGGAAGAGAAAATCTCCATCGGACTTTCATTCAAATAGTTTGGATAGATATTGAATGTGCTGAAAGTTCCACTCCAATGAGATACAACCGGCTTAGAAGAAAGAGAAATGCCAGGGTCAAAGATGGTATCTTCACTCTCGTAAGAGTGAAGGAAAGGAGAAGAGATGGGAGGAGAAGGCAAAGTGTCAATCTCATGACTACGGGTGGGATGGGTGGGCAAAAGATTGGATTGAGGAACATTAAGGGAATGTTCATAAATCTTATCCACCACCAAGCAATGGTGAAAATGTCCGTGATCGCTCCTCGTAAGAGGTTCCATCATCCGGCGGTTTCAGGCGGACGAGCGATGATGGACCTAAGCCATAATCGTCACTCAGAAACCAAGGTATCGAGTCATCCGGAGAAAGAAAGTGAATTCCTCCTCAATACGCAGTATCACTTGACTAATTATCGAGAAGACCAATTGTAAAGAAGATTTTCCAATTCGGTATGGTCATTCAAAGTCGAAGTGCACGTCATCATCTCCCGGTGGAGAATGATCAACGAGAGCGAGTTCATCGGCGAACTCCTCGAGAAGGTCTAACGTTGAAGTGGGATTGCCACTATTCTTATCTTCGGGTAAAGAAGGAGATGAAACGAGGTACAAGTCACTATCCTCATTCTGAATGTCAAAGATGGGATTATCCGAAACTAGAGTGAATCGAATCAAAGTCAAACAGAGGATTAGTGAATGTCGTAGCAAAAGGCTTCTTGGACACAACAAGAATATCTTCATCATCCGTTTCAAAATCAGTGTCTATATCAAGATCATCGGGATCAACATCTCTCACTTCTTCTAAGCTGACGAGCTCAGAAGGTATCTCCTCAACATACTCGATGTCTCCACATGATAAAGAATCATCAAACGACGTATAGTCATTTTCAGACTCGGAGATCACCTCAACGTTCTTTGGGGTTGGAGAAGAATCATCATCGAGAGGGTCATCACACATATCACCAGAAATAACCTCGGACTCACTTGGGGTTGGGACAAGGCTCTCAACACAAGACAATTCCGTTTCCGGAATAGTGCTAAGATGCTCATCCCCCATTAAAAGGTTGTCCGAAGGTTCTATGGTAGATAGGCAATATGAGGGTGGAGTGTGGACATGTGCGGTACTTTGTGGGCTTGAGATATGCACCTTGTCCTTTGTCATCTCCCAATCTTCCTCATCCTCATCATCGAAACGGCAAGCTTCGTTAAATAGGAGATTGTTGAGCATCTTCGTTCAATAGGAGAAGCTTTTGAGCTGCTCGCTCATCGGCCAAAAATCTTTCGTTGCGAGCAGCTTGTTCCTCGGAAAGTTCATCAAGGATTATATGAGGAAATGGATCAATGACGGGAAGTTGTGGGGGTTGGAAATTGTCAAAACAAGGAGTGTTATAACAAGGGTCAGGCCCATAGTTTTGATTCCATGAACATTGATAATCAAAATGAGGACCCCCACACTTATCACAATGAGGGTATTGGGGAGAGAAACTTTGAAATGATGAATCATTGAAATCTTGATAGACGGTTGTGGCTCGAATGAATTTTGTGGAGGGCAGTTGAAATCGTTTTGAGGATAATTGAAAGAGTTCGGGTTAGAATCATAAGTGAATGAATTCTCGGCACAAATCGAACAACATCCATCAATGAGATAGGTTCCACACCACTCGCACATACATTTGTAACAACGGAAACCTTTCGGTAACACGTCTCCACAACCGTAGCAATACTCTTGATCGAACGACGATGTCTCGGGTACGGGAGTAGGAATCGAGGGCTCAACAACATCACAAACGGTAGGTAAAACGGTATTTCCCGAAGTTGATATTTGACGAAGTTCATTTAAGCAATTTTGAAGCATGTTCATGATTTCGTCCGAAAAGGGTTTTGAAGATTCCGGAGGTGGGACAAGTGGTGTGCTCTCAGAGCTAGCAATTTCCACCACTTCCGTTTTGGTCTCCGGTTTTGCTCTTTTCTTAACTTAACCAGAAATCGCGAAAGATTTTGATTAAATCTAGACGGTTTAGGTTCAGAAACAATAGAACAAATCTCGGGTTGTGGAGGGTGGTCGGAAAAACTTGGAGAATCATCGAGAGAGTTATTATTGGATAATTCGCACCAATAGCAATATTTGCTTGCACCAGCCCTTCCACACCGTTTACATAAACAATCGTGATTTTGACAATAAAGTTGATCCTCTTCCATACGACTTTTGCAGTGGGAACAACGACGATAATCGATCGTCGCCATGAGAATTAAACATATAGAGGGTTAAAGAATTAGAATCAAATGGTTGAGAGGATACGAAGGATAGAATTAAACGGAAAAAGAGGGTAGGAGAAAGAGAATCAACGAATAAGAGGAATGAGAGGAATATTTTTGGTTTTTTATAAAAGGAAAATAAATTTTGAAAAGGAAAATATTTTTGGGTTTTTGGGTTTTATGAAAAATGGTAACTTCACGAGGAAGGATCTTCAAGTCACTAATCGCAAAAACTTCACGATATTGTCGCAACACACCTCGAGAAGCGGCAAAATTTGATTCGTTTAAAATAAACACAAATATCAACAATATCAAATTAACCGTAAAACTTGACAAATTAACCCTTTTAGGAAAAAGATCAACGTATCAAACCTTACGGGTGTGATAAAAGTGATACCGGGAAGTGATTTCCCCGGTCGTGTCCCAACGAGGTGTGAAATTGACGGTGTCGATGAGTTTTATGATTTGGACTTGAATTGGTTTAACAAATGAGGATTTTTGATTACGCTGATCTACAAATTAAGGAACGGGAAAGAAAATTAAGCAAGTAAACAATGTAAACACTAAATAAGCTACTACTAAGCCTAAGAAACAATAAAACGAAGCTACACTAAGTCCTAGGGTGCTAAAAAGTAAAAACGTAAAAACCGGCAAACAACCCGAGCCATAAACGTAAAAATTTTGCAATTTAAGGGCTACGGGTGTGAAATCAATTTTCCTACATTCTACATGACTAAAAATGATTTTAGGAAAAAGCCGGGAATTTTTTCGACTTTTAAATTAATTTCTATGAATTAAATAAGATTAAAACTAAATTAAATTATAAAAAATACTAAACGATTTTACAAAATTCTACAAAAATTCCATAAAATACTTTAAAAGCTACTGATCCTAGGAAAAAAATAAAAATGTGGTGGTAACTATGGAAAATAAGCTGAAAATGAGCTAAAGAAGCTTATTAGTACAAACTGCAAAAGGTCCTTAAGTAATTAAATGTGCAAACTTAAACACAAAGAAGACCCAAGGGCAGATGGTTGGAGATGGTTGTTGTGAGGCGTGGCTGTGTTGCAGCAGGTCCTGAGTTCGAATCTCAGCACACCCCTTTTTGGCCTTTTTTTTTTTTTTTTTTTCACAAACTTGAAGATGGAACAAGATAAGATGAATTTTTAACAAAGACTCAACTTAAAAACTTGCAAATAAGCTGTTGATCAGCTTATTCCCCAACAGATCCGGCAACTTGGACGAACCCAAACAAACACACACCTTTATGACATTCTTGGGTCAAATAAGCTAAGTATGCACAAAGGAAAGATGAAAAAGCAAATAAATGAATTGAAAGCACAAAAGTAAGCTATAATAACAACTAACAACAAAATAAAAGGGGCATAAGCAGTTGGCTAGAATGGCTAATATAGGGAATTCTTAAACTAAGAAAAAATGGAAAATAAGCAATTGAAAGCTACATTAAAGCACTAATAATCTAGAGTTATACTACTTCCTAACCAACTAGACTAATTTGCACCTAAGGGATCTAAATAAGCTACAAAAAGAAACTAATTAACACTAAAAGAAAGAAGCACTGAGTCACTGTTTGTTGCTGACTAAAAACAGTCCAAGTGGGACACTTTAGAGCACATTTGGAATAAGCTAGAGGGTGAATCAACCCCTAAGCTTTTGGGAGGATGAAACCAACCCACCTAGCTCACTTTTGCCCCCATAGTTGTCCAATGGAGAGCTTATTCAAGCTCACTAAGGGCTCGTTTGGGACAGCGGATAGAGGGCAATTAAAGTTATAACAAGCTACAAAACTCCTATAGATAAGCTAAAAACTAAATAAGACAAGTTAAATCAACCTAAGCACTAGTTTGGAGCTGAAATAAGCTAAAAGAATACGCTAAAAATCACCAAAAAGGTACCAAATTTTCTGTCCTTAGTCTGCTGTTTGGGATGAAGGCTGCTAGGACATAAAAACTACAAAAGAAAAGCTAACTTTAAGCTACATTACCATTGTTTAAACTAAAAAAAAAACAACTAACATTCAAAAAGCAATAACCAAAAAAAGGGAAGAGCAGTTGGCAATAATCTAATCTAAGGAAGTCCTAAACTTACTATGTGAAGTAAGAATTTAACCAATAAAATCCTAAGTTAAGCACCTAATAAGCAATAAATAATAATACGTAAACTAATTTCATTAAAAGGAACCTAAGGAAGGATATAAATAAGCTAAAAGAAAAACATCCAATAGCTAAAAGCCACTGAATTGTCGTGGGTCACCAAAATGAAACATCCCAAGCAAATCTCACAAGGGACTTTGAAGCTTAAAATTAAGCCACTAGATGCCTTCTAAAATCCTAAAACTGGGTGAACCAATGAAGTATGGCATAGATGGATCCTAAAAAGGCTAATGTGAGCTACTGAGAGCCCCTTAACAGCTTATAAATAAGCTGTCAAGGTGGTGTTGTGGGCTGCTGAACAGGGCAAAAAAGCTATTTTGATGGCCCAATATCAGCTTCCTAATAAGCTCTAAAGGCCAAATAAGCTACAACTTATCATCCTAGCACTACTAGCTACTTATGCAACAGAAAATTAAATCCTAATTCAAATTTTAACTAACCTAAAATCTATTCTAAAAGGTGACAGTGGGACATCTTAGGACTCAAAGGATAGCAAACTTTAAAAGGTTTTTACACTGAAAAACTAATTTTAAGCGACAAAAGCTACTTGGAAAAGCTAAGACAGTACTAAATGAACTTCTCAAAGTTATTTTGAAATCCAACATGGGTCAAAACAACCTTTTGACCCGTTTTGACTCATAAACCAAACACTACTTTTGGCAGTCTTTGAATGAACTTCTCAAAGCTAAGAACTGATTTTTCTTTTAACAAAAAGTTTCAAACAAGACTTAAAAAAAGCTTTTGAATATCATGGACAGATTCACAAACATGAACAAGAAGATAACTGCATATGATTTAAGTAGACTGGAATAACAAAATAAATAGAAATTGGATTGTATTGACTGAAATCTAAATGGCATTTAAATTAAATTACAGGAAAGTAAAGTGGGACTAGAACATGGAAAAATTCTAGACAAGTTTTATCAATGGCATACATGATTCTTTTTATACTACAACTAAAAGGGTCTTCCTCTCTCTTGGCTTCTTTCCTGATGTGTTAGTTTTGTGAGACAAAACAACCAAAGCACACTTTTGTGCTTCCTTCAAGCAATCTGCTCCATTGATTTGTTAGGTACCATTGAGAATGAATCAGAGCCATCTGTTGGGTTTTGTACCATTGGATTGCCACAGTGGCAATGGGTATCATGTGATGCTTCTGCGGCTTCCAAAATTGAGAGTGACACCGGGAGAGTGAGTGGGATAAACTGGGTAAAGAGGTGAGGTTCTTGGGAGCTGGGTGTAGATTGGGCGGGAAAGAGGTGAAGAGAAAGGGTAGGGTTAACTATTGACCGGTTTGATGGGTTGACTCGGGTTGGACCGGGTAAAGTGGGGTATTGGGCTTGGGGTATTAGATGGGTTTATTTTGGACTTGGATTTAAACTGGACCCATGGTATAGCTTAGGTATCAAATATGTAAAATCTGATTTTTCAGGGACTAAACATGTGATTCTGAAAATGTCTTCCAAGGGCCAATCTTGTAAATCTCAAATAATGTAAGGACCATTTTTGCCATTTTCTGAAACTTGAAGGTATCTATCAATTCACGAAAGTTCAAGGACTGATTCTCTATCTTCGATTTTTGTTCGTTTTTGCCCGTTTTCCATCCTTTTGTACACGCAAGACATAAAACACACTCGAGGATATTTTAACATATTTTCGCGTATTTGGGTGTTTTGGTCATTTATGTGGTCTTAGATGGGTAAAACGATGAGTAAAAGGCACTCATCAAATCCCCCCACACTAGGCAATTGCTAGTCCCTAGCAATCTTTTGAGAAAACATAATGGATTTGAATCTCTTTACAAAAGCCATTACTTCGGAGTAGCCAAATGTTTCAGCCAAGTAAGAAATATGGTACACTGATAACCATATGATTTTGAGCAAACCACCAGCTTCCAACGGATTTGATTTGTCTTTACCGGAAGCCGTTTGCTTCTGGACTAGCCAACTCTTAGATAAAATATCTTTGGTGAGTCGATTACCAATTATGGTTTTCCAACCGCCTTTACCACAAGCCATAAACTTATAGTCAACTCTTCACTAATTAAAGATATGGTGAGCTGAATACCATACAATTTTGGGCAAATTGCAAGCCGCCAACGGATTTGAGATATCTTTACCAAGAGCCGTTTGCTCTTGGATTAGCCAATCCTTTTGTTTATTAGACATGGCGGATTGATAACCAAAAAAAAAATTTTTGGCCAAAAATGGGGGAATTGGGTGGTATATTTACATGATAAAATTCGTGAGAATTCCCCCACACTAGAAATGAATATTGCCCTCAATATTCAAAGTACCGGCGGTTATGCCGAAACATAGAACGTAAAAGGAAATACTACTACCATTATTTTAATTTTTTTTTTTTAGAAAACTTATGTACAACAAATGGGCAACTCCCCACACTAGGGTGGTACACGGGTGAAAACCCATGTAGTGCTACTTTGCTTTTGTTAACCGAGTTGCTAGCTTGACTCGACCCCGAATTTATTGGTCCATGGGGAAGCAAGTGGAAGAGAAAATCTCCATCGGACTTTCATTCAAATAGTTTGGATAGATATTGAATGTGCTGAAAGTTCCACTCCAATGAGATACAACGGCTAGAAGAAAGAGAAATGCAGGGTCAAAGATGGTATCTTCACTCTGAAGAGTGAAGGAAAGGAGAAGAGATGGGAGGAGAAGGCAAAGTGTCAATCTCATGACTACGGGTGGGATGGGTGGGCAAAAGATTGGATTGAGGAACATTAAGGGAATGTTCATAAATCTTATCCACCACTGAAGCAATGAAAATGTCCGTCGGGCTCGAAGAGGTTCCATCATCCGGCGGTTTCAGCAGCGGACGAGTGGATGATGGACCTAAGCCATAATCGCTCACTCGAAACCCGAAGGTATCGAGTTATCCGGAGAAAGAAAGTCGACCTCCTCAATACGAGTATCACTTGACGAATTATCGTAAGACCAATTGTAAAGAAGATTTTCCAATTCGGTATGGTCGGCTTCAAAGTCGAAGTGAGCATCATCATCTCCCGGTGGAGAATGATCAACGAGAGCGAGTTCATCGGCGAACTCCTCGAGAAGGTCTAACGTTGAAGTGGGATTGCCACTATTCTTATCTTCGGGTAAAGAAGGAGATGAAACGAGGTACAAGTCACTATCCTCATTCTGAATGTCAAAGATGGGATTATCCGAAACTAGAGTGAATTCAGAATCAAAGTCAAACAGAGGATTAGTGAATGTCGTAGCAAAAGGCTTCTTGGACACAACAAGAATATCTTCATCATCCGCTTCAAAATCGGTGTCTATATCAAGATCATCGGGATCAACATCTCTCACTTCTTCTGCGAGCGAGCTCGGAAGGTATCTCCTCAACATACCGATGTCTCCACATGATAAAGAATCATCAAACGACGATAGTCATTTTCGGACGGAGATCACCTCAACAGTTCTTTCGGGTTGGAGAAGAATCATCATCGAGAGGGTCATCACACATATCACTGAAATAACCTCGGACTCACTTGGGGTTGGGACAAGGCTCTCAACACAAGACAATTCCGTTTCCGGAATAGTGCTAAGATGCTCATCCCCCATTAAAAGGTTGTCCGAAGGTTCTATGGTAGATAGGCAATATGAGGGTGGAGTGTGGACATGTGCGGTACTTTGTGGGCTTGAGATATGCACCTTGTCCTTTGTCATCTCCCAATCTTCCTCATCCTCATCATCGAAACGGCAAGCTTCGTTAAATAGGAGACGCTGTTGAGCATCTTCGTTCAATAGGAGAAGCTTTTGAGTGCCGCTCATCGCCAAAATCTTTCGCTTCGCAGCGCCTTGTTCCTCGGAAAGTTCATCAAGGATTATATGAGGAAATGGATCAATGACGGGAAGTTGTGGGGGTTGGAAATTGTCAAAACAAGGAGTGTTATAACAAGGGTCAGGCCCATAGTTTTGATTCCATGAACATTGATAATCAAAATGAGGACCCCCACACTTATCACAATGAGGGTATTGGGGAGAGAAACTTTGAAATGATGAATCATTGAAATCTTGATAGACGGTTGTGGCTCAATGAATTTTTGTGGAGGCGTTGAAATCGTTTGAGGATAATTGAAAGAGTTCGGGTTAGAATCATAAGTGAATGAATTCTCTCACAAATCGAACAACATCCATCAATGAGATAGGTTCCACACAACTTGCACATACATTTGTAACAACGAAACCTTCGGTAACACGCCTCCACAACCGTAGCAATACTCTTGATCGAGCGGCGATGTCTCCAGTGCACGGAGTAGGAATCGAGGACTCAACAACATCACAAACGGTAGGTAAAACGGTATTTCCCGAAGTTGATATTTGACGAAGTTCATTTAAGCAATTTTGAAGCATGTTCATGATTTCGTCCGAAAAGGTTTTGAAGATTCGGAGGTGGGACAAGTGGTGTGCTCGAGCTAGAAATTTCCACCACTTCGTTTTGGTCTCCGGTTTTGCTCTTTCTCTTAACCTTAACCGTAAATCGCGAAAGATTTTGATCAAATCTAGACGGTTTAGGTTCAGAAACAATAGAACAAATCTCGGGTTGTGGAGGGTGGTCGGAAAAACTTGGAGAATCATCGAGAGAGTTATTATTGGATAATTCGCACCAATAGCAATATTTGCTTGCACCAGCCCTTCCACACCGTTTACATAAACAATCGTGATTTTGACAATAAAGTTGATCCTCTTCCATACGACTTTTGCAGTGGGAACAACGACGATAATCGATCGTCGCCATGAGAATTAAACATATAGAGGGTTAAAGAATTAGAATCAAATGGTTGAGAGGATACGAAGGATAGAATTAAACGGCAAAAGAGGGTAGGAGAAAGAGAATCAACGAATAAGAGGAATGAGAGGAATATTTTTGGTTTTTTATAAAAGGAAAATAAATTTTGAAAAGGAAAATATTTTTGGGTTTTGGGTTTTATGAAAATGGTAACTTCACGAGGAAGGATCTTCAAGTCACTAATCAAAAACTTCACGATATTGTCTAACACACTCCCGGCGGCCAAAATTTGATTCGTGTAAAGTAAACAAAAATATCAACAATATCAAATTAACCGTAAAACTTGACAAATTAACCCTTTTAGGAAAAAGATCAACGTATCAAACCTTACGGGTGTGATAAAAGTGATACCGGGAAGTGATTTCCCGTCGGTGTCCCAACGAGGTGTGAAATTGACGGTGTCGATGAGTTTTATGATTTGGACTTGAATTGGTTTAACAAATGAGGATTTTTGATTACGCTGATCTACAAATTAAGAACGGAAAGAAAATTAAGCAAGTAAACAATGTAAACACTAAATAAGCTACTACTAAGCCTAAGAAACAATAAAACGAAGCTACACTAAGTCCTAGGGTGCTAAAAGTAAAAACGTAAAACGGCAAACAACCAAGCCATAAACGAAAATTTTTTGCAATTTAAGGGCTACGGGTGTGAAATCAATTTTCCTACATTCTACATGACTAAAAATGATTTTAGGAAAAGCCGGAATTTTTTGACTTTTAAATTAATTTCTATGAATTAAATAAGATTAAAACTAAATTAAATTATAAAAATACTAATCGATTTTACAAAATTCTACAAAATTCCATAAAATACTTTAAAAGCTACTGATCCTAGAAAGAAAATAAAAATGTGGTGGTAACTATGGAAAATAAGTTTGAAAATGAGCTAAAGAAGCTTATTAGTACAAACTGCAAAAGGTCCTTAAGTAATTAAATGTGCAAACTTAAACACAAAGAAGACCCAAGGGCAGATGGTTGGAGATGGTTGTTGTGAGAGCGTGGCAGTGTTGCAAAGTACAGTCCCGAGTTCAATCTCGACAACCCTTTTGGCCTTTTTTTTTCACAAACTTGAAGATGGAACAAGATAAGATGAATTTTTAACAAAGACTCAACTTAAAACTTGCAAATAAGTGTTGATCACTTATTCCACAACAGATCCGACAACTTGGACAGAACCCAAACAAACACACACCTTTATGACATTCTTGGGTCAAATAAGCTAAGTATGCACAAAGGAAAGATGAAAAAGCAAATAAATGAATTGAAAGCACAAAAGTAAGCTATAATAACAAATAACAACAAAATAAAAGGGACATAAGCAGTTGGCTAGAATGGCTAATCTAGGGAATTCTTAAACTAAGACAAAATGGAAAATAAGCAATTGAAAGCTACATTAAAGCACTAATAAGCTAGAGTTATACTACTTCCTAACCAACTAGACTAATTTGCACCTAAGGGATCTAAATAAGCTACAAAAAGAAACTAATTAACACTAAAAGAAAGAAGCACAGAGTCAATGTTGTTGCAGACTAAAAGCAGTCCAAGTGGGACACTTTAGAGCACATTTGGAATAAGCTAGAGGGTGAATCAACCCCTAAGCTTTTGGGAGGATGAAACCAACCCACCTAGCTCACTTTTGCCCCCATAGTTGTCCAATGGAGAGCTTATTCAAGCTCACACAGTTTTGGGACAAATGTGGATAGAGGGCAATTAAAGTTATAACAAGCTACAAAACTCCTATAGATAAGCTAAAAACTAAAGAAGACAAGTTAAATCAACCTAAGCACTAGTTTGGAGCTGAAATAAGCTAAAAGAATACGCTAAAAATCACCAAAAAGGTACCAAATTTTCGTCTGCCTTAGTCTTTGCTTGTTTGGGATGAAGGTACGCTAGGACATAAAAACTACAAAAGAAAAGCTAACTTTAAGCTACATTACCATTGTTTAAACTAAAAAAAACAACTAACATTCAAAAAGCAATAACCAAAAAAAGGGAAGAGCAGTTGGCAATAATCTAATCTAAGGAAGTCCTAAACTTACTATGTGAAGTAAGAATTTAACCAATAAAATCCTAAGTTAAGCACCTAATAAGCAATAAATAATAATACGTAAAATAATTTCATTAAAAGGAACCTAAGGAAGGATATAAATAAGCTAAAAGAAAAACATCCAATAGCTAAAAAGCCACTGAATTGCTGCTGGTCTCACAAAGCAGTCCCCAAGGGCCTCACAAGGGACTTTGAAGCTTAAAATTAAGCCACTAGATGCCTTCTAAAATCCTAAAACTGGGTGAACCAATGAAGTATGGCATAGATGGATCCTAAAAGGCTAATGTGAGCTCGAGAGTTTTAATGGCTTATAAATAAGCTGTCAAGGTGGTGTTGTGGGCTGCTGAACAGGGCAAAAAAGCTATTTTGATGGCCCAATATCAGCTTCCTAATAAGCTCTAAAGGCCAAATAAGCTACAACTTATCATCCTAGCACTACTAGCTACTTATGCAACAGAAAATTAAATCCTAATTCAAATTTTAACTAACCTAAAATCTATTCTAAAAGGTGACAGTGGGACATCTTAGGACTCAAAGGATAGCAAACTTTAAAAGGTTTTTACACTGAAAAACTAATTTTAAGCGACAAAAGCTACTTGGAAAAGCTAAGACAGTACTAAATGAACTTCTCAAAGTTATTTTGAAATCCAACATGGGTCAAAACAACAACTTTTGACCCGTTTGACTCATAAACCAAACACTACTTTTGGCAAGGTCGAATGAACTTCTCAAAGCTAAGAACTGATTTTTCTTTTAACAAAAAGTTTCAAACAAGACTTAAAAAAAGCTTTTGAATATCATGGACAGATTCACAAACATGAACAAGAAGATAACTGCATATGATTTAAGTAGACTGGAATAACAAAATAAATAGAAATTGGATTGTATTGACTGAAATCTAAATGGCATTTAAATTAAATTACAGGAAAGTAAAGTGGGACTAGAACATGGAAAAATTCTAGACAAGTTTTATCAATGGCATACATGATTCTTTTTATACTACAACTAAAAGGGTCTTCCTCTCTCTTGGCTTCTTTCCTGATGTGTTAGTTTTGTGAGACAAAACAACCAAAGCACACTTTTGTGCTTCCTTCAAGCAATCTGCTCCATTGATTTGTTAGGTACCATTGAGAATGAATCAGAGCCATCTGTTGGGTTTTGTACCATTGGATTGCCACAGTGGCAATGGGTATCATGTGATGCTTCTTTTGCAGCTTCCAAAATTGAGAGTGACACTGGGAGAGTGAGTGGGATAAACTGGGTAAAGAGGTGGGGTTCTTGGGAGCCGGGTGTAGATTGGGCGGGAAAGAGGTGAAGAGAAAGGGTAGGGTTAACTATTGACCGGTTTGATGGGTTGACTCGGGTTGGACCGGGTAAAGTGGGGTATTGGGCTTGGGGTATTAGATGGGTTTATTTTGGACTTGGATTTAAACCGACCCATGGTATAGCTTTTGGTATCAAATATGTAAATCGATTTTTGAGGGACTAAACATGTGATTCTGAAAATGTCTTCCAAGGGCCAATCTTGTAAATCTCAAATAATGTAAGGACCATTTTGCCATTTTCTAAACTTGAAGGTATCTACTGTCAATTTCGAAAGTTGGACCTGATTCGCTATCTTCGATTTTTGTTCGTTTTTGCCCGCTTTTCCATCCTTTTGTACCGCAAGACATAAAACACACCAGGATATTTTTACATTTTGCGCGTATTTGGGTGTTTTTGGTCATTTATGTGGTCTTAGATGGGTAAAAACGATGAGTAAAAAGGCACTCATCAAGTGTTCTTAGCAATGTGGCTTATAAAGGGAAGAGCTCGGCAAGTGCATTTAAGACTTAAGCCACTAATATTCTTAGAGATGTGATGATTAACATGCACAAGGTTGAAGTTCAGAGTTTCACTGATCTAGGAACTCATTTAAGATGAGATGGAGTGGAAAATAAGTTGAAATTATTGTTTTAGCAAGGTTTGACATAATCTGTCACCCGGATCCCACGGTTCCCTCATTTGAGGGATCCGTCTAGGCTAATCCTAGGGATCCTCTCTCAGCTATGACAAAGGAAATCAAGTTTCTAAAAGCTAGATCCTATATTATTTTGAGTGTTTCAGTCCTCCTAAATTCCTAGGATGAGGGTACACTTAAATGATCAAGAGTAATGAGTATTGTAGCAAATGATTGCTTTTTATGGAAGGAAGATGGGACTAGATGACTACCAATGGATATTCAAGGATATCACTAAGGGTTTTGGTGATGTCAAGTCATAATAAATGATCCTAGAGATCAGATTTTAGCTTGAGGTGAAATTTGAAAAATCCTTAAAAATTACAGGAATTGAAAAACTAATTTTTGACCCACTTTGAGATAAAGATGACTAGAAACAATTTCCTAAAATTGTTCGATATGTCCACTTAGGTGTTTTGAAAGATAAGAAACAATTTGTGAGTGTTGAACCGGAACTATGGTGAGTTTTGATGTGTTGATAAGTCAAGAGGCATTTTGACTAAGATCTTAAGTAAGCCATAAATGTGTCTAAGCCCTATTCATCCTTGTAGTGGACTTAGTTGTGTTCTAATATCATATGTTTAGCTAATGTGATGTTATCTAGAAAGTTATCTTGATGTAAGGGATGTTATACTGCTGATCTGATGTCACGGATCCCGCGGTTCCCTCAAGGGAGGGATCCGTCTAGGCTAATTCTAGGGATCCGCATTCCAGATCGAATCTTCATTGCATTGATGTGCAGATTTTATACACTAATAAATCGTTAAGCTAAGCAATAAGAACAAGCATGTCATCACAAAGAGCCACTTATAAAAACATGATAAAGTAATAATATCCAAATTAACATAAACCAAAGTGCTAAAACGTAATCATTCATACATGAAATAAAAGAAAATAAGCGTATTCCTATTGTCTCTTTCGTCAATCCCTTCTTTTCCTTTTTGACGGCTTAGTGAGGTTGTAAGCAAGGTTTTGAATCATGCCTCTTAATTGTTTGAATTCGCTTTGGGATGGTTGGAAGTTGTTCGTAGTAATCAAAGGGTTCCAATTAAATGTTGGCTATGGGGTCGACATCTTCTTCTTCCTCATTTTCTTCTTCTTCTCCTTCCGAGGAGTCCGAGAGAGCTTTAGGTTTCTTTCCATTGACCTTGAAGTGTTTTGAGGGTATTTTGGTAAGAAGTACCATTACATGATCAAAAAGAAATGATCATTGTTGATAGGAGATGGTGCAGGGCACTAACATACTTATAAAGTCGTGTTAAGAGCATACCATATGGAAGTACCATGTTGGAAACTTTGAATACCCCAGCCATTCTTCTTACCATGTAATAGGCGAGATTAAATGGCTTTTGGTGGATAAGACAATAGATCATTTGCACAAGACATGCGTTTGGATGATCTTTGTTACCAACTAGGCTTATGACGTTTTCCCTAAGGATTTCTTCCCATTTTCTAAACATGGGATGAATTTCGAAAAGTTCCATTTGAAAAGGATTACGGTAAATGAGCTTCTTGTTTCAGTCAAAACGGGATTGGTCGGTTCTTATTTTGAAAATGATGTCTCGGATGGTTTCGGGTTCATCAAGAGGAGTATGGTAGAGAGGCTTAGAATCAAGTGCAAGATTTTGAGCGTTAATTGCCCAATCTTGGGAGTACATACAAATTCCTTCACAAGGTATGCGAAGAATTTGAGCAAAGGTGTTGAGAGGAAGAGTAAAGTTTCGTGTATTGATGATGAAAGCAATTGAAATGCTATCATCGACGCTGAATGATCCTAATGCTTTTATAAAACTCAAAGATGAAGACCGGACAAATTTGTTCATCAATGTCGAGAAGACAATCAAAATTGATTGCTGAGAAGACTTGACGAATGTCGGTATCCTCAAGGAAACATTCCTTGATTACACGACCTTCATGGATAAGTCGTTTTTCGAGTTTTTTGAAGACCTTGCGATCGGTTTTTGAGAATTCCTCATTTCGATAATAATGAGTAAGGTAATGGACGGTATCATGATGATCTTGTTGAGTGGCTTTAGGCATGGTTGGTCCTAAAAATATAAAATTTTCAATTAGGTAAGATTAGTTGAGGTGGGTTTATGGTTTTGATTTGTATTAACAATGTTGTGAACACAATGTGAACTTAGTTATGTTAAAAGCCCCTTTTCATGATTAATTTTGAAAAACCCTAATTAAACCAATTGATTATAGATTTGTGAAACCATAAACCCTAGAATGAGGATGATGAAAATTAGAACAAGTTAATGTAATTACTTACAATGGTGTTCTAGGGAGGAATACTTGAGAGTATGGAATCCAATGAGGAGAAATCAGTGGTTTAGTCGTTTTTGTGTTGTGTGAGTAGAGGGAAAAGATCAGTGGTGATTTTTGAAAGTATAGTCGAAGTTCCCACGGTTCCCCGCATCCCTTGTATTTGGGATCCGCCATCTGGATGTAAAAACGGTTGTTTGGTATTATTTTTGTAGTGGGCTTATAAACTAGCTTACAAAAAATAGTTTGGAGGTATTAGATGAAGATTGTTTTTGGATGACGGGTTTTTGATGAATCACATATCGAGGGTTCATATGTGACGACGGTGTTAGTTTGACGAATCAAAAGGAATACTATTCTCGGTGATGAATAAGACGGAAAAGTGACGAAAGAGACTTCTAACGATGCTAGTAATTATTAAACAAAGAAAACTATGAAATAAATTAAACTCATGTAACCTATCTAATGAAAAGTAAAACATACCTCTATGCTTCTTGGTTTGGCATAATACCAAAAATACTTCACGAGCTTTTAAAGTAATCCTTTGTACTTGGTGTACGTAAGTTGTGATTACTTTTAGATCCTTCCTTGAATGTTGACTTCATTTATTCTTTGAATAGAGATGAAGGTTTTGAAACGATTCTAGCATGAAGATTTCTTGAAACAAAAATTGTTAGAATGATCTATCAATGTCCAACAAAATGACTTAAAAGAAAATATGACCTTTATAAAAAACTTTCTTTGTAGTTTTCAAACATACACGGATCGTATCAAGTCTTTAAAGTACAACATACTTTAAGAAACTTGGTAACGAAGCTCTGATGCCAATTGTGGAAAACTAGAAGGGGGGTTGAATAGTTTTACCAATTAAAAACTTCCTTTTAAATATTTAGATCGACTTATGTTAATCTATTTGGTTGTTTATGTTAGGCGTTGATAGATAGATATATATAAACGTGTAAGCACCTAGTTCCATTACTATGGAGGAACTACTACCCTTCACAACACAACACCTAATGTCAAGGAGATCCACTCCTTGTTACAACACCATCAAGGATATCACCATCCCTGGAAATAAACAAATACTTATATGTATAACGATGCACCTCATCGATTATACGACCTAGGCATTCTTACCAAATGCCACTTGATTTGATTCTTCGGCATCCTTTACTAATGCTTTTGACACAACGCTTGGCACCCTTCACTAATGTCTTCGTCTTGACACCTTTAGCATTCTTCACTAATGCTTTGACACGGATGATAAGCACCTTTCACTAATGCTTTCATCTTGACACTTTCGGCATCCTTCACTAATGCCTTCAATCCAACATCTATGGAGAAAGAAAGAACTATCAACAAGAGAACCTTAGTTGTCTTGATGATGACGAAGCATGGCAACTCATGGACTTGAGCTTGCTCGTCTTCAAGAAGTGGTGATCTCGCCTTTAAGAGGAACCTAGAGAATCACACAAAACAAAAGACAAACTACATAGATCACTTGGATCCGAGGTTAGAGGGTTATAATACTTGGGGAAGTATGTGTGTAAAGTGATGAGTAGAAAGGAAGAAATGGCTCTCTATTTAAAGAGGAAATTTTCTATCGTTCCCGGATCCCGCGGATCCTCCCACAAGGGATCCGCTAGCACAAAGCTAGGGATCCGTGGGACGCCCTCTTGCCCATGGGTATTTTAGTTATGGGTCATGGGTCATGGGTTATGGGTTGATCCATGGTTTTCTTTCTAGATACAATGTATCTCAAGGATACAATGAACTTGGTTAAGTGGTATATATAAAACCATGGGTTATGGGTCAATATCATTTGCTAGTTTTTACCCATTTAGTATATACTTGTTTTTACCCATTTTAGTATATACTTGTTTTTACCCATTTTAGTATACTTAGTTTAAATATATGCTAACCCAATATGTAAACACTAGTTGTTGTACATATGTATCTAAATCATAAAATCACTTATACTTGTTTTAGTGTTTTATGTGAGAACGTAAGTGTGTTAGGAAACTATTGCCTCAAACTATTTACGTATTCTATTTGTTTCGTTAAAATGATTTTACGTTTGTTATCGACAAAACATTAGAAGATCGTAAAATATAAATAAACGTTTTTACGGCTTATTTGTATTAACAGAACTATTACCCAACACTACACAACACCTATTCCAAAGGAGACACACTCCTTATTACACCATTATCAAGGATATCAATATTCTTGGACACAACCTATCTATGTTTGTACATTGATGCACCATATCGATTGTACACCCTTGGCATCTTTCACTAATGCCCTTGACACGATCTTTTGACAACTTTCACTAATGCCTTCATCATGGAACTTTGGCACCCTTCTAGTCAATGGGTCATGGGTTAGTTCCATGGGTTATGGATATTACCCTACATGACTTCATGCATGATGTCATGCAATGGGTCATGGGTTATGGATCATGCTCCATGGGTATGGGTCATGGACTTTGGGTTTTACCCAACTACATTCAATGTATCTAGTTAATGGGTCAAGTACTTAGATTCTTACCCATTACATTACCCATTACAATATATACTAAGTATGTATATATATATATATATATATATATATATATATATATATATATATATATACCCATTATGTAAACACTAGTTGTTATGCATATGCATTTCTATAAAATGTAAACACTATTACTTTTTTAGTGTTTTGTATGAAAACGTAAGTGTGTTGGTAAACTATTGGCTCAAACTATTTACGTATTTTATTTGTTTCGTTAAAATGATTTTACATTTGTTATCGACAAAACATTAGAATATCGTAAAATATAAATAAACGTTTTTATGACTTATTTGTGTTAACAGCTATACTCCCAGTTGGTTCCAAGTGAACGGGTAAGGGGTATTTCATTATTAATAGCAATCGAAGGTAAAATATTTAACAAATGGGTGGCCATATTAAGTGCTTTAACCCAAAATGTAGGAGGAAGGTAAGCATGAAAAAGTAAGTTCCGAATTAGGTAAATAATAATAGTTCGTATAATTCTTTTGGACTTTCCGTTTTGTTGTGAGGTTTGTGGACAATATAAATGAAATTGAATGTTGTATACAGAAAACTGTATACGCCGTATTCAATCTTTACACAATACGCAGTACCCCAATTACTCAAAATATGAATATTGTACTAAAACTAAATCAAATAAATCAATAATCCATATAGATAATTAATAACGGATTTTATTTTTATTTTTGTAAGTTTTTATCTTTTGTAGAAAAAAATTAAATAAAAATAAAAATAAAAATTTAACATCTACAGAAAAATAAAAAAGAACTAATATGGGCCTTAGAAGGTAATACGTCGTATGTAGAGATAGCATACGACGTATTAGTGTATAGAGCAATACGTCGTACACAATGGAAGTAAATACGCCATATAAGCAACCTGAGACAGAAAACAGTTAAACAGAAACAAAGAAAAATGCAGAAAATTAAGATGCAACTAAACTAACAAAAAAATACAAAACTTACTAAATTAACTAAGCTAAACTACTCCCAGGCAGCGGCGCCAAAAACTTGATGTGTCGTTTAGTCTATTTATTTTACCAAGTTTTAAATTTATATCTTACCGAACTAAAACTATAGACTAACACTAACGGGCAGTGTACCCGATCAATGTAGCTAGTGAGTGGTAAGTACTGGTCGTTCGCAAGGAGTATGTTACTTTTATGCTAACCTAGTGAATTTCTACAGCTTTTAAGAGGGTGGTTTGTATTTGGATTAATTAAACTACTAGAACAAGAAAATAAACAAATTAAACTACTAATTATACTACGGTTGTGATTAAGATGAGAAGGAAGTGCTAGTCATATTACTCATACAGTCATACTAAGTTACTAGCTATTCGTTTATTAGTGCAATGATTTAATATAAAGTGTTGGTGATATCATAAATGCGTAGACAATGCATTTATATCTAAGTTAACTAGACCAGATTTCTCGGTTACCTAGTTCTATGAATGCAACCTATATCCCTGAAGCAATTTATCGGTCTAATCAGTTACAAGCATGCAATAAATGGTGTCAACTAATCAAAGTGATTTAGTTGCGGTAACCTATTGGTCCTGGTGAAACCTACTCTTCTCACGTGGTCACTTTATTGAAGAGCACTATACTAACTTAAGTATTTTGGCATTATCACTCTAACCTCGGGTTCCTGCTTCTCGACACCTAAGGAAGGGCACACACAATCCGGCTTTTTACCCTATCTCATGTATACCGACCATAATGATACGGACCACCTACATAACTAAAGAACTACACTATGATGATCTAGACAATAAACATCAAATGCTAAATAAATAAACGAGTATATTATGTAAATGGTAAACGCATAAATTATCCAAAACAATGCATCAAATCTTTACAAACAAAATAACATTAACAAAGTAGTCATAACATGGCTAACACCCTTGGGTGTTAGCCTATAATGTAGGTAGCAAATATAAAGGAAATTATAAATGGTTCACAAATGAAAGACATAATGTAATTGACGTGAAAACCGATTGAATACACTTTGTATGATGATATGAGACCTTCTTCTCTTGATGTACTGACTTGAGGGACTGAAATCTTGTTGGAATCAAGCTTGAAATCGGATGTAGTAGTGGAAATTTATATTTAAAACCCGTATATGGGTGTTCTATTTATACCGTTCTGTCCAAGGCAATGATACGGCGTATCGGGTAGCAATACGGCGTATTCAAGATATCTTGAGTAGGGAATAAGAAAATAAAATTCCCAACATATTTGTGTATATCTTTAAATATGGTGTATCATTGAAAAGTGATACGTCGTGTACTTCATAAATCATGTTTTCTTGGACTGGGGATAATATCTTCAATAAAGCTTATGGCCAGAGTTTCATACACCATATTCCTTCAACAGTTGACTTGGGCTTTGACTGCAGAGCTTCAGATACGGCGTATTTCCAGAGTTAAATATCTCGTATGTCTTCCATTTCACCAATACTTAGTGAATTCTTCTAGGTGATGATACATCGTATCTCCTGTAGGGATATGCCTTATACTCTTTCATGTTGCATACAG
Organism: Chrysanthemum makinoi; assembly: GCA_910596185.1. Taxonomy (NCBI): domain Eukaryota; kingdom Viridiplantae; phylum Streptophyta; class Magnoliopsida; order Asterales; family Asteraceae; genus Chrysanthemum; species Chrysanthemum makinoi. Next base: position 211,579,198 of record OU343224.1, read on the forward strand.
ATTCTTCATTTATGCTCCAAATCCGGTTGTGTCATTACCAAAGTTGCTCCATAAATACTGAAAATGAAAAAGTAATCAATTAAGTATCAATTCAAATATAAACAAATAGTCAATGAGCAATATTTTTGGGATAACTGATAGGTAAATATATCATACATTTGATGTTATCAGAACTTCATTGGCTTGATCCTTATTATGCTTGAGGTAGTCATACAGGTGATCAAAGTTCACATCATGTAGTGGCTTCGTCTGCTTGACAATTTTCATATACCGTTTCCATTCAGGTTGAAGATGGTTAAGAAACTTGGTGTTAACGACAATGGGCTTCATATCGATGTTGTTTCTCATCATGTCAAACCTTAGATAGTATGACTGAATCTACTCTCCTAGAATTGATGTGGAAACATCAAATTCATGAGCAAGTTCTGCTTCCTTCTCCTGATTTCTAATATATGCTCCTTGCATGAGCCGTTGAACTCGGTGCCATAGTTCATTTGCAATCTTACAATGGTCCACAATTCCATAGATCTCATTTGGTAATCCTTGTAGAATACAATAGATAGTTGTTTTATCAGCCTCAAGTTGAGCTCTTTATTCAATAGTTAATTTTGATTCAGTCTGGGTTCGTGTTGGTGTTGGTGTTGCATTGTCAGGATTACCCAGAACTTCTATATCTTTTAACTTGTATGGACCATTTAAAATGGAGTTAGCAAGATACTTCTTATTCTCTTTTCCTTCAACATAACAAAGCAACCTACTAGCCCATTGCGTATGGCTACCTTTCTCCAACATAGGTGGTCGGTTATTAGACCCAGCAGCGATGACATCTTGTTGTGATGTCGGTTGAGCCATGGTAGATGATTGTTTGAGATGATAGTAGATCTTGTAGACGATAAAGAAATGTTGTTGATGTTTTTAAAATATGTTCTTTAATTGGTTGTACTCGTGTTAAAGTTGTTGGTTATCTTGGTAAAATTATCGAATTTCCTAAACTAGATATAATTATCAAGATCTTCCTGGTTATCAAGTTCTGACAACCGAGTTACAATAATCAAGTTACAATTATCGTGTTTCGAAGCTGTCGAGTTACAAAACTGTCGAGTTATGAGACTGTCGATTTATGAAATTGTCGAGATATGATAATCGAGTTACAAAGATCGAGTTATGAACTACCGAGATGATTAGGGTTTCTAAACTCGATAACTTTGAAAATTATCGAGATAAGGTATTATCGAGATATTTAGGGTTTCACATTTGTCCTTATCCCAACTCGACAAAAATACACTTTATGCCAACTCGATAATAACACGTATACTAACTCAATAAAACGCAAATTTTCAGTAACTTAAAAAACACGATTAAAGACACTAATTTTTAACGTTTTTTGTCCATTCTTTTTGCAGAATCATATACTAAAACACTTAATCTATCATAAAAATGCATGAAATTGTGAAATAGTAAAGTTCTTAAAATGATGAGGTGCTTAAAAAGTAAAAATGAACCAAAAGATGAAATTTTTTTGTTTTTGGCTAAGTTCTTTCGTACAATCTTGTTCTATAACACAAACTTCATCATAAAAACATGTGCTTTGATGACAAAATTTTCTAGAACAAAAATATTTAAAAACTACGCCGTGTGTACAAATGAACTCGATAAAAACACTTTCAAAATACAAATTGTGAAAACATAAAGCAAACTAGATCATCTTGAGACTCTAATACCAAATGTAGAACGCCATATTTAGTATCATAACACACAAAGATTATCAAGAGAGTTTATAGAGAGAGAGAGATAGAGAGATTTAGAAAGAGAGGGGGAGAGATTTAGAGAGAGGATAAGAACTAGGTGAAAACTTCATGTATATTAGATTAGATCAAATGGAGTTCACACCTCCTGGCTTTGTTAAGGAGGTTATACTTATACATACATAAAAGGGTTGGTTCGGCCATGGGTCGGACTCATAGTTATAGTTATTACATGCATATTATAGATAAAAGACTAGGCCCTATTACATAACAGAATAGCCGACACTTTCATTCCTAACAATTTAAGTTATTGCTTATTTTACATAGTGTGCTACTAGCTTTGCTTATTGTAGTTTCTATGTTACGTTGATTTTTGGGTGTTTCTTAAAGGTTAATATGTGCTCATAAGCCTTGATTTTAAGAATTTTCTATAAGTTTTCATGGGTACTGATTTTTTATAGTTTGTTTGCATCGGGAAATGCAAGAGTAGTACATGCTTGTGATAATGTTTGAAATGGGGTTATAAGTGTTGTATATCCTGTCAAAATTGAAGGAGGATTGATGCGCTATGTTCTTGGTGTGCAAGGTGTTTAGGACTGCTTTTAGTTTTTTGTGATCTTATTTGGTTTAAATGTTGCAGTTTCTGGCTTTGGTTTATGCTCCTTAAGCTTTGTATTTTTTGCTTGTCGGTTGATTGCAAATACTTTGTTCTTCGTTTGGATGTAAACTGTTTTGTGTTAGATAATTAAGAAGGAGTTACGAACTCATGATTTAAATTATTATTTGATCGTATTGGTGACACATGTTTTGTATATTTATGTATATCGTATGAGTGTTTCCTGATATGCTTTAAACTTTGATATGTGGCCATAGGTACTGATCTAATGCAATATGTATAGGTGATTCTTGCTATCTTTCAATCTACTACGTGGTTGTATGTGTTATTTTTGTGAATTATGTATAAACTGTGTGCGTAACTATTGTTTTCGTAAGTGACTTGGTCTTTTTTGGCCCATTCAAAATAATTGGCTCTTCATATCCTTTATAGTCTGATATGTGGCCACATATGTGGATTTAATATCATGCGCTTATAATTTTTGTTTTTATATTTAATGACAAATAACCATTGCTTCTACTTTGCTATCAGGTGCTTTCTGATCAGTTCCAATAATTGTTAAACTCGACACAGACAGATACAACCTATAACTGCCACTTAATCCATTATGATTGTAGCCACGTGATCAAATGTGTTTTTTTTATAATCAACTAGACGCCAAATACGGTTTGTATTGTGCCACAGAATGAAAATGAAAAAGGGGAAAGAAACTCAATACTGAAATTAAGTACGCTATTTCTAGGATTAAAAATAATTCAAAAATATTTGGTTGAAAGTTGCGTGGAGGTGGGGAAGAGCTCAAGGCGTTTTGTGGAAGTTGGAGATGAAATCGAGCATCGAAATAAGGTTGTTTGTTTCTTTTACGCTTTGATTTTTGGTTTTAGGTTTTCATGTAGTGCATAAATAGGGTTTTTATTTAGTAAAATCATGAGAAAATATGTAAAAATAGGGTTGTGATGAGATTTCTATTTATAGGTATAGTACTTTGGTTGTTTCATTTTCAAATTGTTTATGATGGTGATGCTGATTATCAGATAACTATGGTAGTAGTATATGCAATAAATGTGAATCTGATTATTTAGAGTCATTATGCACCTAATTAGAATTTTATAGAAACTTAAAGAAATGAATATGTAGTTAGTAGTAGGATTGCAAATAAACGTACAGACAAACACTATCTCAAATTACAGCCGACTGCTTTATGTTTCATGTTTGTGTAAAGTAAGATTTACTGTCAATAAGGTTTTTCTGTTACAAAGTTGGTCACGTTCTCAAATTTGTCACAGCAAAGGTCTTGCAGTTGCTGCTATTCTTATATGTTTCTGTTAAAACTGTGTGCTACTTAAAGTGTGCATAATTCGCATATTTTCTGCACCCAAATAAGGGTTATAACGTTTCCCTATACATTTTCTCACTCTGCTACTAAATACAGTGTTGTGATTATGTGAAGACCAAAGTTAAGTAACTAAGAATCAATATTTATGGTAGATCATTGTTGTTTGATTTCCGTGTAAGTTTTGATGCTAAATAAAAATAGAAACCGGTTATTTGTTTTTGAGTCGCTTGTGTTTACAATAGTTAGTTTGCAATATGGGCATGATGTGTCATATTGTAAAATGGGTATCAAAAGACAGTAGATGGATCTAATCATCTTTTGCGATTAATTTCTATCAATGTAGCTTTTCGATTATATGTGGAGTTTAAAATTTCATTATATACATGTTTTTTTTATCTCAATTCATGTTTTCAGCTTTGCATTGATGTGGTTAATGGTTGGGAGTTGTGTGCACATCGATAGAAGAAATGTCTTCACGCGGAGTACCTGCGGCACTGCTACGTATATCATTTTTTTAATATTAATACTTTGCAATAAATGTAAGGGAACATAGTTTTAAGCAAACCAATTATTAACAGATCATTTTCTTTTGTATTTATGTTATACAAGAAATGTCAACAGAACATACTGATGTTGGCATGAGAGGATGAGAGAAATAGTTATAATTGTTTTGTATGATGCTTGAAAGAGGTTTCCATTATGAAATAAAGCCAAATAAATAGGATTCCTCCGAAACCCTCTACAACCGCTTGGACGGAACTTCACCCCTTTCGGACCTTTACTTTCAATGCATCTTGAACAAAGCAGTCGGTGCTTATTGGTTATGTTGTAACATATGATGAAGATGATGAAATAGGATCCTGTGAAGACTTGTATCCAACCAAAGTAGGCGTGTAAATGTTGTTTCAAATGCTTTCCAAATGAAATAACACAAACATTAGAGACACCCGAAATAGGACAGGAGCTTCGTAAGCATAAGAGGATATGGGAGACGAATATATAAGCGGCGTGTATGTATGTTAATAATTAATTTTGAGTGCAATATGGGTGCTTGGTCAACAAAAGCCATATAGGAATGGTATGTTATAGAATTACATATACATATTTATTATTAGTTTTATCTGGGAATGGATACTTAATATTTTTTTTATCATATACGTAAGAGAAAGTAACACCACAGGATGCCTTGAGACGATACTTACATACTCGGTTAGCAAAAATTTCCCTTTCTAAGCATTTGGGTTAAACGGGTTGTCTTGTGATTTTACTGCTTGTCTGTTTTTGTGGTTAGTTCTGATATCTTTGGATTTTGCTATGTTCGTGACTGCTAACTTTATATACTTTGTATAATCTGTAATATTGTTCGGATGAGGGAGATGGAAGAAATCGACCTAAAAGTTGTGTCTAATGCTTGAAGGAGGATCTTTGTTAGGAAGTATGGACAGCTAAATAATTCACTTCCAGATACATTAGGCATGCATGCCATGTCGTTTTGACGTGAAACAGCGTCATATAAAATTATTTAATACAGAATGATGCGGCTTAGTTGCTTTCGATTTAAACCAGACGGTGGAAGAATTGAAACTGTTGCTAGATTGCCTAATGGTCTTGAAGGTCATCACGTTATTCAGAATTTCTTTTATAAAAATTTAGGACTCTAGATAGAATCAGAATTTCATTAACTATAGTTATGATATATACTTGTCATTTGGGTATGAATTAGCTTCATTTGAGGAAAAAATGGTATGCTAGCAACAGTTTAATCCAAAATTTATTGTCTATAAGGGTTGCCAATTCCGTTTCGACAAGTATGGGAGTTACTGAATACAAAATGATGCAGTTTAGCTATTTCTCAAACTGTGAATTACCTCACACCTCACAGTGACGATCAAATGTTTGTCGTCTTGCCTAAACAGATTTTTTCAAGTATGCAATTTATTGATTCAAAGAAAAATATACTATTGGTTCCCTTTGATATTAACATGATTTTACTATTAATTATTCCTAAGGTTAGCATTATAATAGTAGTTGTTTTTTCTACTCATAATTAAGTTTAATGTTTGACGTTGATTTATTGATAGTTTTGTCTTAACGTTACCACTAACGTTTTATATTACCGTACATTGGTTTTAGTTAGTACAACTTCATCTGCTTTGAAAGAGCGATAAGATCATGATTAATACTAAAGCGGGTACTTAGGGCGATATAGCAACCTTAAAATGATACTAGCAAGAATTTGCCAATTAGGTCAGGAATCAATGTGCTATTTCTGAAAAATGTAGTATATTTTTTTTAACTGTTTTTTATGTCTCGTGATAATTATTTTAAGGCAAAAAGAGTAATTTATTTACCCTAAACATAAATGTTAATATTAAGTGAAAATAGAAATAAAATAAACAACAAAAATTAAATTAGAGTTATTTCAAGAAAAAGACAATGACACTTTATCTTTCACAAGTAGAATTAAAAGACACAATGAATGTAGAAGTCAAATCATAAATGAATTATATGTAACAAAAGCCAAAAGTATATGTCAACAGTAAAAGTAGCAGGGATTTTGTAGGTCTGTTTTGACGTGTTTTAGAAGCAAAAGGGGTGCAGTTGTAAATTGCCAGGCTTTGTTCTTTGGCTTTAACTATGTTTTTTTTACACTGGGACCCACCTATTTATGTTTTTTCGTATTTGCAGTCCCTTTTCTTTTCAACTTCTTTTTAAACATGTACTTTTAAACAACATTCCAAGAGGTTCTTGTACGTATAAAGTATAAACTTAGAATGAAAAAAAGGAAAAAGAATAAAGAAAAAAAAAAACATGATTTATTACTCATTTCGGGAGGTTTGTGGAGTATTCATAAGAAGATTAATTTCTCTGTAGTCGAAATTTCGACATGATGCTTCAATTGTTTCTAAGACGGATGGAGATGGCATACTACGACGTCGAGTTTTCATTTATATTTATCACAATGCACTATTTCGAGATGATCGAGCAAATGATACAAAAATACGCACATTTTCATTATACTAGACGATTACAACACATAGCGGCGATCGTGTATGGTAACGTCAATTAGTGTGTGCAATTTTTTCATGTATAGTATAGTGAGAGTGAAAAAAGTTAGTGGTTTAAATTGTAATTAAATATTTAAATTTTCATAAATTGCGTTACATATTATAAGTAAGGGTATTTTAGTCTTACTGCATTATCTATTTTTTAAGTTTTAAGCAAGATTTCCTTTTTATATGTAAGATAGATTAGCGATTTTGTAAAGTAATCAAAACAAACGATACCTAAGTGGATAATCATTATCATGAATTGACTTTGAGTTTGACCAAAGATAAACTGAACCTAAACCGTGAATCAACAATAACTGGAATTCCCAATTTGGTCATATATGATTGCTCTATCATATGTTCATTCATATGATATGATGATAGTATGTATGATACTATGGCCTTATAAAAACAATAGAATCACCTATAAATGATATCCTTAACAATTTGGTGCATGCATACCCTAATTAAAAGCCGAAAGCAGTCTTTTTGTTGATCACCAATGATTATTTCTGGAACAGGACCACCGATGATTAAAGTCATCATATATTAACATTCTCATACTTTTTTTCTTTTTTTTTTTTAATTAAGAAATATGGCCGAAATGAAAATTAGTTTAGTTGAACCCAACTACGGATAGAGAAATGTTAACACATAAAAATATAGCCCATACATTGTGGACCTTATAAAATCCTAAATCACCAAGGAGCCCAACCTGACCCAATAGACGCATCATGCATTTATTGATTTTATTCATATCTCAAACTACTCGAGTAAAAACACGACTCAAGTTCGAGTTTGAAAATGCTCTGCTTGTGAGCTCGCGAACCTAATTGAGCTTTAGTTAAACTACAATTTTACCAAGCAACATGTATACGAATTCAAGCTCCAGTTTGGAGTTTGGAGTTTGAAGCTTGATCTAGCTCGAGTTGGGTTTTGAGGCAAGTTATAGTTATCGAGTCAACTTTACTTGGCTAGATTACATCAATATGCATTTACATAGTCTCTAGTGACCATCCAGTGCATGCTGAATTTGAAAGATTTTGTGTCTTAACAGTTAACACATGTAATACGGGTGCTTGTTTCGGTTACATGCAAACTAAATAACTAATACATGACGAATTCATATTTGTATATATCAAATGCGTAAACTTAACCGAGAGCAAGACAAAATATCAATTACAAGTTTACAACTAATTAAATATAGCATCACTAGAATTATTATGCAGTGGTTTTCAAGACTTAAAATTGTGTGAAACATTTGGTGTATCATGAATCAAGGCTGCTATTATTTAAGGTCTGTGAACCTGATCTCAGTAATAAACCTTATTACTGAGATGTATTTGGAGCTCATTATACCAGAAGGCCTTGTACCTTGATAACTTTCTCCTTTGATCTTTTTGATGGTTCTTACATTGCAGTTTGGCCATGGGTGGAAACTGTATTTGCTAAGTCCATTGAATTTGATTCTGTGGTGGTTGTTACCATAAGGTAGGTTGCCTGATGTGAAGGGTAAATGAGCTTGGTGTGAAGTAAGTAGTTTGGAATAGAGCGTCATGAAAGATGGGACTTCTTGGTCCAAGCTTTACTTCACTGTGAGGAGGATATGTTGGTTTCTACATGAAGGTGTGTGTTCCCTAGCTAGTGATGCCTGGTCCTCTTTACTTTCTATGTTTAAATAGTGAGGTTGAGCTGCTATTTGAATATTAGGGGTAAAAGACCAGGAAATGTAGCTAGTTGGGTATAGCCCTTCATCTTAGAGTACGGTTGCTATAATCTTCATGATGATGTCTAGTAATTGACTTCATTGATCATTGTGATTGCATGTTGAATGGTCTATGAAGTTATTTTACTTAGGAAATGTTATCATGGGGTTATGGTATTGGTGAATAATGGTGAACTTTCTTGCTAAGATGTCTGAAATTGGATGAGATGTATCAGACATCTATTTTCAGTTGTATCAGATTTGTCTAATCTTTGATAGTTTAGATACCAGTTGTATTAGAGATTTGGGCACGTCCATATCTCTTTGTTATTTGATGTAATTGTTTGTGATTAATATATGTTCACCGTTTCACCAGAAAAACTACAATCCAAACTAGCTCGTGCAACCCATTTTCAAAGTTCACCAGCTTGACCATAACCATTTTGACCCATGGCGAACACGACCCGACCCTTGTCACTAAGAGGTTGTCCTAAGAAAAATATATGGAATTTGTTAGATCAGGCGTACCAAAGGGTAACACCACGCACAATGACGGATGACGAACCTGGTTGGGTCCTGAAACACTCATGGATTTTTGTGACGTGATGTTAATTTCATTAAAAAACTTGATTTTTCTTAAATGCACCCGGTCCCTTACAACTTGTGTTTATAGTATTGTTTAGTTTATTCTAAGTGCACCTGATCTTCATCCTGACAGGCGCTGAGTTGGTGCCAAAACCACACATGAAGGTACGAAATATGAAACCGATGGTGCAAACCTACGAGTTATACCACATATGTTATTTTCAAAAAAAATTATACCATCTAGATCCACATGTTATTTTCAAAAAAAATTGTTTTGCAATCTAAAAATGGCTAGCGGCATAGCTTGTTGCTGGTTTTTCTTTCAAAGTCTATATAAATCCAAGCTGTTTATATTCAAATATTATACAGATTGTCTTAATTCTTGAGCATTGGTGTTCTTTTGAAAAATAAATAAATAAAGAAAATAAAATACGGAGTAGTGGGGACGAGTGTGTTGTACTGTTGTGAGTTATTGGTATATTAAAATGACGTACATGTAAATGGTAGTGAAGAGGGTGATACTACAGTAGCCAGCTGATAAAAGTTGTGGTACGTAAGAAAACAGCGTGACACTGAACAGTCTGAAGTCTGAACTAATCTCCGAAACTTTTTTAAATAACTTCCTCCAGGTCATGTCACTAAACACATGACACTTGTCACCATTCATCCCACGTATCAAAACAATCCATTATATATCCCTTCCTACTTGCGGATCTTTTCCACATTTCATCACACTAAACCACCATCAGCTACCAACCACCGTCATCCGCTTTCGAGCACAATGGCAGGCATCACCCTCTTTCCCACAAGTGGATTCTTCCGGCATCTCATTGTTTTCGTCATCTTCAGTTCGGTTCTAGTCCTGGCGGTGCTCACCATCGGATTGGCGGTGACCGGGTATGTGACGAAATAACAGCATTGTCATCTCTAACCTTAAGTTCAGTCAGGAGGACGAAGTCATGAGAGGAATTTGGGCCAAATAGAGTCACGAATGTGAGCCTCAGAAGACCTAATAAGCTGCTAGGACTTTAGTATGGGTCTATCTATGTAAATTTGGGTTCTACGGCCCCTCAATAAATTTGTTTTACTTTTCCATGAAATAAACCTTTTGTTATTTGTGCCATTGTGGTAGAGCAGATTAATGGGTGTGCGTGTGCTTATGGTTGTGTTTGAATTTTGTGTTTGAATTCGACTCACAGGACTTGATATAAAGAAAGCTGAATTTACTAAGTCACACGAAAACTTTCTGTTCCTAATTTAATTTTAAACTCTTTCTTTCTAATTTAATAGAGATTTCTAATTTAACAGAGAAGATAGACTGGAAATATTAATTTCTGCATTAAGTCATCTCTTAATTAAATATGACTTAATGAAAACTGAAAATATTAATTTTTGCATTAAGTCATCTCTTAATTAAAAAATTTTAACAATCAAGTCTTATAAGCCTTTTTCTTAATTTAGCTCATAAAAGTCGAATAAGACCAATTTGATGAAGCAAATGATATATGAAGTTATTTTGGTGGTTACCCAATGATGTATGAAGTAATCTATAACTAACGAACAATCGGTTCCCAAAATTCATAGCATTCTGTAGGGCTGATAAATTTCTAACCAGCCAAAGTCTAATTGAACTGAACAAAGTGGTTTCCAAAGCTTTAAACCTTCTAACCTTACTGCACCACTTTGGTTTGGTCTAAAGAAGTAGAATGGCAAACACACAACTTTAGCGCTAAAAATTCTTTAGTTTTCATACGCCATCATTGAAAAAATATACAGCAGCGGAAACGACAGTACTTGTTCCATACTCGTAATAAATATACATTCAAATTAATAGAACAAGAAAAAACACCTGAAAGGATCAGTTTAGGTATTATTTGAGAAAAAATTCTGCAACATCTATGACCCTTTCTAGTGGCTGGACTGTGCATGCGAATTCATTGGGCAGGATCCTAAGCTCAGTGCCTCAATAAGTAGACAGTGTTATATGTTTTATACATGACAATTACCAAATGAAAAGCATCACAGTACAAACAACATACTATATGGTTTGAGTTTAGAGATCAGAGACTGGCCTCATCTACACAGAGATCGGTTCTGGCAATGCCTCTGGTGGAGCTCCACTGCTACCATTGAGAACAGTGACGTTGCCATCAGCATCAACGTCAACAATGACTGAATCGCCTTCCTTGATCTCACGTGCAAGCATCTTCTCTGCCATGCTGTCTTCCAATAACCTCATGATCGCACGCCTTAATGGCCTTGCACCATAGCTAGGATTGTAACCTTCCTCCACAACACGATCCCTGAACCTCTCAGTTACTTGAAGCTCGATGTCTTTAACCTTTAACCTCTCGAAAACTTCCTTCAACATTATATCAGCGATTTCTTTGACTTCGAGTTTCGTTAACTGTCTGAACACGATCATCTCATCTAATCTGTTCAAGAATTCAGGCCTGAAATATTGTTTCAGTTCCTCTGTGACTAGACTCTTGATTCTGTTGTAGCTGCTGTCCTTTTCGTCGTAGTCAAGGTCAAACCCAATTCTGCGTCCACCTTTTTCAATTACGCTACTTCCGACATTTGAAGTCATGATAAGAAGCGTATTCTTGAAGTCAACAGTTCTACCTTTACTGTCGGTCAACCTACCATCTTCTAAGATTTGAAGCATCATGTTGAATACATCAGGGTGAGCCTTCTCAATTTCGTCAAATAGGACGACTGTGTATGGGCGACGACGAACAGCCTCAGTTAACTGACCACCTTCGGTGTAACCAACGTAACCGGGTGGTGAACCAATGAGCTTTGAGACAGTGTGTCTCTCCATGAACTCACTCATGTCGAGCCGAATCATGGCTTCTTCTGAGCCGAAGTAGTAAGCGGCTAAAGCTTTAGCGAGTTCAGATTTTCCGACACCAGTTGGTCCGGAGAAGATGAAACTCGCGATGGGCCGGTTGGGGTTTTTTAGTCCTACACGGGCACGGCGAATGGCGCGACTAATGGCTTTGACGGCTTCATCTTGACCGACGATTCGTGTGTGAAGCGTCTCTTCCATCTTGAGGAGACGGTCAGATTCATCTGTTGAGACTTTCTCAACTGGTATGCCAGTCCAAGACGAGACGATGTGCTGAATGTCAGCTTCGGTTACAGTGGGGCCTTCCTCTCCTGCTTCTGTTTCGGCCTTGCTCATCTCTTTGTTCTTATCTACAAGAGCTGATATTTGTGTCTTGAGATCCATTTCACGGTCTCGCAACTCCCCAGCCTGCGTGCATAGAAAAACACCAGAAATATTAAAGAGAAAAGTGGCCATTTACTTATGAATAGATTCCTGATGTTGTATCTCTAAAAACTAACATAAAAGAAAGGGGAACAGGTCAACAGTCCCCGAAGTGTTGCTTTATTGCATAAAACCTCCTAGGATGACTTTATTACAGTACATATTTAGAAACTTTGAATGGAAAATGTTTCAGATAAAATTAACCCAAAGCGTACCCAAAAAGACCCATTTTGACACAAATCAGTTTCGACCTGCTATCCAACCCAATTGACCCATACACTTTTCCATCTCTAGCAAAAAGCAAAGTACCTTTTCAAAGTCCTGGCCACGAACTGCTTCATTCTTCTCTTTAGTAATTTGTCTAAGCTCTTTCTCAAGCTCTCTGGCTTCTTCTGGGAGCTGAAGGGCATCGATCATTGATTAATAGCAGATTAAAGTACAACAACCAAATTAAAGATACATAGAACACACATACTTGAGCATGACGAAGTCTAACACGAGAACCAGCTTCATCGATTAAATCAATAGCTTTATCAGGTAGAAAACGGTCACTGCATGTAGAGAAACAGTCATAAGATCATATGCATACTGGTAAACATAATCACAAAAGATCATCTTTGATATTAATACGGCATGGTTGTAAATATCGCTCGGCAGTACCTCGGCGGTCGACCACCGCCAAGCGCCATATCAGTCTTGGCGGTGATATATCAGTGATATATCGGAGACCATAAATTATAAAGGAATTTATTTAAAAAAAATAAATATTAGCAATATCATAACAAAATAAGTCAATAACCACAAAAAAACTAGAAAGTTTAATATCCTTGAAAAATAAAAGCCGCAAGTCCATAAGTATTTATCAATTTATATAAAAAATAAAATAAATAAACTAAAAAAAAATACAAGTTTGTCCGATTTTTGACCTAGTTTGACCGATATTTGACCAATTTATCACCGATTTTGACCGATTTTGACCAAACTGATAAATTGACCGATAAGCGAAATATCGTATCGGTCGACCGCCGATAAGCGATATATCACTGATATATCGGCCGCCAAGACCGATATTTACAACACTAATAATACCTAATGTATTGATACGACAACTGGGCAGCAGCTACCAGTGCTTCATCGGTGTAACGGAGCTTGTGGTGAATCTCATATCTTTCTCGGAGCCCCTGCAAGATTTGTATGGTCTCATCAACTGTTGGCTCAGGTACCTTTACAGGCTGGAAACGTCTCTCGAGGGCCGGGTCCTTCTCAATATGCTTCCTGTACTCATCAAGGGTTGTTGCTCCAATACACTGCACCAATTGCAACATCCAGTTTCTGATAATTAGAGTGGGAAGAAACAAACAAACTTATACCACCAACACGACTAGCATTCTATAAAAAGGTAAGACTAATAAAATTGTGGAAACTGGAACAGGTATAACATATGTGAAAATGACATTTCCGCATTTTGATCAAACTTATGCAGCTATCAAACTTGCATCAAGTTTCACTTGCCTGTAATTCGCCTCTAGCAAGAGCAGGCTTCAAGATGTTAGCAGCATCAATAGCCCCCTCTGCAGCTCCTGCCCCGATTAAAGTATGGACCTCATCGATAAAGAGGATTATTTCGTCACTCTGCTTGATTTCTTCCATCAGCTTCTTTAGTCTTTCCTCAAACTCTCCACGGTACTTTGTGCCAGCAACAAGTAGACCCATATCGAGAGTAATCACCTGAAAATCAGAAGCATAAATCACAAATGGCCGTTTATTTTGGAAGAATAACCACACAATGAACTTCCTAAAACCTATAGTACTTGTAACTTACCTTCTTCCCCTCAATTGTTTCTGGCACATCACCAGTCGCAATTCTTTGAGCTAGGCCTTCTGCAATAGCAGTTTTTCCGACACCAGGTTCTCCAATGAGACAGGGGTTGTTTTTTGTACGACGTCCAAGAATTTGAGTAACTCTTTCAATTTGTGGCTGCCTTCCAACAACAGGATCCAACTTACCCTACATAATGGAAGAAACTTAATTTAGTAAAAAAGAAACTTGCTTAAACCGGAGATCAGTCAAATATTGGACAAAAGTTACCTCCTCTGCTAGCTTTGTCAAGTTGGTACCATATTCCTCTAATGTTGGCATTTTGTTACCAGAGGTCCCACCACCAACTCCAGCGCCAACAGCTTCTGCACTCTCGCCAACCATTCTGATCACCTGATAAACAAGTTGAAGTTTTAATACAAAGAAAATATGAAATTCGGCACATGATTTTAGCAAATAGCAGAGATGATGAAGATAACATGCCTGTGTGCGAATGTTATTTGGGTCTGCACCGAGATTCTCAAGAACGCGAGCTGCTACACCTTCACCCTCACGAAGCAAACCAAGAAGTAAGTGCTCTGATCCAATATAATTATGACCTGAAACATCAAGCAACGGTGTTAATTAAGTTATCACTTATCTATTTATTGGTTCATCGACATACATAGTGTTTGCACAAGGGGTTACCTAGCTATCAGGCCTCCTCTAGTGACAGTTCAAGTATGCGCGCTTTGCACGAGGAGTGAATGGAATATTAATAGAAACAAATCCACTAACCCTACCAATGATTTTCTCTACCTCAACACGTGCATCTTTCAAATTAATTCCCATTGACTTCAACACCTTCGCTGCAATACCAGTACCCTCACCGATAAGACCCAATAAAATCTGCTCTGTACCGACGAAATTGTGACCAAGCCGTCTTGCCTCTTCTTGTGCAAGCATAATAACTTTAATAGCCTTCTCTGTGAAGCGTTCAAACATGGCTTTAGGCACAATACGAGACGGCTTTGCTTTCCTCACTGAGGTGGCGGCTGCAACCTTTGAGTGGAAATCCTGGTCTCTGTTGACCAAGTTGTCTAAAGCATTGACTCCACGCAAACCAGAGAACGTATTCACCCTCATTGGAGGAGCTTGTAACCTGTACATCATCTTGACTGCTCGTTTGTTATTACCAGATCGCTTTGAACGGACCTTGCTTTCACCAGACACCGCTGAAGGAAAGCTGGTGGATTGCACCAAAGCCCCCGCCATGATTCCAACTTAATAACTCTGCCAATCATGAATTTATCTCGTTATTACATTCCATCTATCATCTAGTGCTAGAAAGGATCAATACCCTAGTCCAAACATATTCGAAGACTATGAAATAACCAATTCGTAAATAGCAGGAAGACATAAGTAACATATATATGTTAAGAAGATGTGAGAAATATATGTAACTTATGAATTAGCACGTCGCACACAAGTAAAAAAAATCCTTTGACGACACTATACAAGCTTCAAACGATGGCAATAGGTATCAGTATTTCAGATAATGCATAAATTTCCATATTAGCATGTTAAGCTAGACGTCAAAAATATATATAATTTTTCCCGATATGTTCACAAGTAAGCATACTTTTTTCGGAAAGTAAAATTGATCAAACCAGTTACGTTTTGTAACCCCGTGCTGAAACTAACAAACTAGATAATAATAATTCAACAAAACTTGTTGCATAAGAAAAGAAACAAAATCTGGAATTAGGTACTCCTTTAACAAACATCATTTCGCCCTCAGAATCCATTCTAAGCATAACTTACCAAAAGCAACTCATCAACAGAAATATATATATATATATTAACATAAACACAATTTAACCAGTTTGTAACTAAAATAACTAAATTCAATCATATCATGAACGAACTAAAATAAATAAACGTGTTCGCTTATCAACATAATCACATACTTATACTTTTGAGCTCAAATTCACCACTGTAACCGTAAAATCAATCATTTCATCAACGAATTCATTTCAACAAATGAAACGAACATAATTCACCTAAATTTAAACCGAAACCCTAACATATAGAAATATATTATAAGAAATTAGGTGAGCTAACTGACCGGAAGAAGATAGATGACGTGTGAAATATGTACGGAAAAGAAGAAGAATTTGGTCCGGTTAATCGGAGGAGGAGGTAGGTCCGGGGGATGGAAGAGATAACATATATGGTGATTGATCGAGTGGTTATTATTATATTATCTTTGTTTTGTTTGTTTCTTTCTTTAAATCAACTATAACTACGTACATGAATAATATTTGTACACGCAACTTCATCCTCTCTCAGCCACTGTAATAATTTTATAAATAACCTAATTGTAATTACTTGGAGCATCAGCAACCGGTAAAATCAAGGTTATAAATAACGTGAGCCGTAGCGTGACGGCATGATCAAATTTTACATTTTTGTGGTTAAGATGAACCTTTTGCATTTATAAAGCGTGACATAAGGTGGCACAAAATATAAAAATATGTATATATTTATATCATATTTCATATATATCGAATTTACAAAAAGACTTGACATAAAGCGGCATGGCGGGATGGTGTGACGGCATGACCAAGCCTCACGCTTTTGCGAAGCCTTTGCAAGCCTTTTAAAACCATGGGTAAAATAGATAAAGTTTTTCATTATTTTAAAAAGCTATTTGGAGGGGTTTTTGGCATTGCATAAAAGACTTTTTTGAAAAAACTTTTTACAAAGACTTGTTAAATTTCAAGTTTTTCTTAAAAACTCTAGTCATTAAATATGCTATGCATTAAATGCATCAAGTCTTTAATGACTTGATGCATTGTAGATGCTCTTATTACTCCCACGAGCATAATATAGCACGGACCGGACCATACCGATCAAACCGTACCAAACATATTTTGATCCACTCATCGGTCTTTTCTTTTCTCAAAATTTGGTTTTCATTTCGGTTTAGTTCGATTCAGTCTTACGCAAAACCGTCCATTATATTTTGTTTAACTAGACCGAACTAAAAAACCGGACCAACCTAGGTCTGGACCGAACATTTCGATCCGGTCCTCGATCCAGTGTTATGAGTCAAATTGGTTTTCGGACTAGTCCAATTTTAGTAAGCCCGATCCAATAAATAATTTATATAGTTGATAGTGTTTCGTTGGTTTTGAGAATATTGGTTTTAAAATCGGCTAATTATCTCATAATATTTATATAACATATTAATCTTTTAATGTTTCAAAGAAAACCATAAACTAAAATGAATGTTTGAGAAATGTGAAAGAGATATTCATGTGATAAAATAGAGGCAAACGAGTGTGAAAACCCGCGCGATGCAGCGAGATTGGCTTCAAAGGACTTACTTTGTAGCGACACTTAAACCTTAGGGACTAATTTTGCCAGGTTGCTATAGTTAGCAATTAATTCTACAGGACTTACCTTGCAACGTCGATTAAACCTTAGGGACTATTTTTGCCAGATTGCTATAGATAGCAATTAATGATGCAGGACTTATTTTGCAGCGCCACTTGAACCTCAGGGACTATTTTTGCCAAGTTGAGAAAGTTTGCAATTAATGTTGAGGAAGTTACTGTAGCAGCAACTTTCCTCCCCATGTTTAGTATATACGAGCGGGTGATCCCGCGCGTTGCTGCGGAAGTGTTGTGACCCCGTTATATTTTTATGTAGCGGTCCTTTAAAGTTTAATTATGGTACATCGTTAGTCCTTGAAGGACCTAGTTTGCAAAGACAATTAAACCTTATGGACTATTTTCGTTAAATGGCTATACATACTAATTAATGCTACAAAGGACTTAGTTTGCAAGGGACACTTAAACCTTAAGGACTATTTTTGTCAAATTGCTATAGATAGTAATTAATGCTAGAAACTTATAAAGGACTTAGTTTGCAATGTTAACAAAACCTTAGGGAATGCTAGAAACTTACAAAGGACTTAGTTTGCAATGTTAACTAAACCTTAGGGACTATTTTTGCCATTTGGATATAGATAGCATTAAATGCTAGGCACTTTGGGTGAAACAATTCTCCCCATCTTTAGTATATATGGCAAGGGTGATTGGCGGCTTTGGTGTAAGTTGCCAATTGTCCGTATATTTTTTGCACGTTAAACCTCAGCGGTTCTTTAAAGTTTGATTATGTTACATCGTTAGTCTTCGAAGGACCTAGCTTGCAAAGACGATTAAACCTTAGGGACTATTTTCGTTAAATGGCTATACATAATAATTAATGCTAAAAAGGACTTAGTTTGCAAGGGACACTTAAACCTTAAGGACTATTTTTGTCAAATTGTTATAGATAGTAATTAATGCTAGAAACTTACAAAGGATTTAATTTGCTTGATGATAACTAAACATCGGACTATTTTTTGCTTATTTGAAAATAGATAGCAATTAATGCTATGTTTTGGAAAACTTGATGTCCTGCCTTTTAGTATATATACTAATAATATAGAATATAGAATGTGAAAGAAATGAATGTTTAAAGTAGATATGGTAATTCTTGGAACGCAAAATAATGTTTGTATCAGCTTATGTTGCTTCAAAGCCAGTGTCATTTTTGATCATGAGCGAAGTGGGTGTGACTTCAAAATATAAAGGGTTTAAAATTTTGTTTAATTTTTAATCGTATTCATATGTACACGTGTTTTTGTTTAAAAACAAAGCCATTATGTGAAAACCATTAAATGATTTCAAGGTTATGTCTGTAAATTTGAAGGTTATGTTTGTAAGATATTTTTTTTAACAAAACTAACAAACAGAAAAGAGCTAATTTGGGAAGTAGACCTGTCGCTTTCGGTTTAACCTTTTATATATCATAAAAAAAAATTTAATAATAACCTATTAAAGATCATACTTGTATCATTAATATGCGGTTCGGCGTAGCGAACAAAAAAAATAGCTCTTCTAGACATTAAACTTGAAATTCTTGTCTTCCTTTGAGTATTATGACAATTTTACCCTTCCAAATTACATAAATGGTCCATGTGGGTTTGCGAAAATTGCATCCATCGTCCGTAAGCTAAATTACATAAATGGTCCCTGTCGTTTGAAAGAAATTGCGTCCATCGTCCCTTTAACAATTAACAAAACAGTAATCAAATCTTTAACAATCACCAGTAATCAAATCTTTAACAATCAACTAGAAACACAAAGAATTGCAACCAATAGATTGCAATAACACTCGAAATCATCACTCACCCACAGTTCTCATCAGCAAACTTAATGAAACACCAAATATCATTTTAAACAAATAAATGGTACATCATTTCCTTCAGACTACCCTTCATATACAAGTTTTTAGCTGGAGGCATATTACCTTCATCAACCCTCCTCTTTTTTATCCGGGCTTGGGACCGGCTGAGTATACACTTAACCCAAGCAGAGTTAAAACTTGTACATTTACCATACCAATATTAAACAAAGAAACAATCAGGGCATATGCAGATAAAGGGAACTGATATTAAACTTATTTCAAGTTAAAACTACTTACATGAACATTAAGATAATGCTTAACAGACAATTCACAAACTAAAGAAAAAGCATACAGAATGTGAAAATAACTAACCTGTTCCCGAACAACATCACTAGGAGATGCAAGTTTCACAAAGATTGGAACAACATTATGTTAAATCACCACTTTTGTGTGGTCAGATGTGCCTGAAGCAATATTAGTCAAAGCCCAAGCTGCCTCAAAGTACATAAATCACCAAATAAAGAAACTCGACAAAGCGAGGAACGACACCAGATTGAATAACTTCTTCAATAGGAGGGCTGCGTTCTGAAACAAAAAAATATTTCAAATTAGACAACCTGTACAGCTAATGTGACACACAACAACAACAACAAACCCAATCCCGCCTAAGCAGGGTATGGGGGAGGTAA
This sequence comes from Chrysanthemum makinoi, assembly GCA_910596185.1. NCBI lineage: Eukaryota > Viridiplantae > Streptophyta > Magnoliopsida > Asterales > Asteraceae > Chrysanthemum > Chrysanthemum makinoi. The sequence continues at coordinate 211,599,237 of OU343224.1, forward strand.
GATGTAGACAGATCCTACCCCTACACCAAGGTAAACCCGTGTGTAGAGAGACTGCTTCCAATGAGACCTCCGGCAAGTGCATGTGTGCTAGTGCGAAAGGATAAAGATAGCATACGACAAAACAATAGGCAAAAGCGTAGAAGAAGAAAGCAAGCAAACAAGCAAACATGAAAAAGAACCACGCACAAGCACACCGTAAATAAGCCAATAGCAAGAAAAAAAAAAACATGCACACCAAAAGCAGGCACAAAAGGGGGCAACACAGAGAAAAGCAAAGTAGCACACTAGGCATAAAGTAAATGCAAAAAACACGTAGCACCAAAAATCCATACGCAGGGAGCAAGACAAAGCAGACAAACCTGAGGGAGCAACAACAGAGCAACGCAAACCACGACGGGCCTAAGACTACGGCAAAGCAAAAGAGGCCACAAAACAAAACACGCTAGGAGGCAAAAGGGGACACCTAAAAGCCAGACACCTATCACCACTACCCGCAAATCCTAATTCTATCCCTCCACCCCTTCCTATCTGAGATCATGTCCTCGGTCAAACTAAGCCCCATCATGTCAAGCTTAAGTCTATCCTCTCACCTGATATTGGGTTTGCCTCTCCTTCTCACGCCATCTACATCAAGCGCTTCGACCCTTCTAACTGGCGCTGACTGTGGCCTCCTCCTGACATGTCCGAACCACCTCAACCTTCCTTCTCTCATTTTCGAAACAATATTCCGGACTTCAAGTTTTGCTCAAAACTCCGCTCGGGATCATGTCAAGCAAGGTTTTACCACAAGTCCATCTTAGCATCCTCGCCGCCACCTCTACCCTGTTATCCTGTGCCTTTAATATGGGCCAACATTCAGAGCCGTACAAGATAGTCGGTCTAATCGCCACCTTATAGAATTTTCCCTTTAACTTATAAGGGATATTCTTGTCGCAAAGGACTCCTGAAGCCGCCCTCCATCTCACCCACCCCGCTCTAATCCAGTGGGTTACGTCATCATCTATCCTCCCTGATTTATGTATTATCGATCCTGTGTATCTAAAAGACTCCTTGGGTGTCGGATCGATCACCGATATGAATATCAATTTGATCGTGGTGGCCTCGGCTCAATACTCCCAAAATCACATCTCGGTATTCAGCCTTCTCCTCGCCACCGAAGGCCATTGTCTTCAAGAGCCTCCCTCCAGGCTCAAGTCGGTGTTTAACCCTTCCGCCGATTCTGCCACCAACACAATGTCGTCAGCAAAGATCATGTTCCACGGGATGCCCTCTTGTACCCCTCTAGTTAACTCATCTAGAATCAAGGCGAAGAGGTAGGGGCTAATGTCGTACACGAGTCTTAGCACCCTCGTACATGTCCTTAATGACTCTCACGTATCTATTTGGGGTTCCTCGTATAAGAGTTATCCAAATCAACTCGCGCAGGACACTATCATAAGCCTTTTCAAGATCAAGGAACGCCATATGCAAGTCCTTTTGTCTTTCTCTGTACTTCTCCATGAGACTTCTGAGGAGGTAAATAGCCTCAATCGAGGACCTTCCTGGCATAAAACCAAATTGGTTCTCTGACACCCTCGTCTCCCTTCTCAACCTTCTCTCAATTACTCTCTCCCAAAGCTTCATGGTGTGACTGAGGAGCTTAATGCCCCTATAATTGCTACACACTTGTACATCTCCCTTATTCTTGTAGATGGGGATGACTTCGCTGAGTCTCCATTCTTCTGGCATCTTATCCCCGTAGAAGATCTTGTTGAAGAGGCATGTCAACTAATCTAACCCCCTAACTCCCAGACACCTCCAAGCTTCTATTGGGATTTGGTCCGGTCCTACCGGTTTGTTTCTTCCCATCTTAATAAGAATAACAAAAGATTAAAAATAAAGACTCAGCCCTTTAAAGAAAGATTAAAAATATCATAGTGTATCTATAGACAATAGCTTGCGGAACTGAGTGGTTGCCTCCAGTTGCAAATTGTTATCGTTAGACCACACTCCAGTGACAAGGATCTGTTGCTCAGTTGCTTGCTCAACAAAAGCTGGGGCTTCTCTATGGATTGGCAGATAGTGATTGGTTTATGTTGAAATGAGCCAGCAAAAAGTAAGACACAAATCCCATGCGAATCAAAAGCAAGCATAAAACTTACTAATATCGCCTCTATGGTCAATAGGCTCTCCAATAACATTAATGATACGACCAAGAGTAGCTCTACCAACAGGTACCTAAAAGAAAAAATTGATTTAGCTTCATATACATTCGCATATCACAGTAATTTCAGCAAATGTAAGCATTATTCTAATACAAACGCCACACTACTAAAAAGCACAACTGTTTTACATAAAAACATATAATCAGTATACCAGATGCAAAATCATCATTTATAGTCATTGCATCAAACACATTGACTTCAATACATATTTCAATACACACAGCCACACCAATAAACCCAAAACCAAATCAGTAATACAATCAATCTACCAAATACAAAATCACTACGTAAAACGCATTGACTTTACAAATAACCACATCATCAACCAAACATTATTAACCTATCAAAATCAGTCAAATCAAACGTATCAATCCAATACTCGTCATTTCTCTTATTAAAACAATCCAAGCACGTCAAAGTAAAAAAAAATACTTGCAAAAATAATTAACCATAAGCCACTAGACTATAAATATAAATAGCAACCGGATCTTATAACCATCAACCATATAATCAGATCAAATTCATCAATCTACACTGGTCAATTCTCTTATCAACAAAAAATCTACTCCTTATTTAAGATAAAAAACGCTTGCATACACCATTTTGCGCAAATCAAATTCATCAATCTAAACTATTCGATAGTACAAAATAAACACTTACTTAAAAAACACTTTCACCTAACAAACATCAACAGCTAGATCCCACAACAATCAATCAACACTTAGTAAAGACGATCTAAAGTTCTAAACTAATCGAGATCGAAATAAGATTATCATTTCTCTAATTAATTAATTAAATAAGAATCGAAATAGTCGATGATCGAAAAACGAGTGCTTACAGTGATAGGAGAACCAGTATTCAACACTCGTTGACCTCTAACAAGACCTTCAGTACCATCCATAGCAATGGTCCTCACCATATTCTCCCCCAAATGCTGCGCCACTTCAAGCACCAGCCTAATCGAATTGTCCAACACCTCAAGCGCCGTCAATATTGGCGGCAATCCTTCACTAAATCTCCTTCACCCTAAAATTTAAAAAAATAAATAAACAAAAGCAGATTATAAAATTGAAGATAATTTATACAACCTTTTTTTCATTAGCAAAAGCAGATTGAAGATTAGAGTACAAGGGAAACTGATGATGGCGACGGCTGTGACATACCCAAGCTGATGGCAACGGCTGTGACAACGGTGGTCGCGTCGGCCAGTGGAGGAGTATAGAGGGTGGCGACCAGTGGAGGAGAAGAGAGGAGGGTGTAGATCTGAGATGTGTGTTAAAATGAGTCAATGGGTTATTTATATAGTTGGGACAAAGGATGTAATTTTTATAAATTTAAAGGTAAAATGGTCATCACAAATTTATTTTACTCAATTGAAGACAAGAATTTCAAGTTTAATGTCTACAAGAGCTATTTTTTTTTCGCTACGTCGAACTGACATTTGTGACAAATATGATGCTTTAATAGGTTATTAGCCCAAAAAAAAATCTCAAATAAACCGAGACTATTTTGAAATTAGGCTACCTATTTAATATTATGACACGTGTCTCATGTAGTAATGTTTTGTCTTTGTTAAGTCTTATTAGCCGGGTACCCTCGCGTTGCGGCGGCGGGTACCCCTGTCATTGTATTTTCCGGTGAGAATTTTGTTTCAAAGTTTTTTGTATACAGAGAGAGATTGAGATACGCTAATTTATGTTTTAGGTTGTAAAGAACGTATTTTTTGTGGGTTTTTGTTTTTTTGTTTGGTGTGTGTTTTTTAGATGTGTAAAGGTTCGGCTTTTATATGGTGCATAGATATCAGTTAATAATGATATAGTAAATAGATAGCAGTTATGTTTTTCAAAATGTTTAAATTAATAATGATATAGTAAATAGAAAGCAGTTATGTTTTTCAAATTCTAGCATTTATATAAATGTTCAATGTTTAATTTTTGGTCATAAAGCCTTTTTTTATTACATGGCTTTTAATGTATTGACCATTTGTTATTTCATGTATTGTTATTGACTAATGGCTTATTATTTCTTAATAAAGAAATGTTTTTGGTCTTACATTTTTAAGACTACTTCTTTTAGCAAGTCCCAAATCTATTATAAAGTAGTATAGATATAGATTATAAATGACACATATGCCCACTTCTTTATCATCTCAATACTAAACCACTTCACCTTCTCCGGCTACCACCACCAACCTCCGGCCACCACCATCACCCTCCGGCCACCACCACCACCAACCTCCGGCCACCATCACCAAAATGCCACCCATATCAAGGTTCGACCAAAAAAATTGTTGTTATCCATAAATTAAACATGAACGAGCTTGTATACTACCAATCTGAGCATAACCCCCTTATCAATTTTAACACACAACAACAAAAACTCAAAATTTATCCTATGTTCATTCGAAACCCTATTTATTCAATTAACAATTTATAGAATTGTTTTAGATGAAATTGAACACGATAGAGTGTTTGTAAATGTTTTCCAAACAAATCCCCTCAATCAATTGATTAAAAACAACTACTAAACTCAAATACCCACTTTCTTGATATAAACCCTAGATCCAAAATCAATTACAGAAACAAACGGGGATGGTCAAATGGCAGAAATGGTTGGTTTAATGGTTGACGAGACACCAGTGGTACCACAAGAAAACTCCACACAGGTGGTTGAATCGTCTAATAGTGGTGTTAGTGGTAATGGTAGCACCACTAGTGGATTGTCAACTGAAGAGTGTACACCGGTCGTAAGCATCAGGAAACCAGAGATCAATCTCGAGCTCTCAATCGGTCTACCTATGGTTTCGGACCAGAAGATGATGACGGTGGCGACAGTAGCAGCATTATCACCACCGGTTTCTGCATTTTCTTTGTATAACAAAAAGATTGTTCACAAGTCTGGAGGGGCTGTTAGCGTTGGTAATGATAATGGCTTATTGTGCAACGATGACAATAGTACTCGCTCCGTCTTATATTAACTGTCCACTTTGACTTTTTCAGGTCTTTCATTTTTAAATTTGACTTTAAATATTTTTAATTGTGTTATATAATACTTGATGCAAAATATATGAATGAATTAAGTTTTAAATATATATTTTCATTAGTATAATTTTTATGAAGTATTATATAAAACAAACAAAAATATTTAAAGTCAAAGTTGAAAAAAAAAAGACTTCAAAAGTAAAAACTGGACAATTAATATGATATGGAGGTAGTATTAGATTCGGTAGGTTTGATTACTTGTGGAGGTGGAACTGAGGTATTTATGTTTCCAGGTAATGAATTAAAGTGATGGAGGGATTTATTTAATTGGTGATGATGAGGTTATATGTAATAACAAATTAAAAATATGGTATATATGTAATTTACAACAAGACATACTAAAGACAAAGTAGTACTATATGAGACACGTGTCATGATATTAAGTTGGTAACACAATTTCAAAGTCGCCCCGGTCTATTTGGAGATTTTTTTTTCTTATCTATAAAAAATAATCACGTGAGGCGACTGTGTCATTTTTGGAATTTTCTCAATTCAAAAACCTAAACTGATAAACACATATTAAAGTTTAGGGTTTTGCTAATAACAGCTCTTAGGGTTGTCGTTAACAACAAACCTTTCACTTTTTTATTAAAAAAATAATGCATTGTCCAAACAAAATCATCATAAATTAGTTATTAGCTCCTATTATTTCTCAAACACATTTGTAATTCATTTCATTCATTGGTTGTATAAGCGAAAAAGGTGGCACCATGTCTTAATGTTAGTATTATTTTGAAACAAAAAAGGTGGAGTTTGTTGTTAACGACAACCCTTAGGGTTGTTGTTAGCATTTCCCTAAAGTTTATTATACAAAACTTTTCTCGCATACCAAATGACCAATCTCCACCTTTCATCGTTATTTGATCTAATATATGATATTAATCTCAACAATTTAAAAACCTACTTTGATCTTTTTTTTCAAATATTAATATCTTTTAAACTGTAATCGTTAAACGAAAAAAATATACAATCACGACGAGCGTTTAATATCTTTCTATATATGAGCACTTTGATATACTTTCAACAAATATTTTTTTTCATTTTTTCACCTTTTTTTATACGTTTTTTTCGTTAATTGAAATTTGCATGAAGAAATCATTTATGATTAAACACCAATTTGAATATACTAATAAAATCACATGATATTAGTGTTAAATCACATATGTTTTTATTACATATCATATGTGATTTAACACGAATATCACATGTGATATTATTAGAATATTCAAATTATTGCTTGACCACATGTGATCTCATGCAAGTTTCAACAACGAAAAAAACGAAGAAAAAAAATGTCGAAAGTATATCAAAATGTCCGTCTATAGAAAGATAATTAAATGTTTGTCGTGATGGTGTAATTATTTTCTATTAACGATTAACGATTTAAAAGATATTTAAATTATAAAACCTTTGTGAAATATTAAAATATTTTTAATCTGAACTATTGATTTCTTTTTAAATGAAAAGTGGGGTTGTGTCTTTTGATATTTGAAAAAAGTTTAATATGTAAACTAACTCTTGTCGATAAACAAATACTAATATGCATATTGAAAAACTCAACCGTTATCATTTTCATTTTTCGCCCAAGGCCTCCGAAAAGTAAGGACGACCCTGTTCAAAGCGCAATCAAATGATAAGCTACGTGTTTGGCAGTTTCGACTTATATTAGTAAAACGACCAAAAAAATGCACGTCGATACCAATACCAAAACAAAAATCAGAGAAGCATACAACGATCTGTTACAAGTAAAATACAAAACATGCTAAAAGTTCATAAAGTATCACACTAATACCTTGTTGTCCACCTACAGACACGTCTATACCAATTGAGAATATTCAAGGAGGTGACTTAGATCATCATGGAACAATATCAACCAACCAAAAGATGTAACCGGTCATACTACTACCGTGTTTGTTTCGATATCTTTGAGACACTAGTTTCTACTTATACACCAAAAAGAATCAAAGCATAATCAAATGCTCACAAAGATGAACATATATGGGTATGTTTAGCACCAAGCACTGTGAGCGTTTTGGAGCAACTAACGACAAGCGACTAGCAGTTTAAACATATATGATGTGTATGCATTTATTATATTAGACCAGTACCTGCGCATAGCGACAATATTTTATAGTGAAATAATTATAGTTGGGTATTTTGGTTAAGTGTTTCGTGCAATGTTTATGCATATAACGTAAATAATCAAAATGTAATTGGAAAAGTTATAACATATGAAAAATTAAATTCAAATAACAATTTTTAAAATGTATCTTAAAACGTATAAAAATGAAATGAAACATGACAAAAATTAGTTGAAGTATTAATCTTCTTTTATAATATTTTTCTTCTTAGTTTATTTCACAAATAACTTGTATGTATATAGTTGAAATCATAAGTAGTATAATATAGTGTGATTGATAAACCTTTTAATATGACCATAAGACAACGTCTTTAAAAACAAGTTAAACTTCTTATTTTTTGTAAGAAAGTAAACAGAAAGTTTAAATTGAAAAAGAAACTTTGGATATAACATATTATTTATTTTTTAATTATTTTAAATTTTATAGAAAATCATTTTCTTTTTATATATAATATATAATATTGATAATATATTTTTCTATTTTATCTTTGCAAAATAAGTAACAACACACAAATATATTTCTCATTTCAACTTTGCAAAATAAGTAACAACTCACAAGTCACTTATAGACATGTAGCCATGTAGGATTTTGTGTATTATATAATATAATTAAATATTGCTAATTATATATGAGATTATTGGATCATACACAATAGCACGAGACTTCAGTTTTATATATTCAGTGTAAATATATAATTAATCAAATAAGTCGAAATCAGCACCGGGCTTTGGGTCTTGTTCTTTACCTAGGTAAAAAAATAAGTATTTTATTAGATAATATTGTATATTTTAATAAGATAATTATCTATTTATAATAGTTAATCTATATTTACTATTTAAATAGAAGATGTTCTTTAAGAGTATTATACATACCCTAAGTAGGAATTAGGGTTTTATTTGATTTTTACTATTGGAATCTTCGAATCACAAGGTGCACATGTAATTGTTATTAAGTTGTTTTATTTTGATTAGTCATACGCTTATAAGGATCACTGGAATAGAAAAAGAACTTTAAAAATTAAATTGCTTCCGATGTAATCTGATGAATGTTTATCTAATATTCTTTCAATCCCATTTTAATAGTCCACCAACAAAAATAATCAATTTAAGATAGATTCAATGAATGTAGACGTTTACTTATTAAAATGACATGTTTACTAAATAGGAATTGATATCTACACATAACAATTTGATTAGTACACATAAAATGAACTGTGAATAGACTGTTATACCCCTTCTTTTTATTTATTCCATCAAATGATCGATCTTATCACAACTTGCAGCAATATAAAACCGATCTTTTGTTTTTACATCTCGTCAATTTTCGCTGGCGTACTTAATGCCTTTCATTACAACAGAACCAATTTATCATCTTATATATCAAATGATCCTAGAAAATTAGTGAGGTTTTAGAGTGACGCTTATCTTTGTCATCCACAAGTCAAACCATTACAATACCGATATTCTTGTTGGAAAAAAATCAATTGTAGCAAACATAACTCAAGAAATCAACTCATACAAATATACAACAATCTACCAATTACACACTAATCTAAATCATGGCACTAAAAAACAAGTTATGCACGGATGCACCAATATTATTCATCAATCATCATAAAAAAATTCTTGAGCAGTATTATACTAGTAGCAATCAAAATGTATTCATAAATTTCAACCGCAGTTCCCGTCAGTATTTGATGGTGAACACTAGTTCTTAGTGATTAATTCATATGTTAAATAGGGCTGAGCATCGGTCCCGGACCGGACCGGACCGACCAAGACCGAGACCGAACTTGCCCAAAATCCGAGACCGAGGACCGGACCGAATGTGGTCAGTCCGGTCCGGTCCGGTCTCGGTCGGTCCGGTCCAACTAGGCAAAATAGCCTGTTTGTGGTGGACCGACGGACCGGACCGACCGACCAAGACCGAGACCGAATTAGCCTAAAAACCGAGACCGAGGACCGGACCGAATGTGGTCGGTCCGGTTTCGGTCGGTCCGTCGGTCGGTCCGGTCCGTTCGAGTCGTTTGCTCAGCCCTAATGTTAAAAGACAGATAAGCCAATTGTACATATACATGCGATCGGGATGGATTTGTAAAAGGCAACATTGGGAGTGATAAATTCATATGTTAAGTGGCAGTGGTGAAAGTGAATGGTAATCGAATAGAGGATGCAAAAATAACATCACGTCAAAGGTAAGATTGTTAAATATTAGATAAGGGCATAAGAGTCTATTCACATTTATTTTCATGTGTACAAATCAAATTGATATGTGTAAAAATCAATTCTCTAAATAAATGGATGGGATAGATAAAATTAGAAACTCAATTTAAGGATGTGCTAACAACAAGTGTTGTTTAAGCATTTTTTATATATATAAAAAGCATATTTAATGAACTCATACATTCTAAAATTATACACTTCTAAATTTTTAATCATTTTAAACATGGTATGTGATGTTAGGTATAGAATGTTTGAAGATCATTAAGTGCTAATTATCTAAACATGAAATGCTTAAACACCAATTATGAGATTGTTAGCAAATCCCATAAATTAAATGGGTTTTGCTAATGACAGCCCTTAGGGCTATGGCTAACAATGAAATTTTTATTACAATTGGTTGTAAGAAACAAAACGAACCAATAAAAATCAAGTGTTGATTGTAAATCCGTAATTTTAGAGATTGTCTCCACTTTTTCAGAATTCTCATCCAATCATAATCATTCATTGTGATCATGTAATAAAAAATTTATTCTTAATCACAACCCTAAAAGCTGTCGTTAGCAAAACCCTAAATTAATTAAGAAAGTGGACACGTTTTTTGGACAAACTAAAATAATAATGAGGAAAATCAAAATGAGATGGAAATAGTAGTTGAATAAAATTTGAAATTATACTATTTTACATTTATTGGGATTTGTTTCTACAGTTGCCTAAGGACCAAAAAAATACGTGGCACTTTTTACCGGGTTTTTTTGTTGGAGCCCCATTTGGTAAACCCAACCGTGCTATTCATCTCTACTCACATACTATCTTTTCATCTTAGATCCGTCTGGGTATATTTCCGGGGAAAAAAACTCCGGTGCCTTCATTCAACTAAACATCTTTCCGTGTTCGTATGGTGGTAGGTGAGGGGGTACAGTGATTCGTACGATGGAAACAATATTTGTATGCGTTTTGTGGATCTCAGTTGGCCACATGGTTTTGCCTACAGTGGTAACTTCATTTTGGTCCATATATTTGTTGTGTTGGGTAAATCTGAAGGTAAGGTTACCAATTTCAATCCTTGATTATCATAAAACCTAATTGCATATTTGTTGATCTAGGAGAGGACGATTGAAGGTTTGATGTTTTTTAAGGCTTATTTTCGTTGGTCTTTATGGTGGTTATGCTATGGTGTCTTTGGCTTGGTTTGTGCGTTATTTTAGGTTTATTTATTGTGCCTTTCTTATAGTTGGGACTTAGAGTAGTTGTGCGTTGCTTACGCTGGCTGGAATGCTGTTTATGGTTACATTTTGGGTTCAGTAAACGAGTTTTGTGCTTTGCTTTGGGGTATACCGTTACATTCAAATGCATGGTTAGATGTTGCTTATGCGTGTTGAAATGTGACTCATGGTTAGGTTTTGGGGTGAGTAAATTATTATGCTATTTTACATTTATTGGGATGTGCTGCTACAGTTCCTTTGCCGAAAAAAATGCGTCGTTTTTTTTGCCCCCTTTTTACCCGTCCTTTATGCAAACGCTGGATGCAACAGATTTTGTGCATCGTTTCCAGCACTTGGTACATATGAAACTGATGTGTGTTTCAAAAGATTTGCCAGCTTTTGTCGATGGTTTTCTAGTGACATAAAAATGTGCTCAAATATTTTTTTTGTGTGAAACTTAGAGAAGACGTGTGCCATGTTTGCATGCCAGAATGCTAATGGTTTGTGGTGTACAATGTCATGCAAAACCACTACCATTATGTCACAAGCTTGCACTGCACATGTTGTTTGCTGCAAGTATTGATTGTCAAAAACCCTAGCTGCGTATTTGCTAATTTTGGACAAGCAATTAAAGGTCTAGTTTTTTTTTTCCTTTGTTTAGGCCTTATTTTGCTTTATCTTTATGGTAGTTATAGTATCGTTTGTTTAATACTTTTTCTTTGTATTGATAGGTTAAGCAGGCCTGGAAACATGTCTTGCCAGGGTAGCCAGATGGTTGTTGTCATGGTGTTCTTTGGGTGCCAATAAAATTTGAGCCTCAAAACATGTCTTGGCAGGGTAACCAGATGGTTGCAGCCATGGTTACAGCATACCGATGTTGCTTTTGCGCCTGCAGCTGGCATAACTCTGGCCATTGTTTCCAATACGTGGCTCCACCTATGTTTGGATCGTTATATTGTCAACTAATTTTCTGGAGATATGCCTGGCTAGATCTAAAAGGTATGAGCATAATAGAAATTATGTTCCGCGATTTTGTTTTTGTCAGCTGCGCTTTTGCAATGCGGTTGGTTGAATATGATTTTCTGAAACTTTCATTTCATTCTTGCAGATTACAGATGCAATGAACGCTCCCGTGAATGTTGATTCCTAGGGTTGCAGTTTTTGTTATTCGTGCAATGCTGAATGGTTGACGGTTCCATTCCTTTTTTTAGGCTGTGATGAATTGGGATTTATTCGGTAAATGTGAGATGCCCTGTATCTTGGCAGGGTGACAGGCAGCTATTGCAGCCATGGCGGGTGTATCCTTTTTGTTTGAAGATTCACCCATCTGAGTCGTGTGCCTAGCAAAATTTTCACGCGTGGCTGAATAAGTGAACCCAATAAATGTAAAAGTATATAGTATACAAGTCCAAAATTGATAGCGCAATGATGATGGATCTCTACGTTGATCTGGTTCGTTAGCATGTTTCAGCACCCCCTGTGTGTTGGCATGGCACCCGCATCCACGGTGCGGTTGCGGTGCCCATGGCGCAGTTGTCGATGCCGATGCAATGTTCCCATTTCTGAGCGTTTTTCGTGCAATGCTCAATGGTTGACGGTTGCATTCCTTTTTTTAGGCTGTGATGAATTGGGCTTTATTCGGTAAATGTGAGACAGCCCGTATCTTGGCAGGGTGACATGCAACTGTTGCGTACCATGGCGGGTGTATCCTTTTTGCTTGAATATTCACCCATCTGAGTTGCGTGCCCCGCAAAATTTCCGCACCTGGCTGAATAAGTGAACCCAATAAATATAAAATTATATAATATACAGGTAACAAGTGGCGTGTCAGGAAATTGATGACGCAATGATGATGGATCTTTACGTTGATCTGGTTCGTTAGCATGCTTCAGCACCGCCTGTGTGTTGGCATGGCACCCACATCCACTATGCGGTTGCAGCCATGACAGGCAGCTGATGCCGATGCAATGTTCCCATTTCTGAGCGTGTTCTTCATGTTGTGACATTTATGAATGTATTATAAGGCAATGACGCTGATAATGACACTTTCTAAGATGAAAAGGAGGAATGTGAGTATGGATGAATGGAACGGGGTAACAAGATGGCCCTCCGCTCAAAAGGACGGCTAAAAGAGGCCACGTATTCGAAGAATTGCGTGTTGCTTATGGTTGCTGGAATGTTGCTTATGGTTACATGTTGGTGCAAAAAAATCAAAGCAGTACTTTGATTTCTGGTTTGGTGTTAAAGACTGATGCAGTTGGATGTCCTTCATGTTGTGACGCTTATGCGTGTATTCTAAAGTTACCACGCCGATGATGATAATTTCCTGCATTTATGTGTTTGGTGAACGTGCTTCATAGACTCCTATGCTTTGGCAAGGCACCCTAATCCAAATTGCGGGTGCAGCCATACTGAGTCTCTGATACTACCGCCAGATTCGCAGGTCTGAGGTTGTATACATATTAAAAGGCATAATAAACGTCCTTGCTCTTTCAATATTGAACATTCATTGTTTCACAATTGAGGTATGTCCTTGCACTTCACTATAACCATCACAGTATTTTTAATGTATCATTGTGCATGCTATTTTTTTGGGTTTCTCATTACTGTCACACTTCCTCAAGCGCCCATACGTGTATTGTTGCAGGTTTTCCAACCTCTGCCGCATAAGTCTGGTAGAAAAGGCATAATTGGACGACTGATAGGTGATGCAACAATGGAAAGTTACTTTTCCTCTTCTCTTTTCAAATTTAGTTTGTAAAATTTGACTGGCCTGTTTGTTTTTTACATAAAATTTCCCGATTACCAAAGCACAGATTCATGCTGTTATTATTTACTTTTTTTTTTAATTTTTTTTTATTTTCCTGGGACAGGAGAACTTATATATGATGCCACGGCTTCATGCCATCCTGGAAAAAAAGATGGTCCGCAAACAGATGGCAGCAAACTCAGCTACCCTGCGCTGCATATCTGGTTATTCGCAAAGGTTGCCTCTCTTTTTGTTGTTTTTTTTCCTAATTATAGGTATGCTTATACTCAATGACATGTTTACCGTGCGAACATGTAAATGCTGATATTGGCCGTTTTTTCCTAGGTCCTCTTGGCAAACCGGCGCGTGTAGGTTACAAGGGCTAACGTAGATTCAGGCAAAGGTGATCATATCAGTGGGTTCTCAGGCGATGGGTAATTCTTTCTGGCTGAATTTCCAATGGTTTTTAAAACAGCTGTGTTTTTTACATGTTTTTCTCATTTTTTTCATTTTTTTTTAACTTCAATGCAGCCAACCTTGCTTATGAACATGATAAGGCGAATGCAAAACACCATCTTAGGTGTTACATATAAGACGCAGGGTGAAGGCACACCGGTATAGCTAGCTGGTCACTTTATCCTGGACGTGACGCAGGTAAAGTATGAGTATACTATAAATTATGTTTGGTATTTTGCTTTGCATTCATCCACCCTTTACATTTAAGCTGCAAGTTCAGATTACATAATTTTGAAACTTTTAAAATTTAACTTTGTTGCTCATACACTAACAATAAAGTTATTATAACAAGTTGCGGATTGCACTACGACCATGCCTAACCACTTATGGAGTAGCGCAGCTAAGGATGTCAATACACCATTCCCTTCAACTTCTCGATAAATAACGAAAGCTCCTGTGTTCGCATTTGCTTTTTTGTCGCATTGTCCAGAAAATCTGCAGCTTAGTTTAAATCTTCCGTCTGCAACTTTTTGAGCTCTGAGATGCTTTGCACAGAAGAATCAAATGGATACAAGAGTTCCAACTCTCCGATCACATATTCCCGCTCTGCTACATGAGCCCTAATCTCCTGAACCTTTTGTAACACCCCCCAACTTCGTGATACGCAGCGGAATTCAAACTGGGTGTTACTTCATGACACAACAGCCATAACAATAGAAAACGAACTCTTATGGAGTCGTTTTAAAAGATTAATCATTCGATTTATATAAATATAAGAGTTTACAAAAATGAGGTCCCAGTTGGTTCCATTGTTTACAAAATACATTAAATAGGTTTTCGAATGATAATAAAATTTATAGCCTTCTTCAATATCCTTGCTCTTCCGTGCGACCTCACACATTATAGACAAATACATGCTCACAAATCACAACACAAAGGTTGAATGAAGTTCATAGAGTTTGTTTGATGGTTGAACACATTATGTTGGTAGTGTGAGCTATAGACTCACACCAATTGTTTGAAAACAAAACAATTATGATTAGACTAAGCATCATGCAATCAAGGCGTTAACGTGTTCCAAATTTAATTGGAGAAATTGTTGATACGCGTTCCAACAGTAAAATTGCCATTTTACCTAATGTACTCAAATATAGTGCGCTTGTTTACGGACTGTCAAACAAACGGGATTCGTCCAATCCCAATAGATCTATTCACAATATTCGCTACCACCTTCACTGATTAATGATTCATTATTTAGGGACTTATGTTTGGCAAATGCGGTAACTTAGTGCTAATAAAACAATCGATAAGTATACGTTTGAAAGCAATGTGTTCGATTTAAAATAAAGCATGTATCTCCCCAAGGGTTTGTAAAACAATTAAGTAATAAAAAGTGGGGCTATGAACTCACCTCAAAGTAAATGCTAGCAAATGTATAATGGGAATGATGGATAGGCCGTGAGAACTTCTATGAGCAACCTAGAATAGGATGTTGCGACTTAGGTTTGAAATAATGATGCGAAAGAAATAACAAATCTATATACGTCTCTATATTGATCATGATGTAGTACATGGTTTTTGTGTATGTCGCTTATAGAAATGGTCTAGTTGTGAAAACGTGTTTAGTTTATATATATCATACTACCGTTCGGGCCATCACAATTCAGAGGTCATGTAGTAAACGTTCGAGGAGCTAGGACACTTTAAATCGTAAATCCAGCAACTCGTCGATACGTTTACCCAAATGAAACCCTTCACATGAAGCTCCCTAGTTTTGTAGCACTTAGTAGATAAAACATATGTTTTGTTTATATATCATAAGTGTCATATGGTTTGTAAACACAAGTTACAAGGTTGTTTGGTTATGATTAGGAATCATAATGGTTATTACAAGTATCGTCATAATTTATGTCCCAAGTGTTTAAAGAAAAGTTTACAAGTTTCTAAATTGTAAAGTTGGTTATTACAAGTATAGTTTCATAGTTTATCAAGGAAGTAGATCCAAATTGTATTGAATACATTTAGGTTTGTCAAGGTTAAGGCCTTTTGTTTATGGTCTCGGCTTAGGAAACCTCGAGGCTTTAGCCATGGCCTTGTCGTGGCTTTGTTCTAGGCTACCATGGTCTTGAGACTCAGCCTTGGCCTTAGCCGTGGCTGTGGTCTCGGCTTAAGGCCATTAGGCCTCTTGGTTTGCCTTTTAGTTGTGAAAAGTATAGTTGTGAAACTATATATAGGGCAGTTTCAGTTTTTGAAAGATAATGGCATGTTTAAGCGTTTTCAAGGTCCGAGCTTCTTTAAAAATGAAGTAAAAAGTCGTTCCGGACAACTTTCGTGTTTTAACTTTTTGATGATTTGGACCAGAAGTACCACTTTTAACACGGACCTTAACAGATTGAATTTGGCGCTTCGGCTTTTGGTTTTGCTAACTTCTTTTGACTATAACATTTGACTCGTTTGTCCGCTTCGGGTGATTCAAATTGCTATGATTACCTTTTTATCATGTATACCATAATATGTAAGTTAGAAAGTCCATATATAACTGGTTTTAATGGTTTCAAACGTATAGAATATGACTAGTTTACTAGTTTGTTACTTTACGACAATATGTGAATTAAAACATGTGATTGAGTATATGTACATCATGAATCAACATAGTAACTATACATATAGCATGAAATTTTTAAGATTATGAATAATAAAGATGAGATGATGGTGGTGATTAGTTGCTTACAACTTTTGGCTTTCAATTAAGAAAGGAGTAACTTAGTAAGGATAGGACTTTGATTGATCACTTAAGACTTCGGATTGAGCTAGCTTTCTACACCTTGGCACCCTTGCAATCTTGAAGAGTTGGTGATGAAGTACTAAGTGACTTTAATGAATTTAAACTCAAGAAGATCACTTAAACTTGCTAGAGATTTGATGTAGTAACTTACTACTTGAAACTTCTTTACATAAACTTGGAGTTTAAGAACAAATTATGGAAGATATGGTTGTTCTATGCTATGAACGACCCAATTCAGTTTATGAGGGTGTTTAGGATGTATTTCACTTGCTATTTATAGGAGGGTAAGTTTGGTTAACCATATATTGGGTTAAATATTGACCATGGTTAAGTTAGGACACATGTAAAGATCTAAATGAACAATGGTTAGGATGATGCCACCAAAATGATAACCCCCCCTATTTCGGCCATAACAAGATAAGATAACTTAGGTGGATAGTTTTGGTATTATCTTGAGTTTAGAGCATGATTTGGTTCCGTTAAATGCCAACCGTAAGTTGTTAAGCCATAAAACGTAAAACCGGGTATCGTAAAAAAACGAAACTTGTAGGAATGATGAAACTTATCATTATACTACATCTAAAAGTATAAAATGGGTGATAAGTCTCATTGAGTGCAAAAACGCTGCTTAAAACTGGAAACACGGGTCAAAAACGCGTAATTCGCAGTTTATCAGAAAAGAACGAAATTTCAGGGAAATGACCGTGAATTTATTTAGAGTAGACTAAAATTAGTCTATAAGTGATATGAGATGTCAAAATGTGGTTTTCGTTATACGTGGGATAACTTAACAGTTATACGTGAAGTTTAAAAGTTACACGATTTAAGCAAAAATGTAGAACGTACAAGCTTATTTTATTTATGGTCAAAGGAGGAGGGAAATATGTTTGACTTATCCAAAAATGTAAAAGTTTCTAAACATCTTAGAAAATACCGTGCTAGAATGGTTAAGTCTGGGTCTACGTAGAATTGTTTAGAACGTAAGTTTAGTCTCGTACGGCTCATGGTTTATGTGGTAACATTTAAAAGAAATCTTAAAAATTCTCAAATTAATTATGAGTGATTTAAAAATTAATCTGATGTGTGAAAAATTGTCAGATTTGATTTTCGTTATGCGCGTGGTGTTTAAATGGTGTTCCCACCAAAACGATACTTTAAAACGATGTTTTCTTAATAACTTTTGAGAAAATGATCTAACGATTGTCAAACTCTCAGGTCATTACTAAACTAATTTATCTTACGAGAATGTGAAATAAAAATTTTACGGGATGAATAGTGAAAGTGAATAGTGAAAGTGAATAGTAAATTCTCGAAAATGAAAAGTAACCTAAAAATGCGGTTGGTTACAGTCTCACCACCTTAATGGGAATTCCGTCCCGGAATTCAATGTGTGTTACTGATGTTGAAGTGTCTAGGAAAATATGGATGTATGCGCCGAATTCTAATATTTACGTTCTCAAGTTTCTGGTCATAGAATGTATTATGTACCATGTGGCTTAAGTTGATAACCTAAAGGATTTTGTTAAAATCTTATAGAGTCCAATATACCTTAAGTTTGACTTTTCCCGATTCTCAAAACGAATCATATCTTATTGTATCGAGGCTATCAATAAAACCTTAATTTCTAACATGAAGTTTTTGGTGATAGTGTACGGCATGGAGCCTAATTTGTATTTGTATGGTTTCTTTAGTTGTTTTAGTAGGTGATCTCTCGAACACCTTAGTCCATCAAATGGCTAACTAACACTTTCATCGATATAGTGCCTCAAATGGAATAGTTTTTGTTGTTGTTAGGGTAACCGTTGTTAACCAAAGGTGTAAGATATTGTTGATGTGAAATGGTTTGTAATGATGTTGTAGGAAAGTCTTTCTAGAGGCAAGTGGTTATCCAAACCATTTCCAAAGTTGATCATGTCTTAGGTGGTTTCGGGATGAAGGTCATATCTTATGTTTATGTCAACTAGTGTTTGAAGGAAACGTGATACTGTGAAGTTTTACATACTGATTTATAATGGAGTTCAGATAATGATGTGATATGTTGATGATTAGAAGATTGTAGTGTATGTTTACCATTATTCTTAGGTAGAGATGTCAAGTTTGCTTTAAAATCATAAGTGAATTTTAAAGGAATATGACGGAATGATATCCTTGAAACCTAATCAGGCTAGTACTTCTAAGAAATGACGAGAAGATTTGATGACTATTGATGAGTGTCTAAATACTCATCATTTTTATACTGTCTAGACTGCAAAATCATCTGAAAACACTCAGAAACACATCAAAATGATCAAAATATCACAAATCAGTGTTTTATGTGTTTTAAATGCAAAAATATCAAAATCGATGAAAATGTATCAAATTTGCAAAATTGGCGCTTTTAGTCCCCAAGTTTCAAAAGTTGTCAAAACAACCGGTATATCTAAATAAAGGAAAATGTCATTTAAGGTCCATGGGATTCAAAAGTTGTCAAAACAAACCCTTGAAATGTAAAATTTGCAAAATTACAACTTTGGTCCCTCAAGTTTGAAAATTGTCAAAAATGGTCCTTGGAAATTGCAAAATGGCAAGTTTGGTCCTTATACTTTTTGAGAGTGTCACTTTTGGTCCCTTGAAACAACTTGGCAGATATGGTCCTTGCATTTTCAGAATTTGCAACATTGGTCCCTATGTTATTTAAGCCTTTAAACCAAATTGGACCCTATCATAATCCCTTTTGACCCTCGCCACTTAAACCTTTTGGACCCTTAGCCTTTTTGAACTTCCCTTTTATTATTAATACCCGGTCAACCCACCAAGTCAAACAAACACACCCTACCCGCCAAAAAAGCTCATCCTCTTCTTTCCCACCCAATGCTGCAACAAAAACGCACACATCCCCCAAATTCACCTTATCTCCTCTATTATCACTCCATCTCCTAACAATCCAAGAAATCATTAATGCTCCCCTCCTAACCCTTCACTTAACCCCTCAACTGGCTAACACGTTTTGGCGCCAAAATGAATCAAACGGCTAAAATTTATCCAAGTCATCCAATGGCTATAATTATTGGTGGGATATGCTGAGAAGTCAAAAGGAAAGAGGATTGGCTTATAAAAGGAGGAGGAGATAGAGAGAGAAGCAAGTAGTTAGTTTTATTTTTCTTTCTTTAATGTCGTTTTTTTTGTTAAATGTTTTAGACTTAGTTAAAAATGTTGTAATTCAGTTTCTTTGTATCACATTTTAGTTAAATCAGCTTTGTAATGTGTTTTGAATATAAATCCAAGTCTTTTATCTAAGTTCCAACTTTCAAGTTGTCATTAAAATTTCAGCCATTTTCTTGTTTACAAGCTTTTACTAGTTTCTTTTTAAGCACAAACAAGTTTAATCAAGCTTATCATGGCTTTTGATAAGCTTGTAATTCATTTTCAAGTAATTTCCATGGCTGGTCAACTAAAGTCAACTGTGCAGTGATACTTTGGTTCAAGCAATTTGGTGATGTTATGGGTTGATCCAGTGGTGAATTTGGGTTGTATTGGATTAGGTTAGAGCACTTTTAGGTCTGGTTTTAGCCTGCATAGCAGTTGGACTTATGTGAGTTCATTTCTCATTTTTCAATTTCAAGTCAATTTGCATTTCATGCTTAGACATGTATCTGTGATCAATGGTAGTTCTAACCTGTTAATATAGTGATCTTATGGTCTAGTAAACTTATGTTGATCAGTTGTAGTAGCTAGTTAAGCAGTTGGTTTAGATTAAATTACATAACAGTTAATAACAAGGGTGTTTGGATTTGTTGCTTGATCCATGTTTGAGGTTTGTTTTGGATTGGAAACCTGTTTGTTCATGTCTATTTAGCACTTTTGAACTCATTCTAGCTGTCATATTGCACTTACACTTGTCTCAAGTCAAAATTCCATTTCATTTGATCTAGCAGCTTCACTGTTGGATTTTTACAAATCCAAAAGCTTGTTTTGTGTTTCATTTACTTAGGTAAAGCTTGCATTAGTGTTATTTCATCAATTCACATCATATTCAGTCCTTAAATCATTATCAAAATTCAAATAAGTCAACTTTTTAGTTTTTCTCAAAAAGTCAAAATTTTCATTTGAGTCATTTTTGAATAAAACTTAGAATTTTGCTGTGTGTTTATTACTAAGTTTCAACTCATAAGCTCCTAGGATAGTAAACTTCAGTTGCTTAAGAAAATTATAAAAATACTAGTTATCTCTTAATCATCTTATTTGGTACTTATCTATTGGCTTATATTGAGTACCATGACTGTTATAGTGCCCTGTGCACAGGGATTATGCAGGCCTTACAAGGTCTACACAGGTCTCATCTTGGCTCACCAAAGTCTAGTATTTGGTTTGCAAGCTCTCAGCCAGGCCTAGTATAGATCCCCATTGTTGGTTTTCAATTTCCAGCTTATTCAAGTGCTTATTTTCTTGTTGCAAGTAGGTCCCCAAAACCTGTTTTAGCTCATTAGATCAAATAAGTCAAATCTTGGTATCTTGCATTTCAGTAGCTATGGATTGTTGTTTTTAGTTGCATTTGAGTTATTGTAGCATAGTTTGGCTTCTGTAAAACAGCTTGGTGCTTGTTGGTCTTCATTAGCTTATCCCAAGTGCTTATTATTAAGCACTTGTGCCTTCAGTTCCATAATTCCACACATAAGCACTTGTTTTTCCATTTTTCCTTGATTCTCTGTATTATTTTAAGCTTATCTTGAATTTTTCATATTTTTCCTAACTTGTTTGCTATTTTTCTGCATTTAACTCTATTTTTAGCACTTTTTAATTAGCTTTTAATACAAATAAATTAGAAAAAGCTTAAAAAAATATGTTTTCAATTTTCCTAGATTAAGATAAATATAGAAAGCCTAAAAAGTATTTTTCCATAATTTTCTTAGTTTAAAAAGTATTTTCTAGCATTTTAATTAGTTTTAAATAGTTTTAAATTAATAATAAATACATATAAAGTCTAAAAAATATATTTTCAGTTTTAAAATAATTTTTATAATATTTTAGATTTTCCTAAGTCATAATTTTATTTTTCTAGCTTTATTTCATATTTTATCTTATTTTAGGTTATTATTTAATAGTTAAAAATAGTTTTTAATTAATAATAATTAATTAAATAGTTTTAAAAATAATTTTCCTTTTCTATAAATTTTCTTTTATATTTAGGATTGTAAAAATGTATTTTTCATATCCGTAGGTATTTTCTTTCTTTATTTTCACGTTTTTATTTGTACGTTTACGTAATTTTATTTAAACGTAAGTTTTAAGTTTTAGGTTTTAAACGTTCATCACTTTAAATATAGTGATAGCGTTTATTTAATATCTTTTATTTTTTTTAATTTTCTTAATTTGTATTTAAGTCGCTTTATTTTATAACCTTTTTCAGTAGTGTAATATTCAATCCAAATCCTTTCCGATCACTATCCTTAGTGATCATTCTATCGTCTGATCAAGTGTTTGCACACCATTGAGTCTCCGTGGGACTTAACGACCCGGGAATTCACTATATTCTCTGGACTTCATTGTATTTGTGTTTTAAGCGGTTTTAAGCTTCTTACGGCCACCATTCACAGTGGCCTGGCCAGGTGAGGTAGCTTGACCGCTTTTCAAAGACGCATCAAATTTTAGGCCACCGGGAGGCTTTAGCGTGTTTAGCCTTTTCGTAACCCATTCTTGCACATATCCCATTTTTGTAAAAGTTTTTGTAAAGTTATCAGAAAATCCAAAATATTTTCATTCTTTGTTTTTGCAATATGTTTTTCAAAAATCCAAAAAATCCATCTTTATCCTCTCACATCTTTTGATTCTACATTTCTTTTACCCTCTATCCATTTGATTCTTTCTATGTCTTATCCTCACCAATTTGGTTGTGAATGGTGTGGGGGACCTCAAAATGGTGGAAATTGCCCCGTTGTGGCATTGTGAATCCGGGAAACGGGTTTGTCTATGACCAAAATCCCTACAATGAAACAACTAATTCCTCAACCAACCCCGCGAGACTATGAGATGGAGACATATTCTTGTGAGTACCGTGGAGGTCCTCACCGAAGTTTTGAGTGTCAAACGGGGAACACGCTTGTCTATGAGCATAATCCTTGTAACAATTATGACTACTCTTATCATAACCAACCTCCACAGTACCAAACGATTCAAACACAACCTCTGCAAATTCCTCAAGAACTTCTCAAAAATTGTCTAGATATACTCAAAGATTTAAAAGAATTGGTTAAAGAAGAGTCTCACAAAACGTGATGTCAAGAACAAGCCAGAGTAAGTTCCCAATATTGGAAACCTCTCGCGGTAATGCATTATGATGACATTTTAACGATGATGATTTTGATGAGGAATTCACGACTTGAGTGGCAATCCCACCTCGCTTTCGAGCCTTTCATTTTCCGACTCTTCCCCTTCACTCACCGTTGAGAGAAGTGAATTCCTTTTGGAAGAGGTCGATGATCCTATTTCTTTGAAAGTTTTTGATCCCAAAGACTCTCTAAACATGGGGACGAGCATCTCAAGACTATTCCCTAAACGGAATCATCGGATGTTGAGAACCTTATCCCGATCCCAAGTGAAGTCGAGGGAATTCTTGACAAAGAGTGTGATGTGGTTTCTCCTCTTACAAATGATTTTGTTGAGACTTTCTCGATTTTGACAAAGGATTATAGTGATGCCGATTCTTTATATTCTAAAGACATAGAATTTATTGATGCATTACTTCCTCATTCCGAGATCGTCAACTTAGAAGAGGATGTTGACCATGTTGTTTCCACAATGCTTAATACGACTATCACTAATCCCTTATTCGAATTTGATTCTAATTTACTCTAAATTCGCTTAATCCAATCTTTGATAGTGATGAGTTCGACACGGAGACTATAATGGACGAGGTGCATATTTATAGCCCACGAAGTACCGCACATGTCCCACCTCCGTATACTCTTCATGAGGAGTTCTCCGGTGAACTCTCTCATATCATATCTCCGCTGGAGTATGATTGCTTGGATGGCAAAATTCATGATCGGGGGGAGAGAATCTCAATTTGCATAGTTATGACAAATCTTCCCACCCTCCCAACCGAGATGCCTTCCAACCCAAAGAGCTCAACCAACAAAATCCAAACGAGTGCAACCGACTTGATCCCGAGGAAGAAGATCTTATCATGATGGTCATCATGATTTTCCTTCTTTTCTTCACCTACTCGGTGACTTCCTCTCTTCTTCACTCCTTCGGAAGTGAGGACACTATCTTTGACCCCTGCATTTTCGTTATCATCGTGAGCCGGGTCTCTCTCAGATCTCGTTTGTGGAACTTTCACGTACTTAAATGTTTATCCAAACATCTTGAATGAAAGTCCGATGGAGATTGTCTCTTCCACTTACTTCCCATGAACAAATGAATTTGGTCGAGTCAAGCTAGCGACTCTGTAATCAAAAACAAGATATGCCATATGGGTTTTCACCCATATTTCTACTTTCTATTTTCTACCACCCTAGTTGGGGTTGCCCCACATGTTGTGTATATATATAAGTTTAAAAAAAAAAAAAATCTTTCTAAATAATGGCCGTAATATTTCCCTTTACGTTCTTTGTTTTCGCAGATAACCGCTTGACTTTGAATATTGAGAGCAATATTCATTTCTAAGTATGGGGGGGAATTCTCACGAATTTTATCATATTATCCACCCACTTCCGTTTTTGGCCAAAAATTTTTTTTGGAGTAAGGTTTTACACTTACTCATTTGGTTATCAACCGCCATGTTTGATAAACTAAAGGATTGGCTAATCCAGAGCAAACGCTCTTGGTAAAGATTTCTCAAACTGCTTATATGGCTTGCAATATGCCCAAAATTGTATGGTTCTCAACTCACCATATCCTAAAAAGTGAAGAGTTGGCTAGCCCAAGCAAGGTTATGGCTTGGGTAAAGGCAAGGAAAATCCATAATTGGTAATCGGCTCACCAAAGATAATATTGCTAATTTATCTAAGAGTTGGCTAGTCCAGAAGGGTACGGCTTCTGGTAAAGACAAAATCAAATCCGATACATGGTGGTTTGCTCAACATCACATGGTTATCAGTGTACCATGGTTCTTACTTGAACTGAAACATTTGGCTACCCGTAAGTGATGGCTTTTGGTAAAGAGTCTTTAAAATCCATTAAAGTTTAAATCATTGCTAGGGACTAGCAATATCTCAGTGTGGGGATTGATGAGTGTCTAAATACTCATCATTTTTATACCGTCTAGATCAAGAAAATCATCTCGAAAACACTAAACACATCAAAATGTTGAAAATATCACAAATCAGTGTTTTATGTGTTTTAAATGCAAAAATATCAAAATCATATGAAAAATGTATCAAATTTGCAAAATTGGCGCTTTAGTCCCCAAGTTTCAAAAGTTGTCAAAACAGTCCCTGGTATATCTAAATAAAGAAAAATGTCATTTAAGGTCCATAGGATTCAAAAGTTGTCAAAACAAACCCTTGAAATGTAAAATTTGCAAAATTACAACTTTGGTCCCTCAAGTTTAAAATTGTCAAAATGGTCCTTGGAAATTGCAAAATGGCAAGTTTGGTCCTTATACTTTTTGAGAGTGTCACTTTTGGTCCCTTGAAACAACTTGGCAGATATGGTCCTTGCATTTTCAGAATTTGCAACATTGGTCCCTATGTTATTTAAGCCTTTAAACCAAATTGGACCCTATCATAATCCCTTGACCCTCGCCACTTAAACCTTTTGGACCCTTAGCCTTTTTGAACTTCCCTTTTATTATTAATACCCGGTCAACCCACCAAGTCAAACAAACACACCCTACCCGCCAAAACAAATATCTCTTCTTCTTCCCACCCACCTGCTCATAAAAAACCGCACACATCCCCCAACCGCTCACCTTATCTCCTCTATTATCACTCCATCTCCTAACAATCCAAGAAATCATTAATGTCTCCTCCTAACCCTTCACTTAACCCCTCAACTGGCTAACACGTTTTGGCGCCAAAATGAATCAAACGGCTAAAATTTATCCAAGTCATCCAATGGCTATAATTATTGGTGGGATATGCTGAGAAGTCAAAAGGAAAGAGGATTGGCTTATTTTTGAAAACAACTATCCCAAGATAGTAGTTCGGATTATCTCATGTATGAAAATTTCAAGAATGAAATTAGGTAGTATAAATAAGTATTAAGATCTCGCTTAGTGGTAAAACACTATCATGTCTCTAGATCTTTTTAATGAATTCCGGTGGTTTATCGAGTTTAAGTAGGAAATTAACTCAATATAACACTTGTATAACTATTCTCAATGTTTGAAAAATTTAAGTCGAACATAGTTAGTCAGACTATGTTCCACTATCCCTAGGTTAAATATAAGTGACTAGACTATATTTAGCCGAGGTTTGATAAATTTTTCAAATACCTAAATTAGGTATACTTGTGATATGCCCATAGTTTTTGAGAAATTTGTCCACTAAGCAAAGGCGATATCAAACCATCCAAATTGCAAGTCCCTGGATAAAAGACTTGTAATATATGTTTTCACATTCCATTGCATAGAAGATAGTATGGGTAGATACGTGTGGAAAGGAAATCTTAAGTAATTGTAAAATAGTCTATACTTGGCTAGAATCACGAACCTTAACAATGAAGGTTTCGTAAGAGAATTTTGATGAATGTAGAGAAAGTTGCTGAACTTCAGCCTTTTGTAGATGATGAGTCAGTTTATCTTTTAGAAATCCCATTTCTTGTATTTTCATTAGGAAGTTGAGGACTGTGACGGGTTTCTTGTAAAACAATATCATATAATGTTTATAAGATAATTTTTAGAGACTTTGTATAACTTACAATGTCTGTGAAGTAAATTAAACCATTGTGTAACTCACAATGTCTTGAGAAAAGATGGAGAGGTCATTGTGTAACCCACAATGTCTTGAGAAATGATAGAGAGATCATTTTGTAACTCACAATATCTTGAGAAATGATGAAGAGACCATTGTGTAACTCACAATGTCTTGAGAAATGATGGAGATATCATTGTATAACTCACAATTTCTTGAGAAAAGATGGAGAGACCATTGTGTAACCCACAATGTCTTGAGAAATGATAGAGACACCATTGTGTAACCCACAATGCCTTGAGAAATAAATGAGACCACTGTAGGATTTACAGTGTCTGAGAATGTATAGAGACCACCTAGGATTTACAAAGTAACCGAGAATGTAATAGAGACCACCGTGATCTCACGTTGTCTTGAAAAGTGAAAGAGACCATTGTATCTCACAATGTCTGAGAAGTAGGAAAGACCATTGTAATCAGTTACAATGTCTTGGATAAAGTTTCATAATCCTAAAATGCATGAGTAGATGCATGATTGGGAGATTGGGAAAATATGATTGTGCCGTAATGCCTTAGAATAGGCATACGCAGATATGTTTAGTCTATCGTTTAGCTAAAATAATTGAAAATATGTTGAGTGGATATATCAATATACTTGTATGTTTGTAAAGCTTAAAATGCCTAAAAGTCACATAATCGCCCTGAGGATGGAAGGCACGGAGAAAGGAAGGCTATAAAATATTTTTGTTTGTAAAAGTAGTTATAGTTTAAGTCTCAATTAGACCCGCTTTCTCTATAATCGTATTTCGATACCAATCAGGTAACCCCTAATTTCGTCGATAATACAGCTGAATTCAAACGGTGTTACTTCATGGCAAAACAATCATAACAATAGAAAACGAACTCTAATGGAGTCGTTTTAAAAGATTTATCATTCGATTTATATAAATATCGAAGTTTACAAAAATGAGGTCCCAGTTGGTTCCATTGTTTACAAAATACATTAAATAGGTTTTCGAATGATAATAAAATTTATAGCCTTCTTCAGTATCCTTGCTCTTCCGCGCCTTCCGATGTATGGACCTGAAATACATGCTCACAGTCACAACACAAAGGTTGAGTGAATTCATAGAGTTTGTTTGATAGTTGAACATATTATGTTGGTAGTGTGAGCTATAGACTCACACCAATTGTTTGAAAACAAAACAATTATGATTAGACTAAGCATCATGCAATCAAGGCGTTAACGTGTTCCAAATTTAATTGGAGAAACCGTTGATACGCGCTCTTACTGTAAAATTGCCATTTTTACCTAATGTACTCAAATATAGTGCGCTTGTTTACCTGACCGGTCAAACAAACGGATTCACAATCCCAATAGATCTATTCACAATATTCGCCCACCTTCACCTGATTAATGATTCATGATTTAGGGACTTAAGTTTGGCAAATGAGGTAACTTAGTGCTAATAAAACAATCGATAAGTATACAGCTTTGAAAGCAATGTGTTCGATTTAAAATAAAGCATGTATCCCCCCCCCAAGGGTTTGTAAAACAATTAAGTAACGTAAAGTGGGGCTATGAACTCACCTCAAAGTAAATGATAGCAAATGTATAATGGGAATGATGGATATGCCGTGAGAACTTCTACGAGCAACCTAGAATAGGATGTTGCGACTTAGGTTTGAAATAATGATGCGAAAGAAATAACAAATCTATATACGTCTCTATGTTGATCATGATGTAGTACATGGTTTTTGTGTATGTCGCTTATAGAAATGGTCTAGTTGTGAAAACGTGTTTAGTTTATATATATCGTACTACCGTTCGGGCCATCACAATTCAGAGGTCATGTAGTAAATGTTCGAGGAGCTAGGACACTTTAAATCAAAACCAAAGAAGTCGTCGATACGTTTAACTCAAATGAAACCCCTCACATGAAGCTCCCTAGTTTTGTAGCACTTTAATAGATAAGACATATGTTTTGTTTATATATCATAAGTGTCATATGGTTTGTAAACACAAGTTACAAGGTTGTTTGGTTACGATTAGGAATCATAATGGTTATTACAAGTATCGCCATAATTTATGTCACAAGTGTTTAAAGAAAAGTTTACAAGTTTCTAAATTGTAAAGTTGGTTATTACAAGTATAGTTTCATAGTTTATCAAGGAAGTAGATCCAAATTGTATTGAATACATTTAGGTTTGTCAAGGCTAAGGCCTTTGTTTACGGTCTCGGCTTAGGAAACCTCGAGGCTTTAGCCATGGCCTTTCGGCTGGCTTTGTTCTAGGCTACCATGGTCTTGAGACTCAGCCTTGGCCTTAGCCGTGGATGTGGTCTCGCTAAGGCCATTAGGCCTCTTGGTTTGCCTTTTAGTTGTGACAAAGGTATAGTTGTGAAACTATATATTTGGGCGTTTCAGTTTTTTTGAAAGATAATGGCCTGTTAAGCGCAGGTCCAACCTCTTTCATAGAAGGAAAATGTCGTTCCGGACAACTTTCGTGTTTTAACTTTTGATGATTCGACCGAAGTACCACTTTTAACACGGACGCATCCTCAGATTCAATTTGGCGCTTCGGCGCTTTTTGGTTTTGCTAACTTCTTTTGACTATAACTTTTGACTCGTTTGTCCGCTTTCGGTGATTCAAGTTGCTATGTTTACCTTTGTATCTTGTCTACCATATTATGTAATTTAGAAAGTCCATATGTAACTGGTTTTACTGGTTTCAAACGTATAGAATATGACTAGTTTACTAGTTTGTTACTTTTACGACAATATGTAAATTAAAACATGTGATTGAGTATATGTACATCATGAATCAACATAGTAACTATAATGTGATAGCATGAAATTGTTAATAATATGAATAATAAAGATGAGATGATGGTGGTGATTAGTTGCTTACAACTTTTGGCTTTCAATTAAGAAAGGAGTAACTTAGTAAGGATAGGACTTTGATTGATCACTTAAGACTTCGGATTGAGCTAGCTTTCTACACCTTGGCACCCTTGCAATCTTGAAGAGTTGGTGATGAAGTACTAAGTGACTTGAGTGGATTTAAACTCAAGAAGATCACTTAAACTTGTTAGAAATTTGATGTAGTAACTTACTACTTGAAAATTCTTTGCACAAACTTGGAGTTTAAGAACAAATTATGAAAGATATGGTGGTTTTATGCTATGAAAGACCCAATTCAGTTTATGAGGGTGTTTAGGATGTATTTCACTTGCTATTTATAGGAGGGTAAGTTTGGTTAACCATATAATGGGTTAAATATTAACCATGGTTAAGTTAGGACACATGTAAAGATCTAAATGAACCATGGTTAGGATGATGCCACCAAAATGATGAATCCCCCCCTTATGTCGGCCATAACAAGATAAGGTGACTTAGGTGGATAGTTTTGGTATTATCTTGAGTTTAGAGCATGATTTGGTTCCGTTAAATGCCAACCGTAAGTTGTTAAGCCATAAAACGTAAAACCGGTATCGTAAAAATACGAAACTTGTAGGAATGATGAAACTCATCATTATACTCCATCTAAAAATATAAAATGGGTGATAAGTCTCATTGGGTGCAAAACGCCGCTAAAACTGGAAACACGTCAAAAACGTGAATTCGCAGCTTTATCGAAAAGAACGAAATTTCTGGGAAATGACCGTGAATTTATTTAGAGTAGACTAAAATTAGTCTATAAGTGATATGAGATGTCAAAATGTGGTTTTCGTTATATGAGATAACTTAACAGCTTATACGTGAAGTTTAAAAAAGCGATTTAAGCAAAAATGTAGAACGCATAAGCTTAATTTATTTATGGTCAAAGGAGGAGGGAAATATGTTTGAATTATCCAAAAATGTAAAAGTTTCTAAACATCTTATAAAATACCGTAAGGTGAATGGTTAAGTCCGGCTCTACGAGAATTGGTTAGAACGTAAGTTTAGTCTCGAGACGCTCATGGTTTATGTGGTAAAATTTAAAAGAAATCTTAAAAATTCTCAAATTAATTATGAGTGATCTAAAAATTAATCTGATGTGTGAAAATTGTCGATTTGATTTTCAAGTTATGCGCGTGGTGTTTAAATGGTGTTCCCACCAAAACGATACTTTAAAACGATGTTTTCTTAATAACTTTTGAGAAAATGATCTAACGATTGTCAAACTCTCAGGTCATTACTAAAATAATTTATCTTACGAGAATGTGAAATAAAAATTTTACGGGATGAATAGTGAAAGTGAATAGTAAAAGTGAATAGTTAATTTTCGAAAATGAAAAGTAACCTAAAAATGCGGTTGGTTACACCTTTTTAGCAGCTCTGCTTCATCCGCCATGGTTGTTCTCACCTCTCTTCCAAATTGAACAATCATCATATCCCTCACAAACCTAGATCCAAACAGCAAAGAAGGTCTTCAAAAAAGGCATAGGTGTGTTCATATTTATTTTTTCCTTCACGTGTTTTTTTATTCAAGATTTGTGCCAGATTTTCTTTTGTGTGTGTTTTTGGGATGGTATGTGTGTCTTTTAAAGAGCAAATTATGGGTTGGTTATTATTGCTATGATGTAATAGCACATGCTTATTAGACTTTTGATTTGATCCACTATATAACCTGCAAATGCAAAGATGAAGTAATCATGAATTTTGATTCCTTATAAACAAAGAATCAATTAGGCATCTTTTGCCATGGTTACCATCTTTTCACATATGAACTGCCAAAACAAATAAATTTCGCTTTTTGAAAAAAAAAGGTAGCGTAAAAAAAAGATTAGCAACAAAAAATATTTCTAGATATAAAATAGCGAAGCCGAAAAAAAAAAGATGAAGTAAAAAGAAAAAGGAGACAAAATGGTGAAAACTAAAACATATATCGCTACAAAATTAAACCATTGTAACACTGTGGAATAAAACCGATATAGCTTAAATGCATGACGCCAAACAAGTTAAGATAATTTGTTCGCTTGCAATCCAGCTTTGTTTATTGAATGGCACGTCAAACGTAGGATCGTTTGTCAAATTTATAGATCATCCTAGATCCGCATGCCATTCAATCAACAAACCTACATTGCAGGTGGCCAAAATGTATATACTTGGTCGGTTGATATGTGTCGTTACATCACACCTTTCGCATATGAATATATAATGCGTGCTATGGATAAGCTTTATGCTCCCTTTTTGTTGCGTGAAGGCGGTGAAAACAGAAAGAATAATGTCGTTCTTAAAAATATGTATCGGATCACCTGTTTAACATAGTAAGGTGATTCTCATGTATAGCATTATCCTATCATTAGCAAGACTGACAATTGTTAGGTGTTAATCACTGTAATTGTCTTATCGCACCATGTTAAGTTTGTTGCATGATTTTTCCCTGATTGTGCTGCTTATTTTTTAAAATTCGTGAAGGCACTAGCTATCGTGTCATGAATGGCAATAAGTGCTCATCGATCAAGGCGCTAACATTGGTTCCAACCCGAGGGTACTAAGATTTTCTCACCGACGAACATGCACACATAGGGATGCTTCTTGCACATGCTCTGCCTTATCACATAGCAAGGTCTTTCGCTGCTGAGGTGAGTAATATGTTTTGAAAATGTGTTCATACCAATGATCATGATCAATGAGTGCGTTATAATGCTCCTTTTCAGTGTCTATTTATGACCAGCACTCATCAAATTTTGCCATGATTTGTTTTTCCGCTCAACCTTTATTTAAAGGATTAACCATTTTCTGAATTTTAAATAATTTTTGATACTTTTAGTAGTAAAATATGATACACATGCACAGCTTAAGAATTATTTTGTTAATTGATAATACATATTCATGTTAAATCCAATCAGTAAACCCTCCACACATTGTCCAGGTAAAAGACAGGTAACCATATCATTGCTTTTCTCCATTACATATGTATCAACAAAATTATTAAACCACAAACTGACATAGCTTTTCCAACTAAAACACAACTCGACTCCCCATGTCACCGCTTACACCACATAAGAAAAGACACATCTACAAAATTGCCGAGCACAAACGTAACGAACTTTTATTCATATTCGACATAAGTTACAACCATACCACCAAAGATTAACAACACCCTGTTAATCTAAGACATAACACCATACCATCAAACATAAAGACCATGAAACAAGCCATCACAGCATAATAAGGGGATGCTACCCTAATCATACAATTCCATTGTAAACACATGAAGCCTTTTCTTGATACGATCCCTAGCCGGATCAAGGACCTGAATCAAGCAAAGAAGAATCGATGGTCCCCGTCGCCTCCTCCAAGCATTCAACAAAATACACCGCAAAGATCATCATGACCACTCAACCCTGGTCCCTCCTCCGCAACAATTCAGCCTGTTCCAAGTCGACGGCGAACATCATCGCATTTCTCTCAAGCAACATGATGAACCCTCATTTTCACCTTGCTCAAAAAACAGAACTTAAAAGCATAGTGGACTTCATGGAGCCGCATGCTTCTTTCGTTGATTCAAGTTTGGGGTGTGAGCCATTTTTTTGACAGATTTAAAAAAAAAACACAAGGTGAAAAGGTAGCTATGTGAAGCCACAAAGAAAACACCTTATATAGGCAAAGAAAAAAACCGTAGCAATAATTTAGTGTAACCAAACCGGTACAAGATACCATTACTTATCAATCCAATGAAATATTACTAAACAACCCACCACATAACTTATGGTAAAGTAAAGTAGATGCATTTTTATACTTCCTTTTGCTATATGGCTATGACCAGAATCCTTGAAATTTTGTAATACTTGCTTATGGATTTCAATACATGTTGTGCTAATTACG
Organism: Chrysanthemum makinoi; assembly: GCA_910596185.1. Classification (NCBI taxonomy): domain Eukaryota; kingdom Viridiplantae; phylum Streptophyta; class Magnoliopsida; order Asterales; family Asteraceae; genus Chrysanthemum; species Chrysanthemum makinoi. The sequence continues at coordinate 211,632,684 of OU343224.1, forward strand.
CTTATAATCTTTTGCATGTCATGACGAGCCGCTGATGTTCTCGCTTCATGAACAATAAGGTTTGCTCTTTGTTGCATACTACTTGATGCTTCATTTTTATACGCCACTTAGATCAAATCAGCTTAAATATAGTGATGTTTATGTGGCAAAGACAACAATGATCAGATCACGCCTTCCTCGCCATCGCTTACGGACTAAGTGGCATCAATTTAAAAGTTAAAATGAACAAAATCAGGGGGGCCATAGATATGTTAAAGTAGCCGTTGTTGAAGTTTGCAGCACTAACAAATACGCACGGTACTTACAAGTTTATATAGCCATCTTAATATTGCTCTTACACTTATATTTGTGGCCTCTAACTAAAACCATTATGGTTGTAAATTCTAAATAACAATTCTAAATTTGCCTTCAGGTTTTGGTTTCTTTTGATCACACCTTTATACACCACTTGGAGATCATCTAAAAAAGTGATTGCGGCATTGCGCCGGTAATCACTATCACCATCCACATGTGCCATCTATTTTTTAGTCAAATAAAAACCTATAGTTCATCTGCTTTTTTCTTTAGGCATAGATCGCACATCTATGCATATCCCAGCGTCGTGAGTATGCCGACGCGAAAAAATGAGATATAAAATCTATGTTCTAGGCTTTAGTGACATGAACAGGCTATGTATTGACTACTTTAATGAACCATGCAGCTTTTGAAACTTACATATTCACTGCACATATCCCACTCATAAACCACATTTTCATTTAAAATTCCGTGAGAAAAACATTCAACACCATTGTTTGCAATCCACCGTGCGCTTATCTGTCGTAAATTAAATCATTGTAACGACCGTGATGTTATTTTATTGACACGTACGATATTGTCATACCCGCTTACCAAAAGTCGACCACCGTAATGTTGCGACTATCATTCATGTGTGGTGACTTTTTTTTTTATGAAATATGGAGCTTTGGTTCACCTGCTTTTCCTTCAAACATAGGTCGCACAGTTGTTCATATTCCAATACTAATGACCGCCGATACGAAAAATCAAATGGAACATGCATAGCCTCTGCTTTAATGATATCAATATTGTATGCATGTGTATGCAAAGGACTACTTTATGCATGTGGTCACTTTTTAAACATGCACATTGGTCGACATATTCATATTCCACCTATAAAAGCAGCCCCAAAACCGTTGATTTACCAAACGATAATTTAAACAAACCACAACATGGATTTTTGCAAAGAAAAAGTTTTCCTTTTTCATCAATATCGATATAGGCAAGCACACCATTTCCAGATGTACTAACTTTTTCATTTTTAAATGTGCAACTACCATGGACATTTCAAGTAATCAATCTCAATGCCCATGACCTTTCGATAGAATGGAGCAACTACTTCCGCCTCGGTTATTATGGTACAGTGATCTAAAAAGAAGATGTTAGGAAGATTAAAGCTCCAAAAAAAGTTGCTCAACGAAATGACGATGCCATGCCCAAAACTGCAAACTAGAATGGCTCAAAAGGAAAAACGGACAAAGTTTACTATCGCCAAATCGATTTGTCTTGGCTCTTTCTCCGGCTTAGATGCCTTTAAATAAAACCTGAACAATAAGTCGCATATCGTATTCCCAATCGTAATCTGCAAGTGTTGTTTTGCATATCATTCCGATGTGTTTTAGGCAAATGTTGTTTCGCTTGGTGGACTTCAAAGTTGCAACTAAACATGTGTTTGGTGCAATAATTAGCAGGGCTGTTTGTGCCTTTCTAGATGCAAGAATTTGCGCGAAAACATTGTGCTCTTTTGTGTCAAGTCAAAACAAAAATTATCCCGTGTTAGCATATGAAGATATTGTTATTCGTGGTTGCAAGTTATACATATTTAATGATTTCATAAGATGAGTTTAAAACAAAGATTATATATTCCTGGGTTTTGCCACGTGAATTTGTGAAGTAAACACATACTATTCACCTAATCTTTCCAACCTTTTTTAGGGGTTCTAAACCCATTAAAAGACACTTTTAAAGAACATGTTTTGGGGTCATATGAACGGCTACAGCTGACAATTGGCAAAAAAAAATACGTAGCTTTTTTAACGGTCCCCTTTTCATCTTCGATAGGGGTGGAGGCCCATTAATGTCAACGAGCAATTAAACGTAGTAATTAGTTTTTTTCTCCTTCCACATTCTTCTTCCCATCAAACTAGAGAATACATCATATATCCTAAGAACAAAAAATATCCAACAAACATATCGATCGCAGTGTTTTCTACAAATCGGTAACATAAACAAGCCATTGATTTAACTTCGGGTTTGTTTATATGATCTTAAAGTTTTAATCTTTTATAAAAAATGAGACTTTATTTAATATTATGAGCTCTGATCTTTCTTCCATTATGGTATCTTCAATTGTTGAAGTAACTAAATAAGTGGAATGTTGAAAGCTAATAATGATAGCGTGAAAAAAAAAAAAAAGAAAGACAAATTTGAAATGACTATTTTACATTTATTAAGATCACTTGCATAAACCCTAATTTACAAATCAGCCCAAAATCTATAAATACCTTTAATCTGAAATCTTTCGTGTTCTGGGTCCTATTAGTTCCCATCATGCCGCACCTTCGTCCCGGCTTTTTAGCATGAAGAAAGCCCTATGTTAAATTAAATCTCGCACAATCGAAAAAAAGGAAGCTTGGAATCACTACGCAAATCAAAGGTAAATAATCATAGGTTTAAGTTAAAGTGATACTTATAATAGTTTATTTTTTATTTTTTTTATTATTATTTTTTTAAAGACGCGTTTGATGTGGTAATCAGAGATAGAGAAGCATGATAAATAGAGAAGTCGCTTTTTTTGGTTTACCAAACCTTTACAACCGACCGATCTCAAGACTATCTTATTTTCTCTACAGAATAATCAATTAACACAAATACTTTTATCACCACATCCTTTACCAAATACTCTCCCAAGTTCTATCTAATCCAATCGAAAAAGATACCAAAATCGAATTAAAGCTTTTAAATTGAACTATTGAATGATGTGATCGCATTGTTAGTAGATATGTAAGGTTTCATGGCGATGAAGGTTTGCAATGATATTTGAGTTCTAAACTAGTGAGAACACCACGCAACGCTACGGCTCGAAACCTCAAGTATGCCACGTTTTTCATCCGGACAAAACAAAAACAAAGCAACAAATAACAATACAAAGAATTTAAGGGTTACGATTTCTATGGGGATTTATAGTGGCTCGGACATATTGTTGTACTCTAAACCCAGATCTAGAAGCTTTTCCGCTAGATTAAATGTTGGCATCATATAAGGTAGAGATGAAAAAAAGGCATACATGAGACCAATTTCTAACAAATATCAAGCTACCAAAGCCTAGTAAATGTTGGCATAACATGTCAAACTAAACATATATGTTATGCATAGAGGCTTATCAAATTGACAAGTTTGAATACTCACCAACTGTAAAATATGTAATCAAGTGGTCCAAATTAGACTATTGGCTATCAAAATATTCTATCCATGAGGCAGGGGTTTCACGTATAGTCAAATGGCTCGATTAGAGATTTTAACTATTCATCATAGTATGGTAGTTCATTTTATTATCCTAAATCGAACTGTATCAAGCAACCGAACATGCGGTACCGAATGATCGGTTACCCGCGGTTCGGTCAACGGTTAACCATTTTGAAAAATTAATCGAATTGAATCGGACAAACAATAAGATATATTAGAACGTAATATGTCATTGTAGTATATTTAAATAACATTAAAGAGATTAGAGTCATAGTAAAGTCGTTTCGTCAGCCAATAAAAACATTCAAATTATCATATGTATCAATATAACTAATACAATTTATTTGACGTTTAAAGGTTACGATCACTTAAATCATATGTAATCCATAGACGTTAGTAAATGATCACATTAGTTAAGTAACAATGCGTTATACAATAAAAGTAGTAGTATAGTTAATACCGCACATTTATATGAATGGTTTGTTGAAACCTACATGTATAATATACACGGTTTGGTTCGGTAGGGGAGGATTCTTCAATTATAAATCCTTGATGTGATTGCAATTATCAACCATTAGATTAAATCCAATGGCCAAATCATCTCATGTTCTTTTAATTTGAACTATTGGATTTGATCCAATGGTTGATAATTGCTTAACTTGATCCATCAAGTTATTTATAACTTGAGATGATCCTATCCCGCTCGGTAAACCGCTGATAATTGTGTAAAACCAAACCAACCGCGATTAGCGTGTTTTTCCGGTTTTGGGTTTTATCGGTTTCGGTTTATTCGGTTATCAGTTTTTTGCGGTTTTAGATTGAGTGGATCAGCTCGGTTTCTCTGATTTTTTGAACACCCCTGCCAAGGGGTATGGCAAATTCTTCCAGAACTAATATAAAAATGATAATTTAAAAAGTCTTGCGCGGTAGTTGATATTTTCATTAGCACTTCATATCTCATAAAACATATAAAAATCAAACTTGTACTCAGCTTCAACAGAGGAGCTTGAGCTCGACATAAGTTAGGACAAAGTATGATGGGCTTTATACTTGCATGCAAATTAAAGCCAATCAGAGTAAATGCTCAATCTGTTTTCTTGTGGTTGAAAGTCGAATCTAAATATCTAATGATAGTTCTGAAAGTTCTGATTAATACTTTCGTCTGTATGTTTGAACGATCGAGCTTATGGACACCTTAATTTTTATTCTTATTTTGAACGGCTTATGGACACCTTAATTGATTGACTATAACCCGTAAGATAAAATAACAACTATTCTCAGCTCAAACTCAGTTCACCTATATAAATTCTACTTGTTTCATAATTCTTATCAATAGATGAACCAGGTTGCAGTATAATGTGAATCTGTATCATATTCAGACACAAATAAAACAAGAGTAGTATTCACAATACAAAGGCACCGCTCAAGCTTATTTTTGAAATATAAACTTTTTCACAATGTAAAACTCGAGCTAATCCGAGCTATAGGCTCAGTCCACTAGACCAAATTCAAGCAACTCAATAAGCTTAACTCATACAGCACACAAAGCTAGTATAATAATAATAATCTTGACAATTTTTGCACATATTTTTTAAGGTATTTGTCTATTTGATTAAGACCAATAATGCAATATATAATGTTGTCACATCCACTTGGATTATACATTATATTGCTAATCCCAGATCCAAAGTCAATTCATCATATTCAATCCAGTTCTGCACGATCAGAACCCTGCAAGAACTCGTCTGGTTGTCAACTTCGGCCCTAAAGCACGGGTCCAAATATGGATGACCTCAACATCCTCATGGTTATAGAATCCAGGATATTCCAATGTTGATGGAGACTTATAGCAGGCCGTGCATATAATATACAACACACATATAGACAGAATTACATTATATAACATATATAGAATGAGTTCCTATGTGTATGTTGGACTTTCTTTGTGTCATCTTGCAAAGAAGTTCAAAAGACATCTTTCAGGAAGACATTGACCTTGAGGCTGTCGAAAAGTCATTTGCTGTCAAATGTGTAAAACAGTTATAGCAAGGTGATCATACATTTAACGTAATTCAACGCGATAAGTGGTCAAATTGGTATGCATGTCTAAATACACATATATGTCAGGAAAAAAAAAAAAAAAAACTATTTATTTGAGTGCTATGATATTCTGATAGCAGCATATGAGAAAATAAGGACGACGAATAACCAAAATCAAGAACCAAGAATGCAACTATATCAGTAGTAACAAGACGTTAATATGCCAACATATGTAAGGTGCAAACCGTAGGGTAAGATGAAAGTATCCAAAGGTTTAGAAGTCACCCAAATTATCCAAAGGACGCATATGTTCATATTTGTATACAACAAAAACAGTTTAGGAAGAGAAAGTAAATGCAAAATGCTCAAGAAAAGATCCAAATTTGCTCTCTTAATCTAGCTAGATGTCACTATAAATACAAACCATGCCACTATACTTAATACCACACTTCATATCCAACAATTCTATTTTCTTCCTAAAAGATGCTCACGGCCTCATCAACTCACTTCCTTTACATTACTCTCTTCATCACATCTTTCGCTCTAGTTTTACCACTCAATGTAGTCATAAAATCAACCATAATCTACCCATTAACATGTTCCAACCACACTCGCATATGTGATTCCTATCTTTACCACATCTCTAAAGGCCATAAACTTGAAGATATCGCCTCTTTCTACTCAGTTAACACCTCTAAAATGGCACCTATAACACACAACACTAATCTGGATTATTTAGTTTCCGTTCAATGTGCTTGTGGGATAGATAACAATAGCAATGCATACTATTACTATGATTCTGTATATAAACGGAAACCAGGAGAGAGTGTTGAGTATATAAAAGATGAGTATTATAGTGGGCAAGTATGGAGTGTTAGTGAAAAAAATGATGAACAGGTTAATGTACGTATTGTTTGCGGGTGTGTGGAAAATGAGTTTCAGGAAGTTGTTACGTATACTATACAAGCCGAAGATACTTTGATTGGGATCTCTAGCCTTCTTAATGCAAAAGAGGTTGAGGTTGAAAATATGAATAAGGTTTTGACTAAAGATCCAAATTATATGGATATTGGGTGGGTGTTATTTGTACCTAAGGAGAAAAACATGATTCGAGAATCGAAGAAATGTAAGTATCCTTTTCGACCCGTTTACTTTAGAATAGGTATGGTGGGTTATGTTTTATCTCTAACGGGTCAAATCGTTGAATAAATTGCTAATGAGGAAACATGTTGAAATACGGCCACGATGAATTTTTAAGGGATTTGGCATAAAATAGCAACATACAATTTCGGAAGAGGATTTGTATTATTTTAGCCATTGTGGTTTCTTTTGTACATGCAAGTCATCAAAAACAGTTTTGTGTCCTGTTTTGGTCATTTTGTACAACAAAACCTTTAACAAAGTGAATATCAACACTGATAATGCTTATATACAAATATTGAATCTCTGTGTAAAATTGTTACTTTTTATATATAATGCTAAAAGTGTTTCGGATCAACCCTACCCAACTCACCCATTTTGACACCTATACTATTGTGCCTCAACTTTATGTTTATGATTTTCTATAGCAGGGAAAATGAAGACATGGATAATAATTGTGTTCATAGTGTTAGCTCTGTCTGTGCTTATGGCGGCTTTATTGGTCTTGTTTCTATATAGAAAAAGACAGGCTCACAAAATCAAGAAAAATGAATGAAAATCATTAATAAGAGAATAGAAGCTGAGAAGATGACCCTCGAAAATCATTTTTTTAATATAAACATGGAAGGTTAGTTAATGGTCAATTTAGGTTGTAAGGTTGTATTATGTCTCAGCCGGGTCAAACACGTCGAAGGTTGCCCAAAATTTTCTGGATTATTTACAACCTTCTAAATCAATTTCAAAACTTTTGTATTATATACATAATTATTATAAGATTCAAAATATTAAATTTAGATTATTTTTTTTAAATATGTTTGTAACAATGAACGCACATCAAAGTCTGAATATACTTATGAATGATGCAGAGACAGCAACAAATATTGAGTCTGAAAAACCGGTTATAATCAGTCTGGAGGAGATTGAGCAGGCTACAAATAATTTTGATGAAGCGCGGAAAATAGGGGAAGGTGGATATGGTAGTGTGTACTTTGGCATAATAAGAGAAAGGGTATGTACCTGAGTGACGTGTATGTGCCTAACACTAGTATTACACAATAATCTAACATTAGTATGTGCCTAACAGGAAGCTGCAATAAAGAAGATGAGATCAAGCAAGTCAAAGGAGTTCTTTGCAGAACTTAAGGTTCTTTGCAGGATACATCATAACAATGTGGTAAGAACTTTATGTTACAAAAAGAACCCATAACTTATATGAGCGATTTTAAAACTTCGCTCTCTAGGTGCAACTTCTGGGATATGCAAGTGGCGACAACCATCTTTATTTGGTATATGAGTATGTCCAGAATGGAACACTTAGCGAACATCTTCGGGACCCTTTGCTAAAAGGTAAGTTTCTGGTGACTCATTCACTATTGGTGGCAGCTTCAACCTAGTTACATATTGATGGGTTGATGGTTATGTTTTATACCTAACGCGTCAAATAAATAGATAGCTTAAAAGGATACGGGTCAAAAGTCGCCAAGAGTGTAATTTAATGCATACCCAAATCATTGTATTTCAATATTTTGATTTTTATTGAGATAATATAAGTTTTGATCATATGGCGGGACAAAAAAACCAACACGACTTGTTTCACAGAGAACTACCCATTTTGACCTGTTACCCAACCAGCCCATATATAAAGAAGATAGTTCAATTGTTATAGATTCTAATACAAGAAGTTATCAGGCCACCAGCCACTTTCATGGTCAGCAAGAGCAAATATCGCACTTGATGTGCTAGGGAATTGAATATATTCATGATCATACAAAGGCACGTTATGTTCATCGAGATATTAAAACAACTAATATACTTCTAGACTTGGGACTGAAAGCAAAGGTACCTGTGAAACCTATTAGCATTATTGTTATTTTTTGTTAAAACTTAATGATTTGAAACATGATTTGTTCATGATCATAATGGTGGTCAAATTATCAACTAACAGTACTAAGGTGGTCATGTAGGTTGCTGATTTTGGACTGACCAAATTTGTCGAACGTGCAAATGAAGATGATTTCATAGCCACAAGAGTTGTGGGTACACCAGGCTATTTAGCTCCTGAGTATGTTTGACACCATTACTTGATAATACATGTGTACACCTAAAGGTGGTTTTGTCAACGGGTCAATATAAAAAAAAAAAAAAAAAAAATCTGTCATTTTTGCTTGGCCAGCTTGGATTGGCAAAAAACACATTTTTGTTTGCATTGAAATACATTTGACCCATTTCTTTTTCAGCGACCTTTCCTGATTTTAACCAGTAGAGATAAAACATAACCTGTGTTGACCCATTGATAAGTAAATGGGTCAAAACCGTCACCTCTCAGTATAAGTTGAATATTACAGACTTGGTAAAAATCACAAGTGGTAGGAATTGATGGTAATTATCATGACATTATCTTCAATTTGTTTATGCAAGGTCGATAAGCGAAATGCAAACTACATCAAAAACTGATGTTTTTGCATTCGGGGTAGTTCTAGCAGAGCTGATAACCGGTCAGCCAGCACTTGCACGTGATAAGAAGGATCCAAAGAAATTCAAGACACTAATTTCTGTGGTAAGTCCTAATGTTTTAGTTTACTGCAAGCATTTCAATAATCTAATTAATTTCTATAGACACATTTTCAAATGATTTTCCACTTTACTGAGTCTGTCTATCTAACCATTTCCCTTCCAAAATGCTAGATACGTGCAATATTCCAAGATCAAGATCCGACAACAGCATTGGAAGCTCAAATTGACAACAATATAAAAGACAGCTATCCTAGAGATGAAATGTATAAGGTTTGTAGATGCAGTCTTTTCTATCCATCTAGCAACTCTTCCCCGCCTTTAAATTTTAGAGGTGGGCAAGTTATATGGTGCTTGTTGGTGGGGTTGAGGAGCAAGAATATTGTCCATCATTTTTGTATAATAATCAATGCTTTAAATATGATTCGAAAAACTATATTACAAATTTACAACGATAATATACTAAAATCTTAAGTGAAGCGACTTAGGAAGGTAAGCACTGAAGCTACACGTTATGTGACTCTTAACCCTTTTGGCATGTTTCGTTTTTTATAGCAGATCAGCACTTTTGAGTATTTGGATAAAGATTAAAGAAAAGTGTTTATCTGTGCTTTTAGGGTGTTGTTTTCAATAAGGAATTTGAGATTATGGATTTTCAAACTTGATTATTATTGGTGACTTCAGAATTACAAGTTTACTCATGTTTTCAACTAGCTTAACTTAAGCATAGGTTATTTAAATATGCAATCCTAAACACCCTTTAGTTAAAGCATTAAGACAAACTCCAAAACCCCTTCTAATGGAAAAACAAGTAGTCTGACCTTTAGCCAATAAGAGCAAAACAAATAATTAAGTGGCATTGTGTTATTGCTGTTTATATTAACAAAAGTATACCCTCTTGTCAGATGGCTGAAACAGCTTTCCGGTGCTTGAGCGAAGATCCAGCTAGTAGACCAGAGATGAGCAATGTTGTCACGATGTTGGGCCAAGTTGTGATGTCATCAAGAGAATGGGAAGCTTCACTTGGTGGGACCAGCCAAGTGTTTAGTGGGGTGTACAATGGAAGGTGAAACAACACAACATTATGGTAGATAATCATTGCTTAATCATTATAGCACAATGTAAACTCAGGAAAACCTTAAATCATACAGTATTATGCAACAGGGAAACAATGATATTGTCATAAAAATATGAGTGAACATTTAAACAACAGATGGACATTGGACAACTCAAACATTGTGTTTTGAAGGTGATTGTTTGATATTGATCAGCAGCGTTACAAAATCACAACATAACTCAAGTACACAACTTGCTAGGCAGTTCACGAGAAATCAAATACTAACCCTCCATGTGACAAAAAATAAGTGAAAGATATGAAACGCTTTTAAATTAATGCATGCTGCTTATATAAAAGCTGAAAGAAGTAGGGAAACAATAATCAAATCCCGCTTCCCTGACTTTGGAGCTCAAATCAGGCAAGTATGCAAATGTAACCGTCGACATTATACATCAAACGACTAGAAAACCTGTAGCCACTAAGCAGAGATTGTAAAGGCTTTAAGGCAATCATGCATGTAGCCACTAAGCATGTCAGGTCTTGATTTTGATCCAATCCAATCATTTTTATGATCCAAAAAATAAAAAAGAATGTGACAGAAAGTAAATGAACACTGCAGTTTGAACAAACATGCCTTGTTGGGGAGACACCAAAATAGCCCCACGAGGAATGATTGCCATTTTCTCCTATTAGACAAGTCAACAAATTGAGCACTGCAGTTTGCAGAAACAGCCAGGTGAAAGCAAAACATTGCTATTATATTGATAACACCTGTTTACAAAATGGCATCCTTTGAAACAAGTAGAGTTCATCTCTGAGTGTCTTCGCACACATCCAATGAGCTTGATCACTTGAGACTGCATTTGCCAATTACTCATAAAATATTCTTAATTACAAGCAAACAATATAGTTTGCCACAAATTACAAGTACTAAATGAGTTTAAAAAATATTTCTGAGCAAATGCACAAAACAAGAAGCAAGTCTAAAGAGTGATGATATATCAGCAACCTCCATCTTCATTTCTTTGCCTGCCAGAAACAAAATTAACTTTTGATAAGTTATAATTAGATATGGCAATTTCAACTCATAAACAAGAAAAAAATATATGGGTCAATTGGGGTTATGTTTTATCGCTAAAGGGTCAAGCGAGTAAAAAAAGACAAACAAGAGGAACGTCGAAAGTTGCCGAAAGTGTATTTATTAAGCAAAAAAAATCCTATGCTCCTAAATAATTTTTAAAAATATTATTATTGAAATAACATGATTTTATTATCAGACCTGACATGACCCTGTTTCAACCTGTTGGTCTGTTACACAACCTTGACCA